>NW_026844034.1:8950665-9275213 GCF_029531705.1 Pantherophis guttatus | reverse complement strand
TTCTGTTCTGTTCTGTTCTGTTCTGTTCTGTTCTGTTCTGTTCTGTTCTGTTCTGTTCTGTTCTATTCTCTCTGGTCTAGACAATAACAAAAACAATGGCACCATTGAAATGAGTCCCAAGTGTTGATGGGGAAGGATAAAAAAAGGCAACATGGTGTTGATGATGGCCATTGAAGTCCCACTTCTTTTAGACATGTGCCACATTGATTGTAACACCATCTTGACTTTTTTTGCCCACAGCAGGGGTGAAATGCTCCCGGTTTGGACCAGATCACCCGATCCGGTAGTGATGGTTTGGAGAACCGGTAGCAAAAATCCCTGCCCACACCCCATGCCCAGCTGAGCCACGCGATCATCAGAGTTTGTTTTTTTTACTTTTAAAAGCATTTTTTTTACAACCTCCTCAGCTGAAAAAATGCTTTTAAAAGTAAAAAAAAAAGCCTCTGATGATCACGCAGCTCAGTTGGGATCATCAGAGGTTTTTAAAAGCATTTTTTTCTGCAACCTCTTCGGCCAAAGAGGTTGTCGGAAAAAAAATGCCTTTAAAAGCCTCTGACGATCCCAGCTGAGTTGCCTGATCGTCAGAGGCTTCTAAAAGCATTTTTTTCTGCAATCTCTTCGGCCAAAGAGGTTGTAGAAAAAATGCTTTTAAAAGTAAAAAACAAAAAAAGTTGGCCACGCCCACTCAGTCACATTACCCCCACCACCACCAAGCCACGCCCACAGAACCGGTAGTAACAAATTTTAGATTTCACCCCTGCCCCACAGCCACTAATGCCACCGTTTATATTAAGTCCCTTAGTCATCATGGCCCAGCTGTGCCTTCTAACCTGTCTCAAACTCCTTCTCCTTCAAATCATCTGTTGGTGGAGAGCAGAAAGGGGAAAGGAAGGTCTCGTGAAGCGAAGTGGCAAGGTAGGAATTAAAAGTGACAAATGTTTTAATTCGCACTTGGCTCCTGGGTGAAAATGACTCTGTCTGATTCCTTCTTTGAATATACATTTAGAGCTTCAAAACTGTTTCCGAATAGGGGAGAAAGGTTGTTTATAAAGCTACAAAAGAATTTCTCTCTGCAGTAATCAAGGGCAGGTAACTTAATGTCTCTGGGCGCCAGGATAGTCACCAGCATTTCTGTGGTCAGCTGACTGTTCTTTGTGGATGGCTTCAATTTAAATAAAATTAAATGGGAAGCTGCCAAGCCATCAAACACCGCCCGTTAGCCACATCGTTTCGCACAAAAATGAATACATGGGATAATAGAATAGAGTAGAGTAGAGTAGAGTAGAGTACAGTAGAGTAGAATCGAATAGAATCGAATCGAATAGAATAGAATCGGAAGGAATAGGCAGGAAACCCCAACCTTTCTGGGTTGTGTGGACCGGGGGTGGGTGGGAGGGGAGGAGATGGGTTGCACACCAGTGACGGGCAAGCCACGATGCATACAGCTCCACTTGTGCGAGTGGCAGGTACGCTTATCCACTGCTCACGCAAATGGAGCGCACACATGCACTTACCTCCCTGCTCACATGTGCACATGCGCTCGCCCACTGCTTCCACTGCCCAGTTCTGAACGCCTCATGGCCCAGTAGTGGGCCACTGCCCTGATATTGGGGACCCCAGGTCTAGACTGATTTAAATTAGTGTGTTTAAAAGGTTTCAAACTTTATTATTACTAGTAATTTCTGCATTTAATTTTTGGTGATGTGTCCAGCATACTGTAGGAGGCATCTCAACTTTGGCCACTTTAAGAAATCTGGACTTCACTTCCCAAAATTCTAGTGGGGGAACTCTGGGTAGTAGTAGTTCCCACTACTTAAAGTTGCCAAGTTGAGAAACACTGTGTAACAGCATTTGAGGTTCGAGAACTCCCAGTACGTTTGGACGGTAAATCAGAATCCTTTGCTTCAAATTTTTTTTTTAGCCAGACCTGCTAAATTGGGGTTGGGGGTGGGTGGGAGTGGGGGCTCTCTGTTGAGTAGAGTCTGAACCTTTATGGAAAAATCTTGCTCTGAGACTCAGGACTGTAAGGCTTAAGGCATGAATCAATGCTTTAAGAAATCCCCCGGAGGCCCTATTATTTGAGATTTATTACTGTGTTTCCCTGAAAATAAGACCCTGTCTTATATTTTTTGGACCCCAAAATAAGTGCTTGGCCTTATTTTCGGGGAGGTCTTATTATTTTGGGGCACGTGGAGTAAGATGGGTCTCCTCTTGCCATCTTACCTGATATCCAGCTCTGCGTTTAAATATTTTCAGGGAGGGCTTATTTTCAGGGGGAGGCTTATTTTAGCGCATGCGCTCAAAAGCCCGATTGGGCTTATTATCAGGGGACGTCTTATTTTTGGGGATACAGGGTATTTATTTATTTATTATTTCCACATTGTCCCCTAATTCCATTGACCTGTTCTGGTCCTTCCAAGGATCTTAATTTTCAGGCAGCCATTGGCACAATCCTTGGCAAGTTTAAGAAGTGTGGACTTCAACGTTCAGAAGTGGTATTCTTTATATTTTATTATAGGTAGTCCTTGACTTATGATCACAATTGGGACCAAAATTCTGCCCAGGGACACATAGCTGGGCATTTATTTTGCAAGATGTCTATCTGGGGGATGGACTGAGCATCTCCTTTGGAGCTGGAGTCAGTTCTGGCCAAAATACTCTAGAAAGACTGCAGAGATGGAAGAAAAAATATAAAATGATTTTATCTTAGACAGTTTGCCTGGATCAGCAAAAGGAACAAGTCAGCTAGACCAATTAATTACTTTTACTACCATCCTTGGAGTTAGAATCTCTGATAATTTGGCTGATAACTTCTCATTTTTCTCCTCTGCATCTATGCCAAGATAACATTTATGCGTGGAATCTATGTTCAGGGCAAGGCGCAATGCTAAAATGTATCAAACAGTAATAAAGGGCATCTCTGAACTTTTTTTTTTTTTTTAAAAGAAAATCATCCCTGGGTTATTACTCTATGGGATTTAAGAGGATCAAGAATTCTTCTTTCTAGCATGTCATGTCAAAGGATGGGAGAATTGATGAGAAGGCAATGAAATATGTCTGGCTGCATCTGGCTGACCTTATCTTGGTTCAGAAGCTAAGCGGGATTGGGAGTGGTTAGAAATTGGATGGGAAATCACTAGAAACTGGCAAATCTGTTGACTAAGCTATTGACCAGATTTTGTGGAAGAAGAGGAAGGCCACCATTTCCAGACACCCTGGATAAGAAAACTGCATGGTTGGGTCTATGAAATCACCAGATGTAATGGCTCCAAGTGGTGGTCCCTTTGACGGCTGTTTAAATGTGAGTGATCTTCTACTCCCTTTTAAGATCTTCAACAATGAGACAGAGAAAGAGCAGGAACCTTTAATATCTTATGAGTGTATTTCCGAGTACTGGAGCCATCAATTAAAAGGCACCTGCTTTGGAATAAAGATGGGGAGATGCCCCTCTTTATTTGAGCAGATCTGGACTTTGTTCTTCTTTTCATTCTCTCTTGTCTGATTGATCTCTCTACATCCAACAACCCCATAGATCAGTGGTGGAATTCAATTATTTTTTTTTTACTATCGGTTCTGTGGGCATGGCTTGGTGGGCATGGCAGGGGAAGGATACTGCAAAATCTCCATTTCCACCCCACTCCAGGGGAAGGATACTGTAAAATCCCCATTCGCACCCCACTCCCGGGGAAGGATACTGCAAAATCCCCATTCCCTCCCCACTCCTGGGGAAGGATACTGCAAAATCCCCATTCCCTCCCCACTCCTGGGGTAAGGATACTGCAAAATCCCCATTCCCTCCCCACTCCTGGGGAAGGATACTGCAAAATCCCCATTCCCTCCCCACTCCTGGGGAAAGGATACTGTAAAATCCCCATTCCCTCCCCACTCCTGGGGGAAGGATACTGCAAAATCCCCATTCCCTCCCCACTCCTGGGGGAAGGATATTGCAAAATCCCCATTCCCTCCCCACTCCTGGGGGAAGGATACTGCAAAATCCCCATTCCCACCCCACTCTGGGGCCAGCCAGAGGTGGCATTTGCCGGTTCTCTGAACTGCTCAAAATTTCCACTACCGGTTCTCCAGAATCTGTCAGAACCTGCTGGATTTCACCCCTGCCATAGATATTGAATTTTGACCATAACCAGCGCAAGAATAGTTTCCTAGTGTTATTTTACACAGGCCTGGACCATCAGTGTGCATATGAAGAGAAACAAATTGATAAATGGTTTAAAGGCAGGGCTACCCAACCCTTCCTCACTGGTCTCTGTGTTTCCTGCTCTAGAGTTGCCTAACCAAATTCGTTCTGAAAAGAGCAACATATGAAAAGCTTCATCCTTCTTTTCTCTCCCTGAATTTGGCCTTTATATATAAGGCTTTATTCCACGAGCAAGACCAATCAGTTCGGCACAAAAGGGAAGGCAAATACAGACATCTCATGCTTTAGAGCTTTTGAAACACTTCAGAAACACTGTTCTTTTACTCTCTTCTTTGCTGTATCCCTGGGTGGTAGGCCAGGAATATTGTCTCCATATCAAAGGTGGCATGGAAAATTGGGAGTGCCAAGACTTCGTGCCTCTAGCCCGCTAGCCCAGCACAGTTGGGGTTCTTTCTAGACAATAAAATGTTCATTGGGATGGAAAAATGACAAACTTTAGACCATTTCCTTTGTCTTCAAAGAACACCTAAGACCACTTATTCTTTGACTGGAGTTTTCATAAAATAGCACAGGACTACCAGGAGTTTCTGATGTTCCTTTCTTCCCTTCACTTTCAAACCTTCCCTACGCCATTTGAGTGGGTGCATTCGGTCGGTGCGTGTCCAAAAATGTACCCCATCTTACAGAATGCAGAAAAGCAATCTTGTATCACTTAATAAATTGGATGAAAGAGAAGTTGACTTTGAAATATCTTTTGAAAGAGAAGAGAACATTGGATAAATTCTCAAAGATGTTGCTCTTGACTTATTTAGCATTATGGTGGCCAACTGGTGTATATCAGTGCCTTGCTTTCATTAAGTATTATATCCCCATAGAAGAAATTAAGAAACTTCCCCATTAGGCATTTTCAGCCAGGAAAGTTTCAGATGCAAGTGTATGTGTGTGAGTCAAAAGTGTCAAGATGACAGCTACAGCCCTAAGGTCAAAGCCCCCTTTTTATGTTCAACTCATCCACAGATATTTATTTATTTATTGGATCGATTTATATGCCGCCCTTCTCCGGAGACCCAGGGCGGCTTACAATGCGTTAAGCAATAGCCTTCATACTTTTGTTTATACCTGCTTAGTAGGGCTTTCAGGCCCCCCTAAGCGGTGTTCTTTTTTATACAAAGTCAGCTTATTGCCCCCACAATCCGGGTCCTCATTTTACCTACCTCGGAAGGATGGAAGGCTAAGTCAACCTTGAGCCTGGTGAGATTTGAACTTGCAGTAATTGCAGGCAGCTGGTGCTCTTTCACAGCACTTTAGTCTGCTGTGCCACCAAGGCTCTTTATATCCCTGGATAGATGGGAAAGTTCTAACGCAGAGGGCTAATTCATCACCACCTTTGATTAAATTACATTACCCTGCAGCATTTGGTGGTTGTGTCACACAAGAATCAATTGTAGATGGAGCAGCTACTTTTCTACATCATCTCTTTGATGGACTTTGTTTCCTCCCAGGTCCCCATGGTTTGTGTGAATTCAGCCCATATGGTCATTTTCTAACACTATACTGTGCATTATACAAATCCAGAAACTGAGATAATGCACTTGTTAGATTAAGCCTACGGAGTGGAAAGAGGCTTTCCTGAACTCTCATAATGGGGACACAAATCTGGTGCCTTCCTGATGCAGTGGATTATAATCTTCACCCACACAGCCATTGTCAGTTGTCCTCATGGGATCTGTGTGGCATCAAATAACTTAATTATGGCACGTGAAGACCAAATTGTTGGAATGCAGAACAGCAACATGTAAATCTGACAAAACTTTTAGTTGACTTTTTCTTTCTATGGGGATTGTTTGGCTGCTATTGTGAGGTACAGTAGGAGCATTGAAGTTTCCCCTTGGGACCAAGAGTGATGCTATATCAATGCTTTGCTGGAAACGGAGATGAAATGTAAATGAGAGTTCATGGAACTTGGCACCAAGAAAGACATTTCTTCTGGTTAAGCCATCTTAATACTAATCTACTGGTAGGTTGCCAATGTATCAGTAGCTGCTGGGCATCCAGCATATATGCCAATGGGTGTGGGGGGGGGGAGGTGTTGAGGAGAAATCAACACAGGGAGAGAATCTGGTGCTGAAAATAATCTAATATAGGCAGCCTTCACCGGAAGCTTCCATTTTCTTAATGGTATGAGAAGGGTAACTTTGGGGATAATGATCAAAGATGGTAAGCATCCTTCATTGGATTCACTAAACTTTTGCCTGGAGAGATTTGGTGGAGATGTTTTAATCAGAAGTCCTACAACAAGCAGAGAGCTGGACTTGGTAGCCTCCATAGTCACATCTAACTCTAAATTTATGGAGGACAGGGCAATGTTTTGGGGTTTGGAGACTGCTCTTAACATTTTTGAGGGAGCCTGAAAAGTCTACCAGAAGTCAAACAGTTTGAATGGAGCTAATTTTTCCTTGGGGGAGAGTTTTGAGGTGGGCTTTTTTGCCTTCTTAAACTTAATTAACTCAATTGGACAACTTGCAGTTTTTAAGAGTTTCCTGTCTCAAAATGGCAAGAAACTCTCTCAGAAATTTTTACTGACAAGTGACCACAGGAACACGCGAAGAAGAATTTCCAGGCATGGGATCTCAAGTTTGCCATCTCTGATCTCTGTGTGTACATAGGAATAAAGTGGGTAAAACAAAACAAAAATCCAGAGCAAATCAAAACAATTGCAATCATGCAATCATGCTCAGGAAGATAAAGCTATCTCAGCATCTACTTCGGTCCTACTATCGCAGCACCATTGAGAGTGTCCTGACATACGGCATTCTTGCATGGTATGGGAGCAGCTCTGTAGTGGACAAAAAAGCTCTACAGAGAATCATTAAAACTGCCCAGAATCTCATCGGACTCCAGCTACCAGACCTGGATGACATCTTCGAATCTCGCTGTTTGAGAAAGTTGCATAACATTCTCAGAGACTCTTCCCATCCTGCTTACAATCTTTTTGGACTGTTGCCTTCTGGCAGAAGATACAGAACAATTAAAACTTGGACCACATGTTTTCTGAATAGCTTTTATCCCAGAGCTATAACTGTACTCAACAATGAACTAAAGGGCCACCATCAGTGAGCTGTTGGACAGCATAACTTGGTCTGTTGTGTGGATGTTTGGGTGGTTTAGGGGTGGGGAATTTGTGGTGGGTGGGTGGGGGGTAGGTGTTTGGGGATTGTTATGTGTGTTGGATCTGGTCTTTGGGTGTTAAGTGAATTTTATTGTATGGGTATACTGTATACACGTACAATGACAATAAAGTTATTTATAAAATATGTGCAGAACATATGAAGGGGGATGGCACTTCCCAATCACCATCTTAACTTCTTTAACATTTTCCCGTGGACAATGCTGTCTACTCTATCATGAGATGCTCTGTCATAAGCCAACCAGTAAGTGTTACAGTAAGTATACGTGGAAAATTTAAAAGAAATAGGTACACACGTACACATTAACACACATGCACACAGGCAAAGTGCCCCAACCCTCACTTAAGAGCCTGTTAAGAACCAGATGGTTAACTCACTACAGGCCAGCTAAATCTTCAGAAAAAAACCTTTTTCTATTGCAGAATAGCCTTTCTCAAGGAACTGAAGCAGCTAAGTCCAGAAGGATGGGCTATAAATCCTATCATCTGAGCATGCTTGCTGGGGAGGATAGGAACTGCCAGAGAAGATTGGGGAAGGTTGCTAACATTTGGTTAGTGGCTCAGCACTTGAATGATAGGAAGATCAAGTAAGAGAAGCTGGAATAACTTCTGGGAATAAGGGGTAATTGTGAACATGAGAAGAATAAAGCTAGGTTTAGCCCATAAAATGGGATTGGATGGCTTGTGGTAGGAACTCAGCTTTATGTGTAGGTAGTAAATTGTGGTGTAATATTTATAGTGTTAGAGAAAGACTGAGTGAGACCCAGGATCAAGTCTATCTTGGAAATTAATTGGTGAGTTTGGGCCTCTACTGTCTCATACTGCAGGCTCCTTACACAGTTGTGAAAGGATGATTGGAGGAAAGAATATAGTAGTATGGGGTATTTAGATCCTACAGGAAAGAAGCAGATATAAATCTAATAAATGAATTAATGGTACTGTTAAGAGATCCATCTTTTTTTCTTTCAGCTAGACCCTTCTAAGAAATCCAACACCACCATCTGTTTCTTGCCATTCTCTTCCATAGTAACTGATATCCAAAGACAGACTGTCCTTAAATCTGAGAATTGCATGTTGCACCCTTGCTGAATACCCAGAGATAACTTGGTCCTTTGTGAATCAGTTCAATTCCCTTGTGAAACCCTCTAAGCCAAAGACCCATACCACATCTTGTGGCAGGGAAATCCAGATTTACACAGGATACAGCATTCCTTTCTTTTGTCCATCCAGGATCAATAGCAGAGTTTCAGCTGGGAGATTGTGAGTGATACCTGACAAGGAGAACAACAAAGTTCTCCATCAATCTCCTCCACATCATTCATAATTTTATAAACCACCATTGTAACTTTTAGTTAAAAGATCCTTGTGTTTGAACATCCTTTCAGTCAGTGGAACTTCTTGGGACATGTTCTTCTCTTCACCTTCCAAACCTAATCCAGATGTGTTGGGATTGTGGCTCTCAGAACTCCAAACCAAGCTTTGTGATCTCAGCACATCTGGAGCATGCTTGGTTGGCCATTCCAAAAAAACACCCAACCCAATTCCTGAAACAAATGGGTGTATTACATGGAAAACTTTATTTGGGGTGCCTTCTGTTGCTTTCCTCCAACCCAACAGCTTCTCATAGATTAAACATGTACTGTCAACATATCTGACCACTTGATCTACATGGATGAGAAACCAAATCTGGATGAATTCCTTAGCCACATGTTCCCCATTCCCTGGGAGAGGGGACAGAACCATCTTCATAAACCTCCTGAGAAGTTCAAAGAGAGACATCTACTGATTCAGGAAGCCCTGCACATACACATGTACGCCCACAGGTTGATCCACACATTTATTGCTTTGTGACAAGTCACCAGCTGCTACCAAGCTGTCGATTCTCCTGGCACCCCTCCCCCCCTGCAAAGAGCTGAAACAAGACTTCCACCTCCTGCTGTTGTATCAACATTTGATCCTCCTTCCCCCTTTCTTCAGCCTGAGCTGCCAGTTGAAGAAACATTCCCTCTGCTTCACCCGGGAAAAGTAGATGCGAACTAGGCAGGCAAAAATCCAGCTTCGTTCCAATAAGCAGACTGAAAAGCGTGGCTCACCCGTCGGGTGTCATCCTATTTTTCAAGGTATCTCCAATAGAAAGAAGTGAAAGGGAGGAATACAGCTTGATCCCCTTCTCTGTTACCAAGGGGCCACTGAACAATCTGCCCCCCCCTCTTGAGTAATTGTAAGACGAGCACCCGCTGCCCGGGCTCTCACCAATGGCAGCGGTTCTTGCTGGCGGGGAACGTAACCTGGAAAGATTCAGCACCACAGAGAGGGACAGCTCCTCTCGCACTTCTGCCGATGGCAAGAGATACTCGTGGGAGGGAGAGGAGGTTACTCGTTCAAGGAGGTTACAACCCCGCGGTGAATTTGGAAGAAGGAAAAACCACCAACACGGGCAACGTGGGAACGCTGCAGGTAAGTAGCACCGAGCTACCACATGGCAGATTTAGAGTGGCAGGCGTGGAGCTGGGAGCCGTAGTGCAACGTGGGGAGAATTTGGCACAGAGCAAAAGCAGTCCTCGCTCTTTTTCACACACACACACACACGCACGCAGGCACAAACACACACACACACACTCACACCACTCTCACGCCTCTCTCTGCCTGGCCCTTGGACCCTAGGCAGATAATGCCAGAAGGCAAACGCGGTGGCAACTAACTGTTGATCGGAAAACCCGCACAGCAAGCCCGATCTCTCCAACCGCCAGCTTCGCTCTCTTTCTGCCTTGAAACAAAGCCAGGCATCTCAGCCACCCTTGGATGCCACGTCGTTTGACCCAGCGTAGCCAAGAAAGAACGAAATAAAAGCGCGCACACGCTTCCTCTTACCTTTGTCCGAGGCATCCAGAACAACCGACCATATCCTTCCAGCCTTTTAAATCCCCCCGAATGGTCTTCTCGGCTTCCCCTTCCGAGTGCCGGTTGCCTTTCCCGAGCGCACGTCAGCGGGGAGAGAGGTCGGAGATGGCACTGGGTCTTGGCTGGTCTGGGGTCTAGAAGGCAAAGGGCTTCAAGGGAAAGGGGGGAGGGACGGGGTGGGGAGGGGGGGAGAAGGCGTGGGCACAATCTTTCCAAGCTCTTTTTTTCCCCCTCTTCCAGCCCTGCACTGCAGATCCAGGGGTGAAGAGTAAAGAAGGGGAGGGTTGAGGTTTCTTTACTTACTGAGACACCGAGAAAATGAGAGAAAAGGAGGAGATGGCGTGGAGGGGGGGGCGGGGGAGGAGAGGGAGGGAAGAGAGGAAGGAGGGGAGGGGGAGGAGACAGAGCAAAAATGCGGAGGTGGATTTCCCAGGAACTGGGCAGAGCGGGGGAGGGGAGGCGAGGGGTCTCCTTCTCTTTCTGATTGGCAGTTCGTTTCTCTGCTACTTTCCTTGGACAGAAAAAGGGGGCGAGGACTCCAGCCTTAGTTGCCACTACCTGGCAAACCGCCTCCGCCCCCCCCCACACGCCCCCCAGTCAGGCTTCCCGTCGTCTCTGGCTTGCCCACCTAAGCCTGGTTCCTAGAACTTGGACCAGACAGCCAACCGCCTTCGTCCCGGTCTCCTGTCTTCTTCTCTTCTCTGCAAGGGGAACCCAGCCGCGGGCCACCCAACTCTCGGCGGAGGGCCTGAAGCGAGAGCGGATGTCCAAGGAGCGAGCGCAGGAAAAGGACTGGGAATGGTGGTGATGGGAGGGGGGGAGAGAGGGGGGGGGAGGGACGGTAGAGAGAAAGCAGAAGAGAGAGAGAGAGGTTTCCAAGGGGGCGGGGAGGCACCTCTGAGCTTTGGGCTCTTCGATTCACTGCCTGCCTGCTTTGCTGCCCGTCCCCCCCCCCCCAGCCCCAAAGCAGCTGAGTGGGGTGGAGGACGGGGCCTTTCGAGATAAGGGAGACTAGGAAGAACGGAGGCGGGAAGCCGGAGGAGGAGGAGGAGGAAGAGGAGGCAGCCGGTATTCCCCAGGACTCAGTCGTGGCTCAACCCAGCTCAGCTCACTCGCCCAAGCAGGGCCCTCGCTCGCGCGGAACCGGCGGCCAGTGATCGGGAGAAAATCTGCAACCCACCTGCCGCCTTCCCCCGCCCCCATCCCTCTGAATGAAAGACAGCTGGGCCACTTTGGAACCAAATGGGAGGGTGGGGCTAAAAAGGCCTTTGAGTTTGAAGCCCCCCCCCCACCGCCCGAAGAAGAGATAAAAGCCCCCGCATGAACCCCTCCTCCAGCGCATGGTGGGGTATTTAAAACTGGGGTCTGGCAAGCCAGCATCTCCCATCCTCCAGGTAGGGGCAGGAGTGGGTTCTATTTTTTTTTTACTACCGGTTCTGTGGGCGTGGCTTATTTTGTGGGTGTGGTTTGATGGTCATGTGACAATTCTTTAGGATTTAGCAGAGGTACTGGTCTACCAGGCTTTTAACTGCTTGCAGAGCTGTACCGGTCTACCCATTTATTTTTGCAGGCACCGGTCTACCCATTTATTTTTGCAGGCACTGATCTATTCATTTATTTTTGCAGGCACCAGTCTAATCATGTATTTTTGCAGGCACAGGTCTACCACCAAACTGCCTTTTACCACTGATCAGCTGTAGGGCAGCCCTTTGAAGCCCCACAGCAAGAGTTTAAACAGCTTTTTTCTTCTAGCTGATCAGCTGGGACTCAGGAGGCAGCAATAGATTGGGGGTGGGGCCAAATAAAAGGTAAGAATAACACGGGGAGGGGGCGGGGGGGCAGAACTGGTTCGGTGATGTGGGGGGGGACCCTCCAGGACTGCTGCTTTGGGAAATGACTGATCCAGTGGTGGGTTTCAAAAATTTTTACTACCGGGTCTGTGGGTGTGGCTTAGTGGGCGTGGCATAGCTTGGTGGGCGTGGCAGGGGAAGGATACTGTAAAATCTCCATTCCCACCCCACTCCAGGGGAAGGTTACTGCAAAATCCCATTTCCTCCTGATCAGCTGGGACTCAGGAGGCAGAGAATAGATGGGGGCGGGGCCAGTCAGAATTTTTACTACCGGTTCTCTGAACTACTCAAAATTTCCGCTACCGGTTCTCCAAAAGCCAAGCTAATCCACCCCATAGAATCAGTAAGTGTTGGGGGGGGGAAACAAAGGATCTCCCAAGTTTTCTGGGGAGGCAGTGATGGGTCAATCCTTCATGTTACAGATCCCCATTGGTTGAGCTGCTGTGATCTCCGAGAAGGACTGGATCCTGCCTGAATCCTACACGGGTGTGTATGTGTGCGTTAAATGATGGAATCAATAATGCAGAGGTGAAGAATTATTGGATGGATTCAGGTAGGAGCTGGACAACTATCTTTTCAGATGCCTTCATTCAAAGCTCCACATTGAGCAGAGGTTGGACTTGATGGCCTTTGGGGTCCCTTCCTTGCTCTATGATGCCATGGTCCTAAAGGCAAGGAGAGAAGAGAGAGAGAGAGACTGCAATAGGATGGACTTGGTTGGCCAGAGATGGGCCTCAGGCAATGCCACATTCAGATTTCCTATCGTTTGGAAGCTCAATCAGAAATGGCAGGGCTGTGCTTCCACAGGATAGGAATTGCGATGGATTTGTTCTCTTGGACCGCTGAATTCACAACACCAGAGGGATTCTGGGTCATGGATCCACTGTTGCAGTTGAACTGCCTGAGGCTTCCTCTTCTGACCTAAGACCTTTGTGGATGCCAGGAGCAAAGGGAGGGAGGAGAAAAGGCAAGCAGAGGGATAGAAATGAGGGAAAGGGGACAGAAGGTCATCCGCTGATAAATCCAAGAACACCATGTTTGTATTTACACATCGTACTTAAAAAGGTAAAGGTAAAGGAGTCCCTGAGTATTTTACTCATAATTGCCAACTATAGAGGGTGGCACTCATCTTCAATTCAAGGCCATTGAGCTAGACCGGGGATTGGCAACTTTAAACACTCAAAGAGTCATTTGGACCCATTTCCCACAGAAAAGAAAACACAGGGAGCCACAAAGGTCCTAACTGGAAGCCCTCCATTTAATTCTGGAGCCAACTGGAAGTCCGGTTCCCCACCATAGAGTCTTCTCCTAGCGTGGTGTCCTTTTTCCTCTACCTGTCCTAGCCAAAAGCCCTATCAATTGTGGAGCTGACCGGAGCCGCAGCAGAGGGATGAAAGAGCCACATGCGGCTCCAGAACCACGGGTTGCTGACCCCTGAGCTAGACTATTCGAAAACATTTCTGTGGTCATGTGGCCAGCATGATGTTACTTTCCCACTCAAAGTGGTATCTATTTACTCACATTTGCATGCTTTCGAACTGCTAGGTTGACAGGAGCAGGGGTGGGAATGGGAGCTCAGTCTGTTGTGTGGTGCTCAGGTCTCGAACCTTGGTTGCCGGCTTTCCAGCTGACAAACCCAGTGTCTTAATCACTGAGCCACCATACCGCTCATCATACTTAACTTGGTGTGAATTAACGCATTGCTTGGGGTTCCCAAAATATAACCTATTGTGACCGAGGCCCAAGTAGACCAAACACAATTCAATCCTAAACAAACTTATTTTATTAAAACAGCTGAGAATTAATTCATTCTCAGCTTTCGTCCAAAACCAATTCTTCGGCCTTATCACCAACCTTTGATGTCTCTGGCAGCCTGCCAAAGGCTTTTCATGGCAAAACCCCTACAAAGTTCAAGAGACACTGACAAGAAGCACAGGAATCAACGTTGCTTTTCTGCGAAGAACCCAATGGTTTGTTGCTGCTCTTTTAAGCCTTATGGGAGGGGCCAATCATCTCCTGGCCTTACTCCTGAGTCGTCCTTTTTGCTTCAGCTGCTCTTGCTTTCTGGCAGCTCTTCATATGCGTGCACTAGGAACAGGCTCCTCCTGTTCCTCTGCCTCTCTGCTGTCTGACTCTGGAGGCTCTGGAGTTTGCGCATCGCTCCCAGATGGCCCTGGCCCCATCTCTGCCTCCGATGCAGAGCCCTTATCCAAGCCTTCCCCAGACTCCAGGACTGGCCCATTGTCCTCCCCAGCCTCCTCGCTGTCCGACTCCGCTGCCAGGTCCGCAGGCTGCTGGCGGACCACAACATAACCTGATAGTCTCAGTTTATATGTTGTGTTATTATGGCACACAGAGACCACAAAAAGCTAGCAAATTGTGTGAAAACAGTAATCAGGTTTGTACAAAGATGAGGGAGAAGCACAGAAAGAATAGTTCTGGGAGGAACTAGTGCAAACTAGTCTATTGTTATTTGTTCAGGCTCTCGTTCACTATCCTGAAAAAGACAGTACTTCTGGCACTATCCTGAATGGGCAGGAGAAAGCTTGAGAGATGGATGTAGATAAAGTCTGATGCTTTGCATTTATTGAGGAGTGATGGGGCCAAGGGATGGGTCTGAATGCCCTGTTTTCCATCATATTGGGGGGGAGTCATCTCTCCAGTTTCCTTCGCTCGATCCCAATGGAAGACCAGGATAAGGCAACTTCTCCCATGGAGCCATTTCAAAATGGGAGGTGGAGGCTACAGCATGCTGGAAAGATGTCTAAAAGGAAATTGCAACACCAGGAGTAGTTTCCTCTACCAGCTCCAACAAGTCACACAGAAAAAACGTAAAATCTCTTTCAGGTCCTTAACTCTTCAGTGGAGATGTTGGTGGTCCTTCAATGTGGAAGTGGTTTCTTCCAGAATATTTTTCAACTTCCCAGTCTTGCCTCTGGTCTAATCCATGAGCCAACTGGCTCAGTTTAGCAGATCTTCTGAATCCAGAAAAGCTAATTCAACGCTCAAAAATGCTCCCAAGATGCAGTCAAAAGTCATTATCAGCTACTTTGAGAACAAAGTGGCAAACCGGAAGCCTGCTCATAGGAGAAGAAAACTTAGGAGAAACTGAAGGCAAATTTTGACACAGCATTAACAGGAAATGTGCTGAAGGTGGGTACTTTACAAACCAGAAGGGGGACAGAAATATGTGAATTGCAACAGGGACATGTCAAATGTCTAGATTGGTTTTTGGTTCCAATAAAACAGTATTTTCCAACTATGTTGAGTTATATTTCCCAGAATTCCTAGCTAATATTTTGGGAATCCCGGGGGAAGACACAGTATTGGAACCAAGTCACTTCAAAAGAAATGAGATCTGAAGTGGAAATAATGTGAAAGTCTCTTTGCTGGTGCCATTTTCCCAAGTACTTTGCCAATATCTTAGCTTTATCCATCAATTTTTGTAGCACTTTTGCCCAGAGGGTATTTTAAGTGGTTTGTCAATTAGATCCAACGAGTGACGTGTCTGAATAATGATATGGTTTGATTGAAAAATATTGCACATCTGCAACTGAAGTAACAGTGCAGCGGTCATCTAAAATCACCCTAAACACAACGGGCAACACACACTTCATTCTATCACACCTAAGTGCTTTGCACACATATTGGATAATATCGCCTCTCCCCACTTATTCTCTACACATAGCAGAGAAAAACCAAAAACTTGATAAATCACATTTCTGCAACTCAGCCTACATAATTTGAGCTTCAATGAGTTGTAAGAACCCAGGTAATTAGGTAAATTATGTAAATAATGGCTCTGCTACCTGCAGATAGGTGTGTCATATTAACATACCCAGCATGAAGAGAAAAAGGGGTGGAAAAGCAAACGATAGAATTAAAAGTGTACTGGTTAACTTTCTTCAATCTGATGCCAATGGCTATGGGTGGTATAGAGCAGGGGTCTGCAACCTTAAACCCTCAAAGAGCCATTTGGACCCGTTTCCCACAGAAAAGAAAACACCGGGAGCCACAAAACCCTTCCCGTGCCTGACTATTTCTTGAGCGGCCACAAAACTAGCATATGTAGTTGAATTAAACGTTCTGTTTTCTTCTGAAACTTTTCTTTTCTTGGATTTATCCATGGTTGGCCTACCGGGGGTTGAAAAGCTCAATAAATGGCGTGCCGGTAGGTGTCGCACATTGGTGGTTGTGACGCATATTTTGAGTGACAGGGAGCCACAGCAGAGGGGTGAAAGAGCCACATGTGGCTCCAGAGCTGCAGATTGCTGACCCCTGGTATAGAGTATTACCTGTGAAGGTTACACCCTTGAATTGAGGATGACTCCAATCGATTTCATGGACACATAACTTTATTGTTTTCTTGGCACCCAAGTGGAAATGATTTCCCATCCCATATCTTATTGTGGGATGTTCTTTAGATTCTCTACTCTGGTCTACAACCCTTACATTTTCTTATGTCTCCCACCCTGCTCTAAGCCTGGCTAGCTCTTTCTGAGTCAGTAAGGAAAACGGTACAATGCTGAAGTTGACCTGTCGGATCATACGGGAGACTAGGCTCTCCATCTTGATCCTGATAGGAAAGTCACCGGATGACATTTGACTAGCCTTTACCTTTTTAAGCTATGTCACCAAGTGGGAGGAAAGCAATGTACTTCATCCTGAACTCTCTGAAAGAAAGGGAGGAGGTGAAGGTACACAATGACATCAAAGTAGCAAGTTGAAATTTGGAATGAGTCATCATCCTCAAAGTTATCGGACTAGGGAGTTAACTGCACCGAGTTATAGGAGGCTGCCTCAAATGTCTTTTAAATTAATGATGAGTTAGGAGGCGGGCCTAGATAAATACCAGCTGCTTGATAAAGGGGGAGGCACCAAAGACTTCATCTTACATGGTTTCTTGACATGGTCCTCACATCAAGTAGGAACGATGGTGAAATGCAGGACCTTTTCCCTGGTGGCACTAATCATCTGGAAGTCTCTTGCAGAAGCCAATTTGGCTCCATCCCTGAAGACCTTCCGCTCTTATGAGGAATCTCTGGGGCAAAGCTGTACTGAGGACACCTCGCTTGCTTATCATTGCTACCTTGAGAGCTTCGTGGTTTTTAGGGATGTAAGGAAGGGTATCACTATTTTTTGTGTTCCTTTTTTGATAGGAAAGCAGGATGAATTGGAATAAACAAACAAGATACATGGCGGTTGCCTAGCAACACATCACAACAGGGAAGTGGGGAGCAAGGTATCCTGTGGTTGCCAGGCAACAGCCACTGGGTACCTTTCAGCAAGACAGAGCTTGTAATGGATGGCATGTGATCAGCCCATTGAGGTGGGCAGTAGGGAGGTCCAATATTCTCTCATCTTCAAGAACCAGGACAGGAGATGTTGAGGTGGGATTCTGGAATTGCACGGAATCACAAGTTTAAGCATGCCAGGCAGAAAAATACACCCGCCTGTTCCTACTACTCGTTCTCATTCAATTTGCTGAAAAAGAAACTGCTGTCACTTTCCCCTCCACCCAAAGAGACGAGAATGTTGATGAATTTCTCCTTGATGGAGAGTGATGCTCTTGCACATATTTAATGACACATAGCTAGCCAATAAGGGTGCTCTGTCTCCTAATGCACAATCCTCTTTCTTAGGGCTATGCAGCCTCCTTGGCTTCTAATACATCAGTTCAGCCCTAAGGGAAGATATAAGAAGCAATTCCTCCAGTGGTTCTATTCAGCCGGTTCTATCTGGTTCTGGCGAACTGGTAGCGGCAGCTGTGGGAGGCTCCGCCCACCTCCGCCGACCATCACATCCCGTTTTTGATGCTCTGCGCATGCACTGAAGATCCTGTGCATGCACGGAGGTGGTGTGTGCGCTCCCATTTGCGAACCGGTAGCAAAGGTAAATGAATACCACTCCTGCATTCCTGCCTCGGGGCTCTTTCAGATTGTGAAGGATGAGAAGCCAAGGAGACTTCAAAAGACATAGATTGCAGAAGATGTAGATCGGTGTTTCTCAACCTTAGCCACTTTAAGAGGTCTGGACTTCAACTCCATGCTGGCTGGGGATTTCTGGGAGTTGAAGTCCAGATCTCTTAAAAGGGCTAAGCTTGCAAAAAAAATGTCAGTGTTGTTGTGATCCGCCAGCAGCCCGCGAAGCTGGCAGTGGAGTCAGACAGTGAGGAGGCTGGGAAGGAACATGGGCCAGTCCTGGAGTCTGGGGAAGGCCCGGACGAGGGCTCTGCATCGGAGGCAGAGATGAGGCCAGGGCCACTTGGGAGTGATGCACAGACTCAGGAGCCCCCAGAGTCGGACAGCAGAGAGGCAGAGGAACAGGAGGAGCCTGTTCCTAGTGCACGCATGCGCAGAGCTGCCAGAAGGCAAGAGCAACTAAAGCAAAAGGAATGACTCTGGAGTAAGGCAGGAGATGATTGGCCCCTCCCATAAGGCTTAAAAGAGAAACAAAGACACTTGGGGCCTTTTGCAGGAAAGCAACGTTGCTAACTCTGTTTCCAGTCGGCGTCTCTTGTTTGTTTCTAGACTCCATGGGGCTTTGCCAAGTAAGGCCTTTGGCAGGGTGCCAAAGAAGATAAAGGTTGGTGATTATCCCAAAGGACTTCTCCCGAAGGACTTGTTTTGCAACTAATTGGGACTCAGCTGGGAATGAACGTAATTCTCAGCTGTTACAATAAAATAGGTTTGTTTGGGACTAATTGTGCATTGTAATGAATGACTCAGTAAGCCTAGGTCACAACAAGTGTCACCTCCAGTAAGGAGACACCACCCATTTAAAGGAAGTTTTTGGACACCCTAAAAATAGGGTAGAAAATGAACAACTTTTTTTCAAAGCAGAAGCAAGATGTCAGCTTGGCATTAAAAATAAGGTTGGGATTTTTTCCAGTGGTAAAATCCATTTATTTTTTTTTACTACCGGTTCTGTGGGCGTGGCTTGGTGGGTGTGGTGTGGCTTGGTGGGCATGGCAGAGGAAGGATACTGCAAAAACTCCATTCCCTCCCCACTCCAGGGGAAGGTTACTGCAAATCCCCATTCCCTCCCCACTCTGGGGCCAGCCAGAGGTGGTATTTGCCAGTTCTCCAAACTACTCAAAATTTCTGCTACCTGTCAGAACCTGCTGGATTTTACCCCTGGTTTTTTTCCCTTCTCCTTTGACATGAAAACCCAGCAATTTAGGGCACATCCCTTGAGCTCTAAGCAAAGGTATCTGGGGTGGGAGGCATGGGGCCAATGACAAAAGGAGAATTTTGCTATCATTTTGCAATGTTTGCCCCTTTTGTATGTGCTTCATGATGTTACAGTTGTGTTGGAAAGGGGAAGAGCTTGGATCATGCCCATGGCAACACAGTCTTCATTGCTAGGATGTCTGTGTTGTAGATGATGAAATGGCCTCTGAACTTCCCACAATGTTCCACCTCTGTGCCACATTGGATTTATTGGAGGAAATACAAAAATGCATCCTTGAAGTGGTGACAAAGAAAGCTTCTCTTCTACCTTATCCTTCATTTCAAATGTTAGTTTGTCCATTTCCGCACAGTTATAGATTTTTTGGATTATCAATTAAAATACTCAAAATGTTATATAGCGTGGAATAGGTGGTATGATTGGATAACACATAGAAATGAGAGTAAATGTAAAATTCTATACGATAATAACAACAAATATGCACTGTTAATAAGATAATGAATGTGTGACCAAAGTCACTGTTTCTTTTTATGTATTGTTGTCTGTATTAATATATATGTATCTTGTATATACATGGTATAATATTTTATTTTTTATATGTTTAATAAAGTTTTGTTTTTAAAATAAAAAAAAGAAAGCTTCTCTTGAGACAAAATTCCTAGGAGTCCTTCAAAATCTGGACGTGATTGTGAATGTTCTTTTTTAATTTAATTTAATTTTATTGAAAAGACAGTGCCATGTCAGGATAACAATGCAAATAAAGTAAAGCCAGAGAGAGATCAATGATAAATCTTAATATACATGCTAATAACTATAACTGTACTATGTTAACAGTAATTGCAACAATACAACCAAAAAAAGAAAAAGGAAATAAAAGAAAACTTCAACTAAGTTTCTACTTACATTAGCTTATTTACAAATTTTTCCATATTACATCCATAGTTTTATACATATTTGTTGTACTGACATTCATAAACTTCCCTCTCACTTCTACCTCTTGCCTCTATCCATTCATAAAATTTATTCCATGTCCTGTAATATTTCGAGTCTTCTTTATCTTTAATTTTTAAAGTTAATCTGTCCATTTCTGCACAATCCTAAATTTTCCTAATTATGTCATCATCCGGTTGTGAATGTTCTAACTAGACAACAAGGTCTGTCCTCTCTCTGCACTTTTGGGTGGGAGAGGACCACTGCCATCTGCAAATAGCAATAGCAATGGCACTTAGACTTATATACCACTTCACAGTGCTTTACAGCTCTCTCTAAGCAATTTAAAGAGTCAGCCTATTGCCCCCAACAAGAACTTCAGAAAAGAAGCCCCCAAACAGAGCTTCAGAGGCTTTTTTTCTGAAGTTTTTTTGGAGGCTTTCAGAGGCAGGAAAAAAAGTTTTTTTTCTGAAACAGAGTTTCAGAAGTTTCAGAGGCAGAACCCCCCCCCCAAAAAAGCAAGGCACAGAGCTCACAACCAAGAAACCTGTTGCTAAAATTCACCTCTGGGAACAGCTGATTGGGGGTATTCCGGGAGGCCGATCCACCTGCCAATCAGCTTTTTTCTTATTTTCCTCCCAAAAAACTAAGGTGCGTCTTATACTCCAAAAAATACGGTAATTGTTCTGTCCCCTTTTCATAGTGGGAGAGTTAAGGTTGGAAATGAGACCAACATTCCTCATCTGCACCATTGGAGAACCCTGATTTCCCTCTAGAGCAGGGGTGTCAAACTCGATTTCATTTAGGGCCACATCAGGGTTGTGTTTGACCTCGGGGCTGGGGGGCGGCTGGGTGTGTGTGGCCATGGTGGATGTGTCCAGCTTGATATCACTCATGTTGAGGGCGCCTGTGGTTGGCCTGAGTGTTCCGCCGGTGAAAACGGGTTCCCGAGCTCCATTTTTGGCTGCAATGGCCTCCTGCAACCCTCTACCAGCAAAAACAGAGCTCAGAAGGACCACCTGCAGCCTTCCCAAACTCCGTTTTTGCTGACAGAGGCACCATGCACTGGTCCTTTGCTGTTTCTAGGGCAGCCCCATGGGCCAGTTCTAAATACCCCATAGGCCAGATCCGGCTCCCGGGCCTTGAGTTTGACACCCCTGCTCTAGAGCAGTCTTTCTCAACCTTGGAGACTTTATGTTCTGCCCCAGCTCCGGATTTCCGAGGATATTGACACACACCAACGGTCCTTATCAAATTTATTAAGTAGCAAGAATACACAAGACTGGCAAAGGTTGGCAACCAGCCCAGAAAACAAGATATGATAAACCAAAATACTCTGATAGCAATACGAGTTGTTTCCAGCAAGAACGCACTAGCTGCGTGCGATTTAAATAAGCTAAGCCAATTATCCTCAAGCCCTACTCTCGAGTAGACCTCCTCCTCCTGAGTAGCCACTCCTGCCTTTTGGCAGCCCTGCGTGCTTGAGCATTGAGGAGAGGCTCCTCCACTTCGCTCTCTCCACTTGAAGGAACCTCTGGAAGTTCTGAAGGCCCTGGCTGAGTCTCTGCCTCTGGCACCACATCCTCTTCAGCCTCCTTGCTGTCTGACGCGAGCGTTGGCTGTGCATGCTGCTGGCGCGACACCACACCAGCCTCCTTGTCGTCGGGATCAGCCACGATCGGCGCAGGCCGCTGGCGGGCCACAACACTTTAAGTTCTGTGGACTTCAACTCCCAGAATTCCCCAGCCAGCTGGCTGGGGAATTCTGGGAGTTGAAATCCACAGATCTTAGAACAGATCAGATTAACAGAGTTAATCTGAAGGGACCTTTTAGGTCATCTAGTCCAACCCCCCCCGCTCAAGCAGGAGACCCTACACCATTTCTGACCAATGGCAGTCCAATCTCTTTTTGAAAGTCTCAAGTGATGAAGCTCCCACAGCTTCAGAAGGCAACTGCTGTTCCATGTTTGATTGTTCTCACTGTCAGAAAATTCCTCCTCATTTCTAAGTTGAATCTCTCCTTGATCCAAGGTTGAGAAACATTGCTCTAGTGAATTCTTGGGCATCTCTGTACAGCTATTCTTCTCTGGAGATTCTGAGCCATTGGGGGAGAATCTGAAGGTGGGATTGGATTAGCCCAGTGAAGATTGGAATTAATTGATTTCCTACAGACCCCACCCCCACCCCACCCTATTTCTGCTCTTATTTTGGATGTTAAAAATGTAAAAAAAAAAAAAGTCTTACTAAAAATCAACCATGTGTACATGATCTGTGGGCTGCCCTCCCCAGTCTTCTTCATGCATAGTTAAATACCCCAGAATACAAGTATTTGAAATTGGATTTTTTTTTTCTGCCTGCTGTTTTGTCAGACAGACCCTTAGAAACCTGAGTGGTTCTTTGGAAGTTTGCCTAAAGATGTTTAGGGAGAAGCCAGAGTGAGAAAGAAATGCAAACCTGCTTGTGCAGTAACACACACACACACACACACAAACACACACACACATACACTTTACACCTGGAAAATGTTAGCAGTAAAACCTTTTCCTTTTGGTTGAAAATTGGGGTGTTTTGTTCAAATGGCAATCTTCCCAAATAACACAACTTTTAGGAACAGATAGGCCCACCAGCATCTCCAACCCTTTTCAATGATCAAAATACAGATAGTCCTTGATTTACAACTAGATTTAAGCCCAAAATTTCTATTGCAAAGTGAGACAGTTACTAAGTGAATTTTTTTTTTTTTAAAAAAAATTGATTTATATGCCGCCCTTCTCCGGAGACTCAGGGCGGCTTACAATGCGTTAAGCAATTTTGACCCGTTTTACGACCTTCCTGGCCACAGTTGTCAAGTGAATCACCGCAGTTCTGAAGAGAGTAACACGGTTTTGTTTTTTATTTGATTTATATGCCGCCCTTCTCCAGAGACTCAGGACGGCTTACAATGCATTAAGCAATAGCCTTCATACTTTTGTGTATTTTATACAAAGTCAGCTTATTGCCCCCACAATCTGGGTCCTCATTTTACCTACCTTAGAAAGGATGGAAGGCTGAGTCAACCTTGAGCCTGGTAAGATTCGAACTTACAGTAATTGCAGGCAGCTGGTGTTACTTAACAGTGCTTTAGTCTGCTGCGCCACCAGGGCAGCATACATGCTGGTTGCCGAGTTAATCTGGCTTCCCCACTGATTTTGCTTGTCGGAAGGTTGCAAAATGCGCATGGAGCACTCCAACCGTCAGAAATATGAACCAGTTGCCAAGTATCTGAATTTTGATCACACAACCACAGGAATGCCGAAAACGGTTGTAAGTGTGAAACATGTTTGTGAGTCACCTTTGTCAGTCCGGTTTTAACTAAATGAACTGTTGTAAGTCAAGGACTACCTTGTATTGTGTTTTCCTGCCTTGATGTGCCTTCAGTGGTGAAATCCAATTTTTTTTACTACCGGTTCTGTGGGCGTGGCTTTGTGGGCATGGCAGGAGAAGGATACTGCAACATCTCCATTCCCACCCCACTCCAGGGGAAGGATACTGCAAAATCTCCATTCCTTCCCCACTCCTGGGGGGAAGGATATTGTAAAATCTCCATTCCCATCCCACTCTGGAGCCAGCCAGAGGTGGTATTTGCTGGTTCTCTTAACTACGCAAAATTTCCGCTACCGGTTCTCCAGAACCTGTCAGAACCTGCTGGATTTCACCCCTGCGTGCTTTGGGTGTTTCACCACAAACCGGAATTGCCAACTTCATTTGACTAAACTATATTTTAGATCTCACTGGAGTCTAAAAAGCAGGACTTCACAAGTAAGACACATAGCACAATATTCCAAATATTTGATGTGGCAGCTTTATCAATGAAAATCATCTGTTCCCTGTCTTTTTTTTCTTTTTTTTTTTGGTCAAAGACCTGAATGGGCCTGTTGGAGCCCAGTGCCCTCTAGTGGTAGCCATAGCAACAATTCGTTTACGTATCAATGAACAGAACTTCCTTTCTTATTGGCTTGTCATTCATACATATTTTGAATTGGGTACTGAATCCATTTGTAAAGATTCTAGAACCTGTTTTCAGTACTTTACGCCCCATCTCTGGACTAGCTGAGCAATATGGATCAGGGGTAGGTTCTACTTATCTTTACTACCGGTTCACAACGGGATCGCGCACGCTCGCTTTGCTTGTGCACGCGCCTTGCTTCTGCGCATGTGCAGATCACCGATGATGACATTCGGGGTGGTGGGAGGAGCCTCCCACTGGTTTTACTACCGGTTCTTGTGAACCGGTCTGAACCGGGGAGCAACCCATCACTGGTATAGATGGCCACACTGCTTTCTCCTACTAATCTGCAGAGCGGGTCCTTTCATTGTTTAAATAAGAATTCTGTCCTTGTTTCTCTAAGCCTGGCTATGTATTTTTTCTCCCCTGAAGATTCCCCCGAGGTTTTAAATAGGGTGAGAAGCTCTGCACCCAGACTGCAAATGTTCTACCCATTTTCATTCATGGATGCTGTATCAAGGCGTGACTTGCATTGGTGAACAGGCCCATTGCAGATATAAATCCGCTACGGAATGTCTTCAAACAGAAGGGACGTATCTTTCTTGGGCTGACAAACATTTTTCTTCTTCTTCTTCTTTTTTTTTTTGCTCAAAGCAGCATCTTTCCTTATCTATTTTTATCCTCACCATAAACCTGTCAGGTCGTTTAGGTCAAGAGGTTAAAAAATGATTGACTTACGAACCTCTGATTGGGATGAGCCTTCCGATGCTATATGAAACGACTGTATCCTTCTGCTCCTGAGAAATGGTGCAGTCATCCATCACAAAATGCAAGGGATTGATGATGGATGGATGCACAGACATACGTGAATGAAACATATAGAAAACGGTTATGTAAATTAGAATAGAATAGAATAGAATAGAATAGAATAGAATAGAATAGAATAGAATAGAATAGAATAGAATTCTTTATTGGCCAAGTGTGATGGACACACAAGGAATTTGCCTTGGTGCATACACTCTCAGTGTACATAAAAGAAAACATTCGTTCATCAAGAATTATAAGGTACAACACTTAATGATAGTCATGGGGAACAAATAAGCAATCAGGAAACAATATCAATATAAATCTTAAGGATACCAGCAACAAGGTTACAGTCATACAGTCGTAAGTGGGAGGAGATGGGTATTGGGAACGATGACAAGATTAATAGTAGTGCAGACTTAGTAAATAGTTTGACAGTGTTGAGAGAATTATTTGTTTAGCAGAGTGACCCCCTTTTCTTTGTGGCAGTCTCTCAAGTACTGGAATACTGCTATCATGTCACCCCCCCCAGTCCTTTTTTAACTCTAGACTAGCCATACCCATGTGAAGTTTCTGAAAGATGCCCTAATTAAATCATGAGCCTCGAGCCAAGTTCCAAAAGAAATCCAGTCATTTTTTAGGGGCACCATTCTGGCAATTACTCAAATGGAGTCAGCTCTGACCTCCGCGTGATTTGCGGGCCCCTATGACCCTGTTCTTCCCTTCCTCCCTGGGCATGTCAAAAATCACGTTCTCCAATGGACCACATTGGCGGGCTGAAAAACCCCATCCCTCCTGCTGACCCCAGTAACCTAGAATACAATCTTTGACAAGGCATGTATGGAATGTATTTTCCGTTGGGGCAGCCGAGCAGCTTCGTCAGTTCTCTCCCTCCTGCTTATGGCAACTTGAAAGCTGGTTTGGAAAACTTTGCAAGTTGACAACCCAATTCCTGCAAACATTCTTCATATATTTTAGCCTCCTGGCCCTTAATCATTTTAGTTGCTCTTCTCTGCACTTTTTCCAAAGTCTCAACATCTTTTTTTTTTTCTGTAATGTGGTGACCAAAATTGGATGCTGTATTCTTATCCCCTCTAGTTTAATTAGAAGGGCAAGAGATTTGCAAGTCTATTACTATTTGCCATTCTTGGATTCCCAAATTCCTTTTTGTTAAAAAGCAGGGAATGCCAGCAATAAAATTGGCTGCCCTGAAAGTATGTTCTACCTCCAGGAATGAATGTGTGCGTACGAGCCAGAGAAAAATATTTCCCCATTAGTTTAAGAGCAGAGCAAAAGAATATCATGTCGCTACACCTTTAGCCGTCACACTCAGAAGCCACAAGAAAACTCTGTGTTGAGCATACGCCAAACTGGCGTTCAATTATTCTTTCATTCCTTCAACAACGCCGGCCTCCCCTCTCAATATGCACCCAATTTGCTAATAATAATAATTACGGTGATCGTCGGCTTAAAGAGCAATGAGGTAATCAGCTCCTTAAGCCCCAACTGTGCACTAAAGAAAAGCACGGAGAACAGCAAAATACCGAGCAAGTTGTTCTTCAGACAAGCCCATCCAGAGATGTTCGTAGCCGGGAGCAGAATTCTCCTTGAAGTCAACTCAACACGATAGATGGAAGGCCCCCAAATTGATCCGGCTAATTTATTTATTCAATTTAATCGCCACTCTGCTTCTCACTGTCACCTCACTCTTACAATCTGCTAAAATAATATTATAAACAGATTAAAATGGCAAGAACAATAAATACATTAAAAATAATAAAGAAATAGCTAAAATCATGTGTGTGGTGGCATATCCAGTAGAGTAGAGATGGGATTTTCTATTCTAATCCAATCATCACCTCCAGAATGACACGCCCCCATCTGGGCCCCAGACCAATCAGCAGAGCCAGATTTTAAGGCCTTTATGGAAGGCCAAAGGGATGTGGTGGCTCAGCGGCTAAGACGCTGAGCTTGTCGATCGAAAGGTCGGCAGTTCAGCGGTTCGAATCTCTAGTGCCATGTAATGGGGTGAGCTTCCGTGACTAGTCCCAGCTTCTGCCAACCTAGCAGTTTGAAAGCACGTAAAAAAAAATGCAAATAGAAAAATAGGGACCACCTTTGGTGGGAAGGTAACAGCGTTTCGTGCGCCTTTGGCATTGAGTCATGCTGGCCACATGACCACGGAGACGTCTTTGGACAGCACTGGCTCTTTGCTTAGAAACAGAGATGAGCACCACCCCCTAGAGTCTGGAATGACTAGCACATATGTGCGAGGGGAACCTTTACCTTTACGGAAGGCCAAAAGGGTGGGAGAAGATCTCACCTTGGTGAAGAGGGTGTGAGGTTCTGAAGGACAGGTGCTGCAGCAGAAAAGGCTCCTCTCCTGGACCCCACCAGGTGAAATTCCTTGGCCAATGAGTCCAGAGCATACAAGTAGTCCTCAACTTATGAGTTGAGCCCATAAGCAAATTTCTGCTGTTAAGTGAGACATTAGTTAATTGAGTTTTGCTCCATTTTACCACCTTCCTTGCCACAGTCATTAATGGAATCACTGCAGTTGTTAAATTAGTAACACGGTTGTTAAGGGAATCTGGCTTCCCCATTGACTTTGCTCATCAGAAGGTCACAAAAGGGGAATCACATGATCCCGGCACACTGTTGCCATCATAAATATGAGTCAATGGCCAAAACGTCTGAATTTGGTTTGTATGACCATGGGATGCTGCAATGGTCGTAAGTGTGAAAAATGGTCATGTCACTTTTTTTCAGTGTTCTTGTAGGTTTCAACGGTGATTAAATGAATTGTTGTAAGTCAGAGATTCATTCTACTGGCAAAAGTGGGTTGGGCCAATTTCATTGGGTTGAGATGGATCCAGGGGTGAAATCCAGCAGGTTCTGACAGGTTCTGGAGAACCAGTAGTGGAAATTTTGAGTAGTTCGGAGAACTGGCAAACGCCACCCCTGGCTGGCCCCAGAGTGGGGTGGGAATGGGGATTTTGCAGTATCCTTCCCCTGGAGTGGGGTGGGAATGGAGATTTTGCAGTATCCTTCCCCTGCCATGCCCACCAAACCAAACCACACCCACCAAACCACACCACGCCCACCAAGCCACGCCCACAGTACTGGTAGTAAAAAAAAATTGAATTTCACCACTGGATGGATCCCCAGGTAGTCTAGACCAGGGGTCCCCAATCCCCAGTCCTTGGACCAGTACTGGGCCATAGCATGACAGAAACCGGGCCGTGCAAACAAGCAAAGCCCACGCAAGCAGGCAGCATATGAAACCATTCCCCCTCCGGTCCGCCAAAAAACCTCTCTCCAGAACCGGTCCCTGGTGCCCAAAAGGTTGGGGGCCATTGGTTTTTAGACCCTATGCCAAAAAAGCAAAATGAGAATTTAAAAAAATGGAATTTGTGTAGGCTTGGTAAGAATTCACAGCATCCTAATCATGTAGAATTATGGAAACTAAATTAAAGCATCTTCCATAGAGGACTAGCCAGCTAATCAGCAGGTGCAGCTTCTAGGTGTCCTAGGCTGATGTCAGAAAAGAGACAAAGAGTTGGACCTGGTGAGTTAGATAGGAGTCCATTAAGAATCAAATGGAATGGAGTGGAATGGAATGGAATGGAATGGAATAGAATAGAATAGAATAGAATAGAATAGAATAGAATAGAATAGAATAGAATAGAATAGAATAGAATAGAATAGAATAGAATAGAATAGAATAGAACAGAACAGTTGGAAGGGACCTTGTAGGTCATCAAGTCAAGCAGGAGACCACACACCATTTCTGACAGATGACAGCCCAGTCTCTTCTTGAAAGCTTCTAGTGATGAAGCATCCACAACTTCTGCATCAAGCTCTTCCATGGGTTGATTGTTCTCACTGTCAGAAAGTTCCTCCCTATTTCTAGGTTGAATCTCTTCTTGATCAGTTTCCATCCATTATTCCTCGTCTGGCCTTCAGGTGCTTTGGAAAAGAGCTTGACCCCCTTCCTCCTCTCTGTGGCAGCCCCTCAAATATTGGACAAGAAAGCCCAGGGAATTGAAAAATCTTCCTGGAAAAAGGCAATGATAAATCCTAACTATTGCTAAGGAAACTGCATGGCCATGTCTTTGCAAGAGTTGAACTTGACTAGAGGAAGAAGTGACCCTTACAAAATATGATTGTCAGTGTTGGCTACATCTAACAAGGAGCCCAGCAGTTTGCTTGGCATTTAAATCTCACACTTGAATTCATCACAAGGAAGCATTTCCAAACAGTTGGTTGGAATCTGCTTTCTGGTTGCTTGAGAACAGCTAGGTTGGACATAGAATTTCATCTTTCACTTGGTGTGAGGTCCCGGCAGTTATTTGTAGGGTTCTGTCATATCCCTCTCTTGATCTTCTCAACACTAAACCTATCAGGATACCATTTCAAGCTGCCTGATTGTTTTTGCCTTTCTCTGAAGTCATTTTTGCATAGATATTCTTATATCTAGCCAAGCTAGCTCTTCTTGTTCCTTTCATTTCTCATTCTTAACTCAAGAATATTCATGGGGGGAAGGAGGCAGGATATAAATGAAAATATATGGAGAAAGAGCTGAAGTGAGGGCCATGGAAATGTGATTGAAGCTCTTTTATGTGCATCATGGATATCCCAGCTTGTAGACAAGCAAAAATAACACTTGTGGGAGTTAAGCCTCTCCGTGTCTCGCTTCTTAGCTATTTTATCTCTGCCCAACTTTTCCAGCCAGATGTCACAGTATAGATCTGTGCAAAAATTAATACTGCTACCTTTCCATCTAAGCACGTCACACTGATCTTCACCACTCTTCTGGAATCTTGATTTGAATAAAGTCAGTCTGGGACATCCTGACGCTTGGGGCAAAAGAGATGGTCTTTCTTGTCCTCAACCAACAGCAGGCAATTGAAATGACAGCTGTATCCTATTTCAATGTCGGTGGTGAGAAAGCTTGATCCCCTTGTTCAGAAGTGTGGCAAGCATCTCTAAGGAACGGAGCTGACCCGATTGCATAGCAGCTTCTGTTGAAATAGCACAATTTAGTCACGGAAGAGAGTTTATTGATTGATTAGTCTTATGACCTTATCAAAAATATAAAACAAAAATGAATCAACATTTAGGGCAATACATCACCGTTACAAGACATCCCAATCTGTTTGATGTAACGGGTTCTTAGCTCAACCACCGTAATTATACCTTAATTATAAACTTAGCAGTTCTGCTCACAATTTACAGATTAGAGCCCAGGAGGAAGTAGGACAATCTGAGATTCAGATCCTGGTGGGCTGTTCTTTCAAATAGGGATGTGAAGTAGCAATATCAATAGCACTTAGCCTTATATGCCGCTTCATAATGCTTTACAGCACTCTCTGAGTAATTTACAGAATCAGCATATGGCCCCCAACAATCTGGGTCTCATTTTCCCAACCTTGGAAGGATGGAAGGCTGAGTCAACCTTGAGCCAGTGAGAGTCGAACTCCTAGCAGTGGGCAGAGTCAGCCTGCAATATTGCATTCTAACTACTGTGTCACCAAGGCTCATAATGACAGTCTGTTAAGTAGTCATGGAGTAATTGTATTATCTACTAACTACTATCTACTAACCTAGATAGATGCTAACCAAAGTTTAGGATGCTGGGTAAAAGCAGCTGCTGGGACTTGTGAAATCCATTGCACGAACTTGATGGCAGAAGATTCTCTGCTGACTCTCCTGCCTTATTGGTCATCTAAAGCTGCAGCAGTTCTCTTTTCATTAGCAATTGCAGGCAGGTTTCATGCTAATTTTTTTGCCCTGTGAAATTAAACATTCGACTTCTCAAAAGACAACCAGTCATTTAACATTAGATTATCCAAAGGCAGATTTTGTTATGCGCCCAGGGGGCACCTCAGTCTTTTAAAATCCTCTGAAGTTTTGAAGCAAAGGAGACTGCAAGATTCTCAGCTGAAACACACACCATTAATAGGAAGAAATGAATCATAGTCCCTTCGACATGAAAGAAACTTTCTTCATTAAAACAAAAACAAAAAGAATGAACATTTGCTCTGCCCAGTGTGATGCCACACATTCAAAATGTGAAAGTTATTAAGAATAACTGCATAGTATACATTAAGTCCAAACAGGAGAAGGCAGTTGAGCATCCTGGATTATCACAGGAGAAGGATCTTCAGTATTCTGAATCCTGTAAACCAGAGAATAATACATAGGTATATGGCACAAAGAGGGATGCGGTGGCTCAGTGGCTAAGACGCTGAGCTTGTCGATCGAAAGGTTGGCAGTTCAGCGGTTCGAATCTCTAGTGCCATGTAATGGGGTGACCTCCCATGATTGTCCCAGCTTCTGCCAACCTAGCAGTTTGAAAGCACGTAAAAAAAATGCAAATAGAAAAATAGGGACCACCTTTGGTGGGAAGGTAACAGTGTTCTGTGCACCTTTGGCATTGAGTCATGCCGGCCACATGACCACGGAGATGTCTTTGGACAGCGCTGGCTCTTCAGCTTTGAAACGGAGATGAGCACCGCCCCCTAGAGTTGGGAACGACTAGCACATATGTACGAGGGGAACCTTTACCTTTACCTATACATAGAAGATATAGGGAATGATGGTGGATGGATGGATGGATGGATGGAAGGAAGGAAGGAAGGAAGGATGGAAGGAAGGAAGGAAATATGAAAGAAAGAATCAAAAGAGAAGGAAGCAAAAGTGAAAGACAGCTAATGACGGGAATTGTAGTCCATTATACCTAGAAGAGGGACACGGTGGTTCAGTGGCTAAGACGCTGAGCTTGTCAATCAAAATGTTTGGCAGTTCAGCGGTTCCAATCCCTAGTGCTGCATAATGGGGTGAGCTCCCGTGACTTGTCCCATTTTCTGCCAGTCTAGCAGTTTGAAAGCACGTAAAGAATGCAAGTAGAAAAATAGGGACCACCTTTGGTGGGAAGGGAACAGCGTTCCGTGCGCCTTTGGTGTTTAGTCATGCCGGCCACATGATCACAGAGACGTCTTCAGACAGCGCTGGCTCTTCGGCTTTGAAATGGAGATGAGCACCGCCCCCTAGAGTCGGGAACGACTAGCACATATGTGCGAGGGGAACCTTTACCTATATGGTACGAGGGTTGCTCTTGAACTGGTCTTCAATATATTCCTGCAGGAATATCCATGGAGTGGGGTGGAAGGTATAAAATATATATATATGGTAGCTGACCAATCATTGAATAACACCTCACCTCTCTTTTATGGACAATGCTAAAAAGGGAAAAGCTAAAATAGTACAATTTTATCTTTTTAAAAAAACCCTCATTGCAGATGCCCCCAGATTCTTCTCCCTTTTCATAGGAACACTTAAAGCCACAGCTATGGAAGGCATCCCCCCCCCCCCAAAAATCCAGAAATACTGTACATAGCTGCTGCATGCAATTATAATGTTATATAAGTGCAAGCAAAATGTGTGCTCTGTGACATGGCTGCTTCGTCCCAAGCAAGGTATTTAAGAAGCCGATACATATTTCATGGAGAAATTCCATCAGTGTAACTGAATATTCATAGCTGTGGCGGCCTGCCCTGAACGGGTGGGAGGTGGGAAGGGGACAAGAGACAGTGGATTAGCTTTGGGAGGGGCAAAAGACTGAGGTTAGATGAGAAAGTGGTCCTCATATTTCAAGAGGAGTTTGTGTGAGTTCAAAGCAACGGTTTCCTTTTTTCTGGTGATGGTCCCTGGGAAAGTGAAAGAGACTCTTCCTTCTCCGTGGTAGAAACCATAGAGTTTAGCGTTTGACGATTGGGGTGCTCAGATGTCCACCAGTGTGTGAAACCCACATCTGCAATCGTGCAAAACTGAGAGCGTAACATGAGAGCAAACCAGTGGGGAAATCCAAATTTTGTTTACTACAGGTTCTGTGGCTGTGGCTTGGTGGGAGTCACTTGGTGGCCGTGACAGGGTAAGGATACTGCAAAATCTCCATTCCCACCCCACTCCAGGGAAAGGATACTGCAAAATCCCCCTCCCCTCCCCTGGGGAAAGGATATTGCAAAATCTCTATTCCCACCTCACTCTGGGCCAGCCAGAGCAGGGGTGGGTTCTAAATTTTTTTACTACCGGTTCTGTGGGCGTGGCTTATTTTGTGGGCGTGGCTTGATGGTCATGTGACAATTCTTTAGGATTTAGCACAGATACTGGTCTACCAGGCTTTTAACTGCTTGCAGAGCTGTACCGGTCTACCCATTTGTTTTTGGAGGCACCAGTCTACTCATTTGTTTTTGGAGGCCCCGGTCTATTCATTTATTTTTGGAGGCATCAGTCTACCACCACACTGCCTTTTAACACTGATCAGCTGTAGGGTGGCCCTTTGAAGCCCTGCGACAAGAGTTTAAACAGTTTTTTTCTTTCTAGCCGATCAGCTGGGACTCGGGAGGCAGCAATAGATTGGGGGTGGGGCCAAATAAAAGGTAAGAATAACCCGGGGGGGAGAGGGGGGGCAGAACCGGTTCGGTGACGTCATATCGTCACCGCTACCAGCTCGGCAGAACCATCCGAACCGGGAGGAACCCACCACGGAGCCAGAGGTGGTATTTGCCACCTCAAAATTTCCACTACTGGTTCTCCAGAACCTGTCAGAACCTGCTGGATTTCACCCCTGGAGCAAACCCTATTAGCATTGATGATGTTACCTAGTTTGGTAATGAAATGTCTGCAAGAAAACCACCAAGGTCAGAGGGCACCAAGGACTCCACAGTTCAACCTGGAGCTACAAATATCATCTTCTGTTGAGCAAATTGTTTTCCGAGCACAGTTCCAATTTCAACTTTGAACAGAGCGGTGGGATTCAAAAATTGTTACTACCGGTTCTGTGGGTGTGGCTTGGTGGGCATGGCAGGGGAAGGATACTGCAAAATCCCCATTCCCTCCTGACTACTCAGGGAAGGATATTGCAAAATCTCCATCCCACCCCACTCTGGGACCAGCCAGAAGTGATATTTGCCAGTTCTCCGAACTACTCAAAATTTCCGCTACCGGTTTTCTAGAACCTGTTAAAACCTGCTGAATACCACCTCTGTTTGAACACCCTGCATGTCTCCTTATCTGAAAGAAAAGTTAAGATGTGGGGTTCAAAAAATAGTCAGAACGTTGGTTTTGAATCAGCTTTGTCGCCACAAAATAGAACAAAAAGCTTTAGGATTACAAAATAGACAAAAAAGAAAAAGAAAAAAAGAAAGAAAATAAAGTGCACTGGGACTTTATTTTTTATTTTTTTATTTTATTTTGAATTTGTATACCGCCCTTCTCCCTGAGGACTCAGGGCGGTGAACAGCCAAGTAAAAACATCAAGTACAAATATTAAAATACAGTTAATATATATATATATATATATATATATAAATTTGGCCCCATTAATTAAAAACAATAAACAAAACACTTAAAAACACTTAAAAAATTAGGCCAGCCCGGCTTGCTGGAAAAGGAAGGTTTTAAGGGCACGGCGGAAGGCACTGAGGTCTTGGATTCTCCTTATCTCTGGGGGCAGCTGATTCCAGAGGGTAGGTGCCCCCACAGAGAAGGCCCTCCCCCTGGGGGTCACCAGCCTGCACTGTTTGGCTGATGGCACCCTGAGGAGGCCCTCTCTGTGGGAGCGCACGGGTCGCTGGGAGGTCGTCGGTAGCAGCAGGCGGTCTCGAAGATAGCTAGGTCCTATGCCATGGAGCGCTTTAAAGGTGACAACCAACACCTTGAAGTGCACCCGGAAGACCACTGGGAGCCAGTGCAGCTCGCGCAGGAGCGGTGTTACATGGGAGCGCCATGCTGCTCCCGTCACTACCCGCGCTGCTGCGTTTAGAATCCAAACTGACAAGCACCTGCCACATAACACCTCAGACATAACAATTGTTGACAAGAAAGACAAGAAAGCCTGGATAACGGATGTAGCAGTACCTGGACACAGCAGAATAGAAAAGAAAGAACTGGAGAAAAATCACAAATTTGAAAACTTGCAAATAGGAGTAGAATAATTGTGGCAAAAGAAAGCCAAAGATCCCTGGTGGCACAGTGGTTAGAATGCAGTATCGCAGGCAAGCTCTGCCCCACAGCCTGGAGTTCGATCCTGACTGGCTGAAGGTTGACTCAGCCTTCCATCCTTCCGAGGTCCCAGATTGTTGCGGGCACCATTTTGACATTGTAAACCACCCAGAAAGTGGTGTAAACACTATGGGGAAGTATATAAGTCTAAGTGCTATTGTTATTGCTAAGATAGGTGCCTTAAGTGTAATCCTATAACATCTGGAGCACCACACGAATGCCATCAGCAATGGCAAAATCACCATTCGTCAATTGCAAAAGGCAGCTTTATTTAGAACAACGGACATCTTGCAATGATAACATTAAACAACATCTGCCTAACCCAGGTCCTTGGGAAGGTTTCTGTATGTCCAATTCAGCTAAACATCTGGCTGATTATGCAATGAACCATAGTATAAGAGGTGCCTTGGGTACAATCACCATCAGCATTGACAAAGTCACCATCAGTCAATTGCAAAAGGCAGCTACTTGGAACAGCTTACATCCTGTGTAACTGCTTAGCACCGTCAAACAAGAACATCTGTGTATGCCAGATCCTTGGGAAGGATTCAATAGGTAGATAAAAATCCCAAATCCGGTCTGCACATGCGGCTAACTGGGGGACAAACCATTATAGCATTTTCAGGGGCCCTTGAATCAGGGGTGGGCTACTGGGGGTTCGGGACAACCTCTAGATAAGATTCTGTGCAGTTTGGAGAACCCCCAAATCCCACTCCTGGCTGGCCCCGCCCACCCCACCTCTCCCGTCCCAGGAGTCCCCACATGGCCCATTTTGGATGCAGGTAAGTGCAGGGCGCATGTGGAGGCTCAGGGAGGGCAAAAAACAGGCCTACCGGAAGTTCGGGAGGGCCTCCAGAGCCTGGGGAGGCCGTTTTAAACATCCGGGAGGCTTGAAAAAAGTCTCTGGAGCCTGGGGAGGGCAAAAACACTCCCCACCATGATGCAGGAGGCTGACTAGGCCATGCCCACCATGGCCACGCCCACCCAGCAACCAGGCAGAGAACCCCTTGCTAAAAATTTTTGAAGCCCACCCGTGCCTTGAATGTCTCAGCAGGAGAAATCTCTCTTCATGCTGGCCCCACACATGCTATTCAGTTTATATGCTGGGAAAGGGAGATGTTTCCAAGCCAGCATGCCTTCCCACTCCTTTGTGCTGACAAGTGAGGCAAAGTAAGATATTACTCTATATTACCATTAGCAATAAAAAGAAATCTCAAAGGCAGAAACAACGTTTTTTCCCTTTTCCTGTTTGCGAGATTATTAAGAGATGTACAAGGTTTCCGCATTAAAAAGTAATGAAGAAGATTGCTGGGTTAAGCCCGGGGGTGGGGGTGGGGTGGGGGGGGGTGGAGACTGCATAGCATCTGGTCAGCTTAAACTGCACGGGCAGAAAAAGGTCTCCCTGTAGTATTTCTTTTTGGAGAGCATTTAAGGGCACATTCTTGGACGGTTGGCTGGCTGGCTGGAGTAATAGTTGTAATTATGCTTTGAAGAGCTTAGCCTGGAAATCCTGTGTCTTTTTCGTGGCTGGGCTGACCTGCAAATTAGGTGGGGAAAGGGTTCCTTTAAGACAGGGGTCAGCAACCTGTGGCTCTGGAGCCGCATGTGGCTCTTTCACCCCTCTGCTGCGGCTCCCTGTCACTCAAAATATGCATCACAACCGCCAATGTGCGACACCTGCCGGCACACGATTTATTGAGCTTTCCATCCCCCGGTAAGCCAACATGGATAAATCCAAGAAAAGAAAAGTTTCAGAAGAAAACAGAACGTTTAATTCAACTCACCAGGCTCAAGGTTGACTCAGCCTTCCATCCTTTCTAAGGTAGGTAAATTGAGGACCCAGTTTGTGGGGGCAATAAACTGACTTTGTATAAAATATACAAAAGTATGAAGGCTATTGCTTAACACATTGTAAGCCACCCTGAGTCTCCGGAGAAGGGTGGCATATAAATAAAATAAAATAAAATAAAATAAACCCTACATATGCTAGTTTTGTGGCCGCTCAAGAAATAGTCAGGCACGGAAATGATTTTGTGTCTCCCGGTGTTTTCTTTTCTGTGGGAAACGGGTCCAAATGGCTCTTTGAGTGTTTAAGGTTGCAGATCCTTGTCCTATATCAAGGACTACTTGTGCTGACAGAACAAGCAGCCTGAGCCAAGTGGACTTGGATGTCAGACCTCTTTGCTTCCAAGCATGTCCAAAGTGGATTGCCTCCACTGATGTATTTATGTCCTGTTTTTGTGGCCATCAGCCAAACCGTGGAGGAGCACAAGGATCAGTTATGATGAAAGTTGGGCAGGATGTTGCAATACATTTGGGGGGGGGGGGAAGAGAATCTCTGGAATGTTTGTCTTTTTTTGAAATCTTCCTTGTGTTTAAGGCAGAGTTTAAAATGACTGCACTGTTTTTGGTGAATTTCCTGCCCTAAAATGGTCAGGGAGGAGTCTCAAAATGGCAAATTATCTCTCCCTCCCCTTGCTTACAAGCCCTTTCTCTTTCTGATACTCCATCCTCCTTTTAGAACTTCTTCTTCGTCTGCTGAAATTCTTCAGCTCCTGTAACTATGGAGTAGCCTGGTTGTTACTAAGAGGGAGACCAGCCACTGGAGAGATGCAAGAAGCTAACTCAATCAACCTTCACTTCCAGCTCAACCTTTTCGGTTATCAGAGCTACATAAATGAGAATGAAAATTTAATTTGTGGCTTTGAAAAATGCATGGGCTGCAATGAGGCTGACCTGTTCCAGACTGGAATGTTTCCTCAGAGGAAGGTGTGGAGAAAGCATCCTCTGGAGGACGTCCCTGCACAGAAACACTCAAAATTAACCCCTTCAATGTAAGCTTCCTGTGAAAAGGAGCCTGGTTTAGCTCAACAGACAGAAGCACTGTAATGTAACACCAGCTGTCTGCAATTAAAGTAAGATCGAATCTCGCCAGGCTCAAGGTTGACTCAGCCTTCCATCCTTTTTAAGGTAGGTTAAATGAGGACCCAGTTTGTGGGGGCAATAAGCTGACTTTGTATAAATATACTAAAGTATGAAGGCTATTGCTTAACGCACTGTAAGCCGCCCTGAGTCTCCAGAGAAGGGCGGCATATAAATCAAATTAAAAAAGAAAAAAATGAGCAGGAACCAAGCTTTGCCACTAAGGTCTCTGCAGGGTTGCGTAGCTGGAAAACCCATGTACTAGAATACAGAATAATAGAGTTGGAAGGGACCTTGGAGGTCACCAATTGATGGTCTGTGGACCACTGGTGGTCCATGAGAAAATGTTGGTGGTTCGCAGAAAAACTATTTGCATTTTTTAATATCGCACTAAATTAGGGGTCCTCAAATTATGGCCACTGAGCCGGATACGTGCAATGAATGGTTGTGTTGCTGCAGACAGTCTCCCCCTTCGGGGTCTTTTTGTGTGGGTTGGAGGGGGCAGGGGTGAAATCTAAAATTTGTTACTACCGGTTCTGTGGGTGTGGCTTGGTGGGGGGGGGGTTAATGTAACTGGGTGGGCGTGGCCAATTTTTTTTTTTACTTTTAAAACCATTTTTTACATGTAAAACCATATAAAAAATGTTTTCAAAAGGCTCTGACGATCCCAGCTGAGTTGCCTGATTAGCGTTGATCAGTGTTGAAAACTCAGCTGGGATCATCAGAGCTTGGATCGTCAGAGCCATTTAAAAGAAAAAACTTTTTTTCTTTTAAATGGCTCTGACGATCCCAGCTGAGTTGCCTGATTAGCAGGCAACTCAGCTGGGATCGTCAGAGCTTGGCTGGTCAGAGCCATTTAAAAGGAAAAAAAGGCTCTGATGACCGCGCGCCTCAGCTGGGCATGGGGGGCAGGGGCAGGGATTTCTGCTACCGGTTCTCCGAACTGCCCACCGCCATCGCTACCTACTCGCCCGAGCCGGTCTGAACCGGGAGCATTTCACCCCTGGGAGGGGGGCAGAAATTCCAACATGGGGTCTGCTTCAGCCTCCTGGTGCAGCGGAGCTTTGGGCAAAGGCTAGAGGGAAGTGCAGCAAGGAGCCGGAGGGCCTTGTTCCAGTGGGACTGCATCATGGCCTGGAACTGGTTGACCATCTCAGCCAGAGGTAAAATACACTTACTACTGGCTTACTACCCTGAGGGCTAGGTTTATATAAAAGGTAAAGGAGTCCCTATGAAACAAACAAAATGTTAAAGAGTTATTTTTATGTAGTTACTTACCCAGCACATCTATATTACATTAAAGTAACCAAAATATCTGTGCAATCCCCAACTGTCACAACTTTCGAGCACCCATAATGTTTGGAAATCGAAAGTTGAAAAATTTGATACGCTCCACATCCAGTCGTGTCTAGGAGGTGGTGTTCATCTCTGTTTCTTGACCGAGAGAGCTAGCGTTATCTGAAGACATTTTCTGTGATCATATGGCCAGCATAATATATGCCAAAGACGTACAGAATACCATTATCTTCCCACCAAAGTGGTACCTCTTTATCTACTTCAGGGGTGGGTTCTACTTACCTTTACTACCGGTTTGCATTGTGCCTGCGTGCACACGCTTGCTTCGCTCACTCATGCACATGCTCTTCTGTTCATGAGCATGCGCATGCGTAGATCACTTGTGACATCCGGGTCAGTGGGCGGAGCTTCCCGCCTGTTTTACTACCGGTTCTATAGACCCGGTCTGAACCAGGGACAACCCATCACTGATCTACTTGCATTTGCACGTTTTCGAACTGCTAGGTGGGCAGGAGTGTGGCAAGGAACAGGAGCTCACCCCATCGTGGGGCACTCAGGCACTCGGGTCTCAAACCCCAGCTCTCAGCTTTACAGTTGACAAGCTCAGCATCTTTAACTGCTGAGTCATCACACCCTTAGGTTTATGTATGTATGTGTATATGTATGTACATTTATATACCAGCCCTTGCCACAAACATGTGACACTGGATGATGTTCAAGAGTGAAAGAAAACCCAGCTAGCCTCATTCTGCCAAAGGCAAGCACACCAGCAAAATGTTGTGGCCCGCCGGCAGCCAGTGGAGTTGGCAGTAGAGTCACACAGTGAGGAGGTTGGGTAGGAATATGGGCCTGTCCTGGGGGCTGGGGAAAGCTTGGACGAGGGCTCTACGTCGGAGGCAGAGAGGGAGCTAGACAGCAGTGAGGCAGAGGAATAGCTGGAGCCTGTTCCCAGTGTGTGCATGCACAGAGCTGGCAGAAGCCAAGAACAACTCAGAAAGCAGGGTCGACCTGGGAGTAAAGCCACACCTTGGAGGTGATTGGCCCCCCCCATAGGAAACAAAAGAGGAGTGAATGGGGAGGGGGCTTTTGCAGGAAACAATTCGTTCGTTCCGTGACTCTGAGAGACTCTGTGCCAAGTTTTGCCTTGTACTGCACTTGGAAACTAGTTACCTGGCAGCCTTCCAACAGAGATAAGGTCTGTGTTGATAAATATTCCTTTGACAAACTGTTTGGAAAGGCCTTGCTGATTGTGAATGAAAGGAATTCACAGTCATGTAAATAAAAGAGGTTTTGCCGGGACTAAGACTCTGCTTCCTGCTTTATAAGGGAGCTTAGGTCAGAACACAAAAGTGGAGGACGTCTAAGAGCTGAGGTTTGGTAAAAAGCAAACAAGTTGGCAATGCAAAGCCAAGTCCTTTTTGCACCGATGGGCAGAAGCAGCAGCTGGCTTGTCAGAAAAGAAACTTGTCATTATCCGATGCTTAGCGTTGAACCAGCGCTGAATTCTCAAGTGGATTTTCCTGACTAAGTGCTTTCAACTGCTGCCCCTGAAAGTCAATTAAAAGGAAGCTGTGAGCATTGACTTTCAAAGTCCCTCTTCCCTTTCTAAGATTGTTGCTATTTGTTAGATCCAGCGCAGGGAAAAGAAGACTGGACCAGCTCGATACATTAAGCAACTTTTATTCATTACAAAGTAACGAGTCAAGACCGCTGGCGCGCTGCCGGAGCTCTCCTTATATTCGCTCCCGGCAGACGCACCGCCCCTTGACAGGGATTCAAATCTCCCGCCCGATGGCTGGCAGCCAATCAGGGCGGATGCCCTTATAAGGACATAACACTCCTCCCCCCTTAGTCCGAAATGTCAATCTCATTCACAAACGTTACGTAGTCGCGCAGGTACGCCGGACGCCTCAGCACCCTAGCTGACCTGCGCAGTCTCACTTCTCCTCCGTCTCCGGCCTGGAAGGACGGGGCTCTTTCGTCTCCTGGTTCCCTCTCCAGAACCGGGCTCGGTTCGGCTGTCGAGTGAGCGGGGCCACCCCCAGCGCCTCCGGCCGGACCGCAGACCTTGGATCGCTGGTCCTGGTGGTCTTCCTCCTGTCCTGTGGATCTCTCGCCTCGCCTCGGCTGCTCGGTTCCGACCCGGGAAGAGCGTCTGAGTCTCGGTAAGTCCATTGCTTGCTCCTCCCTGGTCTCCCGGGCGCTGTGGTTCGGTCTCGGTCCGGCTTGCTGCCGCTCGGGTGGCGGTTCCGCTCGGTTCGGGTGGTGCTGGCTCTCGTTGTTGTTGTTGTGCCGTCCAACCTCGCAGGGGTGGCGTTGGTCCCCTCGGTTGGGCTGGCGTTGGTCTACCTTGTCTGGCTGGCGGTGGTCGACCTGGTCGGGGTGTTGTTGCGGCGCTGCCTCCGCGGGGCGGCGGAGGTCTCCCCTGCCGGGGTGGTGCAGGTCTCCCTGGCCGGGTTGTTGTCGGCTTCCCCTTCCCCCTAGTCCCTGGTCTACCGTTGGTTGGTGCCTGGGGCCATCCTGGTCGGGGTGTCGTTTCTTGGCTGTCTCTTGTGATGGGCGGGGGTCCCCCACGTCGGTGAGTTGTGTGCCACCCTCGCCCGTGGGTCGTGGGTTGCCCGTCTTGGCTGGGTCCCAGTCTACTCGCCTTGAACTGCAGTCTCCCTCGCTGGGCTGGCATGGGCTGCTGTAACTGGTGGGGTGCGTTGCTCCTCCTCTGGGCAGGTCCCGGTCTACCTGCGGGCTGGGTTGGTGGTCCCTGGCCTTGCTGTGCCCGGTGCCCACCTGGCTGGGTTGGTGTTGCCATCCTCCGTGCGGTTAGCCCTGGTCTACCTCGCTGGGCTGCCGGCGTGACAGCATCTGGTAGTGGGCTGGGCCGACCTTGACGGGGTGGTGCTGCTCTGCCTCGCAGGGGTGTGGTAGGCCTACCTTGTCGGGGTGTCGTAGGCCTACCTCGCCGGGTTGTTGTAGGCCTGCCTGGTCTGGGTGTGGTAGGCCTACCTCGCCGGGGTGTTGGAGGTCTACCTCATCGGGGTGTTGTAGGCCTCCCTCGTCAGGCTGGTTTTCATGCGCTCCCCCCCACCTTTTTCAGAGTTGGTCAATGTGACGTCTCGCGAACTGTCCATCTTCCAACTCGACGATGTAGGATTTGGGGCCGGTTGTGCTGGCAATCTTCCCCTTCAGCCACTTAGGAGAGCCGCTGAAATTCAGCGCGAAAATTGAATCTCCGTTGCTGAAGGCGCGAAGCGGGCGGCTGGCGGTTGCGGTCACTTCCGGGCTGTATTGGGGGTGCAGCCGGTCCAAGGGTGACCTCAACCTTCTGCCCATCAACAGTTCGGCCGGGCTCTTGTGGGTGGTGGCGTGTGGCGTGATGTGCTGGGTGAGGAGGAAATTGTCTATGCGCTCTTGCCAGTCCCCCGGGCCCATCTTGGTGAGGGCCTCTTTGGTCAGTCGGACCATGCGTTCCGCTTGTCCGTTTCCGGCCGGCCTGTACGGGGCGGACAGGGCGTGGCGGATGCCCAGTCCCGCCAGGAAGGACTCCATGGCCAAGGATGTGAGCTGGGGGCCGTTGTCTGAGACCAGCACATCCGGTAGACCATGAGTGGCGAAGAGACGGCGCAGGGCTCGGATCGTCGCGTCCGTTGTGGTAGATGCCATGGGCACCACCTCGAGCCATTTGGAGAAGGCATCTACCACGATGAGGAGGTGTCGCCCCTGCATCGGACCCGCGAAGTCAATGTGAACCCTCGACCAGGGGTTGCTGGGGGTCTCCCACTTCGCGACCTCGGATTGCGGTGGCGCTGGGCGAACTTCTTGGCACGGGTCACATCTGGAGACCCATTGTTCAATGTCTTTGTCCATGGAGGGCCACCAGACATAACTCCGTGCCAGTGCCTTCATGCGGACGATGCCCGGGTGCCCCTTGTGCAGGGTCTCCAACGTTCGCCGTTGCAGAGTGCTTGGAATCAGCACCCTGTCTCCCCATAGCAGACAGCCCTTCATGGTGGACAGCTCCTCCTGTTTCCTGGCGAACGGGCTGAACCTTTCCTCTGGCTTTCCCGATGGCCACCCTCTGAGGATCCAGGATTTCACTTTGCGGAGTGTGGGGTCCTTTTGGGTGTGGACGGCCACATCTGCGGATGACACCGGGCAGCTGGCGTCATCATCAATGTGCAGTAGGTGGAGCGTGGGGGCTGGGTCTTCGACCGGCTTCTTCGACGGGCATCTGCTGAGGGCGTCAGCGTTTCCTATGGCTGTGCCTGGCTGGTGCACGAGCCTATAGGAGTAGCCAGCTAGGAAGATTGCCCATCTCGTCATTCTTGGGGACATGAAGGTCGGGGTTGGTTGGTCGCCTGCGAGGAGTCCCAGGAGAGGCTTGTGGTCTGTGACTATGGTGAAGCTTCTTCCGTAGAGATATTCGTGGAAGCGCTTCACTCCAGCCACGATGGCCAGGGCTTCTTTGTCCAGCTGGCTATAGTTCCGTTCTGCGCCGGACATAGTCTTTGAGAAGTACGCGATTGGGGCTTCCGAGCCATTGGGCAGTTCGTGGCTGAGGACTGCCCCCACCCCGTAAGGCGACGCGTCGCAGGTCAGTCTGATGGGGAGCGTCTCGCTGTACTGAATGAGGACGCTTTTGGACGTCAATAGTCCTTTGATGGCCCGGAATGCCGCTTCCTCTTCCTGGCCCCACTTCCAGGAAGCCGATTTTCCCAGCAGGCGGTGGAGTGGCTCAGCAACTGTGGCTTTCTGTTTTAAGAAAATGGCGTAAAAGTTGAGCAACCCAAGGAAAGCCTGAAGCTCCGTTTTGTTTTTTGGGCTTGGAGCTTCATGGATTGCTTCCACTTTTGATTTGGTGGGGTGGATGCCTGTGCTATCAATGAGGAAGCCCAGGAACTCGACTTCCTGTACTCCTATGATGCACTTGTCCCGCCTGACCCTCAAACCCTTGGACTTGAACCGCTGCAGGACAAGCCTGAGCCTTTCAAGGAGTTGGGTTCTTGAGTCACCGGAGATGAGCACATCATCGAAGTAAGGCACCACCCCTGGAACGCCTTGGAGAAGGCGTTCCATCATGGATTGGAAGATGCCAGGGGCAGCGCTGACTCCAAATTGGAGGCGGTTGCATTTAAATGCCCCCCTGTGCGTGACAATTGTTTGAGCCTCCGCCGTTTTGTCATCCACTGGCAGTTGCTGGTAAGCCTGGGCCAGGTCCAGTTTCGCGAAAATTGATCCAGATCCCAGGGAATGCAGCAGATGTTGCACCACTGGGACTGGGTATGCGCTCTGTGCCAACGCCTTGTTGATGGTACAACGGTAGTCAGCACAGATGCGCACAGACCCATCATGCTTCAGTGGGGTCACAATGGGGGTCTCCCATGAGGCATGATCGATCGGTTCCAGGACGCCCTGGGCGATCAGCTTATCCAGCTGCTCGTCTACTTTGGGCCGCAGGGCAAATGGAACTCGGCGGGGCTTGAGCCTGATTGGGGTGATTCCCTTGTCCAGATTAAAGGAGATTGGCCTCCCCACAAATTTCCCCAGCTTACCATCGAAGACTTCTTTGAACTCTTCGATGATGGAGTCGAGTTCGTCCCTGCGGATCTCGTGGATGCCCTGAAGTGAAAGTCCCAGCGGCTTGAACCACTCCACACCCAACAGGTTCGGTCGGCTGTGCTGCACAATGGTGATGGGTAGCTTTCCGTTGAAGTCGTTGTATTTCACCCGGATTGTGGCTCTGCCTAGGATTTCAATGGGATTCCCGTTGAAGTCCACAAGTCTCGCCTTCGGGGTTTTCAGCTGGGTCCTTTTGTATGCCGGGTTCAGCTGCTGTAGGTGCTGCCAGTCCATGATGGAGTAGGCGGATCCGGAGTCTACCTCCATCTTGCATGGTGACCCCTCTGCTAGCAGCGTCACGTGGAACTTGGTGGTTCCCTCGTCGCTTGTGTGAGCAATGGTGGTGGTCTGGTGCACCGTTCTGTTGCGGGGATATTCCTCCTCCCCGCGCCGGGACTGGTTTGAGGACCGTTTGGATGTCCTCTGGTTATCTTTGCGATTTTCCCTGAATCGTGGTCTGGGTGGTTCCGGGGCTGGATCTGTGGCTCTGCAGGCCTCTGCGATGTGGCCCCTCTTCAGGCATCGGCGGCAGGTCGCGTCCCTCCATCTGCAGTTTGCCCTGGGGTGGTCGCCTCTGCAGCTGCCGCATCGCTCTCCCCGGTCGCCATGCTGTGGGTTTTCCCGCCTGGGGGGGCGGGACACCTTGTGGACGGCCATTTCCTCATCAGACTCGGATTGAGTGGTTGCCTCGTCTGATGAGGTCGGGCCCGACTTGTGGATCTTATGGATCCCCCTTGCTTTTACCATCGCGGCGGCTGCTTGCTCAGACGTTTCAGCCGCCGTTGCCTCGTCGAGGACATCTTTGAGCGGAATCTTCTTCCGGCTGAGGAACTTCTTCTGCAGCCCCACATCTCGCATTCCAAACACAATGCGGTCCCAGATGGCATTGTCCACATTGTCGAACTCGCAGTTGGCAGCGATTTGGCGAAGCGCTGCCACGAATTCCTTGATGGATTCACCTTCCCGCTGGTTTCTTTGCTGGAAGGTGAACCTGTTTGCGATGGGGGTGCCTGTAGGTGCATAGTGCTCCTGTAGGACTTCCTGCAGGTCGTTCCAGGACATCTCCTCGATGTCCCTGGGTGCCACGAGGTCAATCACCATCTCCAGAACGTCCGATCTGCAATGAGCCAGGAAGAGGGCTCTTTTTCTCTCCTCATCGAGGTTCTGGTATCCATTGCCTCGCAGGAACTGCCGGAATCGGACCATGTATGACCTCCACTTCTCCCGGGATGGGTCGAACGGGTTCAGCGCGGTCATCGGGGCTTGCGGGGTGGCCATTCTGGAAGATCGCTGTGGTGTGGTGATTTTGTTCGGTGGGCGATCGTGCCAAGAGTCTTGTGAAGGTTCTTCTCTCTAGTCCTTCGTCGCCAGTGTTAGATCCGGCGCAGGGAAAAGAAGACTGGACCAGCTCGATACATTAAGCAACTTTTATTCATTACAAAGTAACGAGTCAAGACCGCTGGCGCGCTGCCGGAGCTCTCCTTATATTCGCTCCCGGCAGACGCACCGCCCCTTGACAGGGATTCAAATCTCCCGCCCGATGGCTGGCAGCCAATCAGGGCGGATGCCCTTATAAGGACATAACACTATTACCCCCTCCTTTATTTCCAGCGTTTGATTAATTGGGACCCTGAAGGCGGAGAGCCTGCTGCTTTTGTGAGAAGGGTCTTAGGGAGGACAATTCTCTTAAGGCTCGGAGAGATGGGATTTGTGAATGTCCTGACCTAGGAAGTTGCTGGGGAAGCAGATGACATGTGGCCAGCAAGGTTCTCTCTTGGGGTCCTCCTTCCCCTTCTCCCAGGGTTCCATAGAGGCCTCTCTCGGGGCCCCTAATTGGCTAATTAGCATTTGCTTTGTTTCCAACCTGTGCTTTAGGCCATAAGCTTCAGGGAGTCTCTGAAAACAGACGGTCATGCCCACCCATTGGCTCTGCCTGCTGCGTGGAGAGGAGCACAGCTCTTTCCAAATGCAAGAGTCCAAATTATGAGGGAAAAAGCCTTGTCTGCAGTGCAGCCCCATATTATAGGTGGTACAGTCCTGCAACAATATGGAATGGACTGTGCCCCTATAATTGAAGCTGCCTGCAAGTGGGAAACTATTCCTACTTTCAGGCAGTTGTTTATTATTATTATTATTATTATTATTATTATTATTATTATTATTTAATCTTTAGTGAGATTCACAGCCTTTGAGGCTGGTTAATAGCTCAGCAGCTCGAGTCCTAACCAAGGACCTAGGAACTGTTAAAGTATCGTCGGAGGATGTAAGCTGTTCCAAGTAAGGTGGTTTTTTGTAGAGTCAAAATGTTCAAGTCCGGCAATTTTAGAATTTCTAAATAGCGGGGTAGCCCTTTGGGTATTGCTCCGAGGGCTCCAATTACAATCGGGACAACACATGATTTCTTTTTCCACAGTCACTCAACTTCAATTTGTAAGTCCCGGTACTTGGTGATTTTTTCTTGCTGCTTATCTTCAATTCGTGCATCACCAGGTATTGCAATGTCAATGAACTATACTTTTTTCTTTTCAACTATTGTTATGTCAGGTGTGTTGTGGACCAAGTGCCTGTCAGTCTGAATCCTAAAGTCCCACAAGATCTTGAGTTTCTCATTCTCTAAAACTTTCTCAATCTGATGTTCCCAGTGCTTTTTGCTGTACTCAAATCCAAACTTCTGGCACAATTTCCAGTGAATGATCTTAGCAACACGGTCATGGCGTTGTAGGTAGTCAGTTTGTGAAATTTTGCTGCACCCACTGATCAGGTGGTCGACTGTCTCATCTTTCTCATTGCATAGGCGGCATTTGCTGTTGGTGGTAACATGTTGAATTTTTGTCTTCATGCAGTTTGTGGCTAGGGCTTGTTCTTGAGCTGCCAAAATAAAGCTTTCTGTTTCTTTTTTCAGTACTCCTGATCTTAACCAGTTCCAAGTTAGTTTCTGGTCAGCTTTGCCTTCAATATTTTTCAAGTATTGGCCATGCAGAGCTTTATTATTATTATTCTGGCTAGGCTATTTATTCCTGATACTTGTTTTTTATTTATTTATGTGCAGGTATTATTGGGGGATGCGGTGGCTCAGTGGCTAAGATGCTGAGCTTGTCGATTGAAAGGTCAGCAGTTCAGTGGCTCGAATCCCTAGTGCCGTGTAACGGGGTGAGGTGAGCGCCCGTTACTTGTCCCAGCTTCTGCCAAACTAGCAGTTCGAAAGCACGTGAAAAATGCAAGTAGAAAAATAGGGACCACCTTTGGTGGGAAGGTAATAGCGTTCCGTGCCCCTTTGGCATTGAGTCATGCCGGCCACATAACCATGGAGATGTCTTTGGACAGTGCTGGCTCTTTGGCTTTGAAACGGAGATGAGCACCACCTTCTAAAGTCGGGAACGACTAGCACATATGTGCGAGGGGAACATTATTATTGGAGGAAAGTGGCTATTTCCCAAAATTTCTTCCTTTTCTGCCTCTGCCCCCGTCCCCATCAGCGTTGGTATAGTTCCGTTTCCAATCTTTTGTTCTCTTGCCTAGATCAAGATGATTGATTTATTACTGTAATTTTCCTCCATTCTCTTTTGATTCTGAGCAACAAGTGATGAAAATGTGATACCGGAACTTTCATTCATATATCCATGGATTAAAAAAACAAAATCCTAGTGGGCCTGTATAAAACACCCAGAATCAGCGTTCAAAGGTAGCAGACCCAGGATGAATTTTAGAAAGGGAGAAGAGACCAATGCATGCCAATGGTTTTGGCATCCATTGGTATCTGGCAAAAAACAGAACCCTGTCACACATGTCATGACATTATTGGCAAAGGATGCATATTGTACACATTCCATCCTTTGCATGGAATGAGGACAAAATATTTTATATCAATCCCCCACCCTGCAGACATGCATATTTTCACGTGGGCAGTTTAAATGCAATTTTAATTGAAATAGAGAACCAATTTAGTGTGAAAGAATGCAAGTGGGCATAACATAAAGTTATTTGTTCTTCTGTAATTAATTTCCTTCCTTCCTTCCTTCCTTCCTTCCTTCCTTCCTTCCTTCCTCTAGTCAGTTGCTAATGGGCAGAAAAGATCAAACAAGTTAACAAGGGTATATCTGGTTCAACTTCCATGCTATTAATGTCAAGTTATTTATTATTTTGTTGACACCCACAAACACGTCAGTCCTGATATCTCTGAAGGGATCCATATCTAAACCTTGTTCAGTTATATGAGATGTGGCCAATTTTGCAGCACTCCAAGGGATTTCATGTTTGATATGCTGACCATCTGCTACCCATTTGCGCTCTCCATTCAATGCTGTTTGGGTAGAGATAGATCTGTCTGCAGTGCTTTGCTAAGTTTTGTTTTACTCCTCTGCAGAATTTCTCTCTCTCTCTCCCTCTCTCTCTCTCTCTTTAAAAGACCTTTCCTGATAAATAGAACTGGGAAATCTCAGAAACCTGGCATCCCTGTGGCATTTTAATTTTCCCCAGAAAGATACTGCCAATAATATTGATTCCGTCCAACTGCTTTAATCTAGCAGAGCTATCCTTGCATTTTAATGCAAATGTTAAAAAGTACCACACAAAACCACAAATGTTGGGTTGCTGCTTTTGGTTTAGCACATTGGACTGATCCAACTACGATGACTTAAAAAACCATAGTTTGTGACTTGCCACGCCCTAGCCTTATGCGTCTGATTCCATGCTGGCTAAGGAATTTGGAGAGTTGAAATCTACACATCTTAAAGGTGCCAAATTTGGAAAACATTGCTATAGAGGTTATCAGGTTGGGGGAAGGAGGCATTGTATTATCCATCGTATATTAATGTTATATTAATATATTATATTAATATATAATTATGTATTATACTTTTATGTACTTTTGTATATTTATACAAAGTCAGTTTATTGCCCCCACAAACTGGGTCCTCATTTCACCTACCTTAGAAAGGATGGAAGGCTGAGTCAACCTTGAGCCTTGGCGAGATTCGAACCCTGCAGTAATTGCAGGCAGCTGGTCTTAATAAGCTTAATAACAGGGTGCCTTAAACCCCTGTACTACCAAGGCTCTTAATTATGTATTATATAATTAATATAAATATATATAATTTGATTTATATGCCGCCCTTCTCCGGAGACTCAGGGCGGCTTACAATGCGTTAAGCAATAGCCTTCATACTTTTGTATATTTATACAAAGTCAGCTTATTGCCCCCATAATCCGGGTCCTCCTTTTACCTACCTTTGAAAGGATGGAAGGCTGAGTCAACCTTGAGCCTGGTGAGAATTGAACTCGCAGTAATTGCAGGCAGCTGGATGTTAAATGCTGCCTTAGTAGGAGGCATTAGCCTCCTACGCCACTCAGGCTCCTATAATAATATTAATTATATTATAATTATATTATAATTATATTATAATTATATTAATGTATTATGATTATCCTTAAAAAGTGTTCAGGAGTAGCAACTGGTACAAAATGTGGCAACAAAGCTACTAATTAGTAGAAGCTACAGGAGGTGCTTGACTCCCTACTGGAAGATCCCTATAGCATTCTCTTGCTTACCAGGTACAACTTAAGGTGCTGATATTGAATTTTAAAGCCCTAAGCATCTAGGGCCAGAGGGGTGCAATGCCTCAGCGGTTAAGATGGTGGGCTTGTTGCCTAGAAAATCAGCTGGCCGGCACACGCATGCGCACCGGAGCTGAGCTTGCGTGCCCACTGATATAGCTACGTGTGCCATTTGTGGCACACATGCCATAGGTTTGCCCTGATGGGTGTAGGGTCTCCTGCTTGGGCAGGGGGTTGGACTAGATGACCTACAAGTCCCTTCTATCCGGTTTAATCTAAAGTTGCATATATAATATGTGCTGTAGGTAGGCAACAATCAACAAGGCAGTACTGCACCATCACAATGCCATTTCTGCTCCTTTTGTACTTGTGGTGATGTCGTCTTGATGTGTGAGAGGAGCAGCTGCTGTCTTGCAACAGTGACCACTGCTTTAATCATTTTTATAAAAGGATCACATTCTGAGGATTACCTCTCAGCATTCAAAGAATCTCTAATGGTGCAACTCCAATCTCAGGCTTTCTTTAAAGTAGGTGATCTGTTGGTTTGTTTTAATCATTTTAACAGACGTTTTAAAACACAATAAAGGAAAAACAAAAAGATTTTTAAGAATTGTGGAAGTATTCAGATTAGTGGTGGGTTTCAATTTTTTTTACTAGTTTTATCAGTTCTTTGGGTGTGGTTTGGTGGCCGTGGCTTGGTGGGCGTGGCAGGGAAAGGATATTGTAAAATCTCCATTCCCTCCCCACTCCAGGGGAAGGTTACTGCAAAATCCCCGTTTCCTCCCGATCAGCTGGGACTCAGGAAGCAGAGAATAGATGGGGGCGAGGCCAGTCAGAGGTGGTATTTACCGATCTCCAAACTACTCAAAATTTACGCTACCGGTTCTCCAGAACTAGTCAGAAGCTGCTGAAACCCACCTCTGATTCAGATATATAAAATTGAAAAAGTATTTTAAAATAACATTGGAGTAATATGATGTAAATGATGTAACTATCATTAAAATCAATTCAAAGAACAAAAAATAATAAGAAATAAGAATATGATAAGTATAATTAGTCAGATAAGACAGTTAATAGAAATGTCTATTAAATCTACAAAGGCCCATATAACAAAAAAGGCAAAATCTAATGTTTTAAACCACCGCATTAAGAATAATTCAAATGTCATATGTGGCATGTCTAAATAATAATTAGAATTCTAATCCATAAATAATTCCTATGTTAAGTTAAATTCTGCATCAGATTCATTTTTAAATATGAAACTATTTTTTGATACTGACACATTCTTAGTCTGCCATAAAACTTTGCCATTTTTTAAAAAATGTCTAGGAAAAAAAACATAAAAGTATTCCAATAACTGTTTCCATACACAAAGTCAAATCTGTATATTTTGTAGGAATATAAAGTTTCCTAACAGTTAGCAAAAAAACAGATGGCAGGAAAGAAAAATATTTAAAGTTTACTTCATTTTGCAGGACGTTATTTTCTGGAATTGTAGAGACATTGCCATCAAACATAATTTTAAAAAAAGATCCAATTTAAATGAGTGCATTTCCATCAAGTTTTAGATTATGAATTATCTATTTAAGTAATCAGCACTAGAGTAATTTATCAGTGAAAAGGCATCTGGGAAAAAGCATTTTTTTTCTAATTCACTGTCAATTTTATATTTCTCTTCCATTGCTATTTCATTGTTACATACCAATAATTCTGTTTAAATTAATTGCCATCCAGGAGCCAGCTGGAAAAACCCAAGTAAGGTTTTACTTAAGGAAGGACTTAGTTTAATCCTCGAGTTTATATAAAGAGACAATTAACCTCTGCCAATGAACCATCAAGTGTTGGTACTTTTGTTCTTGCGCAATGAAGATTTGTTATAAGTTGTACAGTACATAGAACAGAGGTCTTCAAACTTGGCAGCTTTAAGACTTGTGGACTTCAACTCTCCAGCCAGCTATGCTGGGAGTTGAAGTCCACAAGTCTTAAAGCTGCCAAGTTTGAAGACCTCTGACATAGAACATAGAATAATAGGAGTGGAAGGGACCTTGGAAGTCCTTCCAAGGTCCCTTCCTTGAACCTTCTGCTCAATTGTCTTCTCTGTTGGCAGTTCCAATCTGTGTCAGTGTATCTTTTCAACGGAGAGCTGTCAAACTGGTTGTCACTCATGTCCACCTTCTTTCTATGAAGCCAAGATTACACTGGTTTTATATATGAAGACATCACTGTTCTTTCTTAATATAAGGCCAGGACCTTTCTGGGTGCAGCGGAGTAAACCAAAGGAGTGTCTGGTTAAGGATCCATGGTGGCTAGACGAAATCTCACAGTCTGACACCCTTGAGCCTAATAGTTCAATCATCCCACAGGCCTTTTCCTCAATCTTGGGGAAGCAAGAGAATTAGCCACTGGATAGCCTTCATCAAGGAACTTTACGGAGTATTGTTTTATCTCAGTTCAGAACTGTTGTTGTTGTTGTTAGTTGTGAAGTTGTGTCCGACCCATCGCAACCCCATGGACAACGTTCCTCCAGGCCTTCCTGTCCTCTACCATCCTCTGGAGTCCATTTAGTGCTGAGTGCTTCAGTGACTCCATCCAGCCACCTCGTTCTCTGCCGTCCCCTTCTTCTTTTGCCCTCCATCTTTCCCAGCATTAGGCTCTTCTCCAGAGAGTCCTTCCTTCTCATTAGGTGGCCAAAGTATTTGAGTTTCATCTTCAGGGTCTGGCCTTCTAAAGAGCAGAACTGAAGAACATACAAATCCTGAAGGCTTTCCCCCATTACTGGTGTATTTGTCCTAAGATCTCAAATTTATTAGTGATTATATGTACTTCGCTTATGTGAAGTAACGTTACTGGAGAGAATCCCACAACAACAACAACAACAACAACAAAAGTATTAAGGGTCTTGTAAATATCAACTAAGCTTGAGCCAGCTAAGGGATAGAACCTGCTTATTAGGCAAGGCCTTGTTAGTATTTGGATGAGTGCCCCCTCCCAGGGGCTTCAGATTAGAGTGGACATCAAAAGACACCCTTGAAGCAAGGGTGAAATCCAGAAGGTTCTGACAGATTCTGGTAGCAAAAATTTTGAGCAGTTCAGAGAACTGGCAAATGCCACCTCTGGCTGGCCCCAGAGTGGGGTGGGAATGGAGATTTTGCAATATTCTTCCCCCAGGAGTGGGGAGGGAATGGGGATTTTGCAGTATCCTTCCCCTGCCACGCCCATGAAGCCACACCCATGAAGCCACACCACACCCACCAAGCCACGCCCACAGAACCGGTAGTAAAAAAAATTGGATTTCACCACTGCCTTGAAGGAATGTAGGGAAATCACTTCTGTATTTCAAAATGCTGCAGTATGACCCATTTGGAGACTGGCTGCATAGCTTAGCTGTACTTGTTTTCCTATTCTTTATGCTCTGAATAGAAGGAACATTTCTGGGGTAAAAAAAAAAAGAGGTGATCTACACACAACCAAATGTATATTTATATGTATAATTTCCTATAATTAATTATTCCAGAATAATTTCCTATTCTGAAATAGGGAAGCAGGTGTCTGGAACAGTCAGCAATTTTCTAGCAGATAAAGCCCAAATTGTTCCTTTGTAGGGATAATTCATTAATCTGCCTTAGCTGAAACTCGTGTATCCTGTTATTAAAGCTTTCACTGCAAATCATTGCTTCTTCCATTGTTACAAAACTCAGGGATACCGATAGTATAGCTGGAGGACAGAGCAAAAAGCGACAGAGCCTTGAACCAAGTTCAAATTCCAGAATTCCAGCTTAATTTTTTTCCCATTCTGTCAGATACAGAAAGCCTTCTCAGGTATGCTTACGTCTATCACGTTTTTAGGAGAATGAATAACAGAATAATAGAATAACAGAGTTGGAAGGGACCTTGGAGGTCTTCTAGTCCAACCCCCCGCTCAAGCAGGAAACCCTATATCATTTCAGACAAATGGTTGTCCAATCTCTTCTTAGGAACCTCCAGTGATGGAGCACTGACAACTTCCAGAGGAAAATTGTTCCACTGATTAACTGTTCTGTCAGGAAATTTCTCCTCAGTTCTATGAAGGCAGAGTAGTTGTATCTCAATATTCCAGAAGATTCCAAGATACACAGTTTTTTAAAACATGATATTTGAATTGAATTGAATTGTGAGGGTGCTTTGTAAAATCATCTATAACCCATGAGAAAAAGTAAAATTGAGTTCAACTCAGAGTGACATGGAAACACAGATTTTTCCCCCCAGTTATCTAAGGTGGTTACAACCCTGAGATTCCTTAAACTTGTTCTTAATTTGTTGTTCTTAAATCTCACAAAGAACAGGCAGGAACCTTCTCAGGCTACTTTCATTCTAAAAGATAAAGGAGTCTAATATAAGAAAATATTTCAGGCCACTCAGATCTGAACTGTGGAGTTCTTGGTGATCTCTAAGCTTCTTTGTTTCCTTGCACAGCTTCATTACCCAAATAGGTACAGGTTTTCTGCCTGATAGTTTGTCTGGTGTTAATCCCTGCTTATCTGGGTGTTGGTTGAAGGAGAGGATGCTTCTAGTCTTCTTATTTTGTTCCTAGTTTTTTTTTATTGCTTCTTTTGAATGGTGTGTAAATGTGGTTTACCTCTATGTGTCTATTGAGGCTAATTAGTTTGAATGCCAAGCTTCCAGGAATTCCCTAGCATTTTTAAAAAAATTGGTTTGGTTTAAGATGCTAAAATTTTCTCAGTTGAAACTATGGTTGAGTCTGTCTATAGGTTGTGAGATAACATACCAGTCAAACAATCAAACAGAAAACAATATTCTAATCAAGAAACACTCCAAGGAGAAAACTACACTTCCACCCAAAAGTGGCAGGGCAAGTTACTGTATATAAACAGAGTATAACACCGACTCAGTCACACTGATAAAGTTACCTACTTGGGTAATGAAATGTTTGCAAGCAAACCAATCAAGCTCCAAGAACTTCACAGGTAAGAGAATTTCAAGTTGAAAGCCAACTTTGAACTGAGTCCAGAATTGGACTGTTAAAATGAGACACAGCTAGTAATAAAACAAAACAAATATGTCGGCAAATAGCAGCAGTCACTTTTTTAAAAAATGCTTACATTTCGGAGCATTTGCATTTAAATCTTTGAACAAGAATATTTACATGAGAAAAAGAGAAGAGCTCAGTGTTTTGCATTTTAAAAGGAATAAAGAATAGTGGAAGAAATAAACAAAGCCTTCATGGATTAGTAAGTGGTAGAATTAAAGAAATACATTTCTGATTGTTAAAAATAAAATGAAATGAAAATAGAAGAGAAACTTTGGATCACAATTTTTTTTTTTACTGATGTGGCCCGATATTAGATCTTTTAATAAATTTAATTATCCCTCTAATCTAGGAGTGCTATTCAGCAGGTTCTGACAGGTTCTGGAGAACCGGTAGCGGAAATTTTGAGCAGTTTGAAGAACCGGCAAATACCACCTCTGGCTGGCCCCAGAGTAGGATGGGAATGGAGATTTTGCAGTATCCTTCCCCCAGGAGTGGGGAGGGAATGGGGATTTTGCAGTATTCTTCTCCTGCCACGCCCACCAAACCATGCCCACAGAGCCCATAGTAAAAAAAAAATTGAATTCCACCACTGCTCTAATCCCGTATTATAGTCTTTTTGTCACTTTCTAACTTCATTATATTTCCTCAACTATCTCTAAAGGAAGAGTCTTAACTTGATTAGTGCATCAGCTTATTTTCTAGCTCTGTATAATCCATTAAACCAGGGATGTCCAATTATGGCAACTTTTAAGACTTGTGGACTGCAACTCCCAGAATTCCTCAGCCAGCACGTCTTAAAAAAGAGTCTTTAAGTGGCCAAGGTTAGATATACCTGCATTAAACCCAACAGGAGTCACACAATACACTGAATTACAAAGACATCAAAACCGAACACCAGCTAAACCTAGAATATTGTGTGAGAAGGTTATGTTGTGAGCATAGAATCAGAAGTCGCAAGCGTCACACCAAACCTTAACGCAGTTTATTGATTTCTGGCTTGCCAGGTTGTGTGAATCCAGTCAAAGATAATTTCACACACTCTGGTTAAAGAAAGCAAGATTTAATGCGATGTGTGACCCAAGCCAGAAGCAATCAACAAGCAGGAATAGAGACAGTAACAGCAGCAACTCCCTTCATAAAAAACATTGGGGGGGAAAAATGTAGAGAGCTTCACCCAAATGCAGGCAGCGTTTCGTAGCTTTCATCTATCGCTTATATGCATTATTTATTCACTGTAAGCGATTTTGAGTGTCTGAAGGAAAAGCACGGTAGTGAATTGTCTGATCTAAATAAATCAATGTTTATTTTCTTGTAACCTGACAGAATTTAAGGATTTAAGAATTCCCTGAAGAGGAATCTTAGAATATACACGAGAAGAATTCATAGCCTTTGATTTGACAGGTAGCCCTCAATTTACGACAATTCATTTAGTGACCGTTTGAAGTTACAACAGCACTGAAAAAAGTGATTTAAATTGCTCTTTACACTTACGACAGTTTCCCCACAGCCGCATGATGTAAATTTGGCCACTTGATAACTGGCAAGTACAGGTAGTCCTTGACTTATGGCCACAATTGAGTCCAAAATTTATGTTGCTAAGTGAGACAGTTGTTAAGTGAATTTGCTCCGTTTTATGACCTTTCTTGCCATAGTTGTTAAGTGAATCACTTCAGTTTTTAATTTAGTAACATGGTAACAGGGTAACATGGTTGTTAAGTGAATCTTGGCTTGTCAGGTGACAAGGTCACATGATCTCAGGACAATACCACTGTCATAAATATGAGTCAGTTGCCAAGCATCTGAATTTTAATCATGTGAGATGCTGGAATGGTCTTAAACGTGAAAAATGGTCATGTCATTTTTTCTAGTGTCGTTGTAAATTCAAAGGGTCACTAAATGAACTGTTGCAAATTGAGGTCTACTGTATTTACGACAGTTGAGTGTTCTGGGGTCATGTGATTGCCACTTGAGATCTTCCCAGGAGGTTTCCATCAAGCAAAGATAATGGGGCAAGCCAGATTCACTGAAGCAGTGATTCGCTTAATAACCATGCCAAAAAGGTCAAAAAATCGGGCATGACTCCCTTAACAACTGCCTTGCTTAGCAATTGAAATTCTGGCCTCAATTGGTAAATTGTAAGTCATGTACTGTACTAACTTTAGTACTTGCAATCTTTGCCGGTTGCCTTCATACAACATATGATGAACGGTTGCAGGAACTGGACATGGCTTGTCTAGTGAAGGGAAGGACCAGGGGAGACATGACAGCAGTCTTCCAATATTTGAGGGGCTGCCACAGAGAGGAGGGGGGTCAAGCTATTTTCCAAAGCACCTACTTTCCAAAACTTTCCAAAGCACAAAGCCAGACAAAAAATAATGGATAGAAACTGAACAAGGAGGGGTCTCCTGCTTGAGCAGGGGGTTGGACTAGATGACCTACAAGGTCCCTTCCTACTCTTGTTAATCTGAATCTATCTAAAATGATCAAAGACCTGGAGACTAAAACATACAATGAATGATTGCAGGAACTGAGCATGGCTGGTCTAGTGAAGAGAAGAACCAGGGGAGACATGATAACCGTCTTCCAATATTTGACGGGCTGCCACAGAGAGGAGGGGGTCAAACTATTTTCCAAAGCACCTGAAGGCCAGACAAGGAACAATGGATGGAAACTGACCAAGGAGAGATTCAACCTAGAAATGAGGAGGAACTTTCTGACAGTGAGAACAATCAACCCATGGAACAGAAGTTGCCTTTGGAAGTTGTGGGAGCTTCATCACTGGAAGCTTTCAAGAAGAGACTGGACAGCCATTTGTCAGAAATGGTGTAGCTTGGGCAGGGGGTTGTATTAGATGACCTACAAGCAGTGGTGAAATCCAATTTTTTTTACTACCGGTTCTGTGGGCGTGGCTTGGTGGGCATGGTGTGGTTTGGTGGGCGTGGCAGGGGAAGGATACTGCAAAATCCCCATTCCCACCCCACTCCTGGGGGAAGGATATTGCAAAATCTCCATCTCCCCGGAGTGGCCCTCACTCCGGGGCCAGCCAGAGGTGGCATTTGCAGGTTCTCCGAACTACTCAAAATTTCCGCTACCAGTTCACCAGAACCTGTCAGAAGTTGCTGGATTTCACCCCTGCCTACAAGGTCCCTTCCAACTCTATTAATCTGAATATTTTCAAGAAAAGAAAATTCCAGGCTGAAGGACAAGATAAAGCTCACTATTTAAAGGTGAAGGGTGTTAGAATACAGCACCATCACACTTTTCTTGAAACCTCATCCTCAGATATGTAAGACCCATCATGTGAAATGATTCTAGAATTCAATCAAGTTTGGAAACATGATCGGCTTTAACAAAACCAAGTATCTCCTATTGCAGAAAGAGAAAACCCTAAAAGTGGAACTGGCCCATTTTGAGTACAGTGCATTCTATTCAAAACAGGCCATTACCTTATAATTATCTTTCAATGAGCTGAACTAGTTCTGTAAACCACAGTATGGTTCCTCTGATAATCTATGGCATAAATAAACACAGCAACTGTATTTTTTTTTAAAAAAAATCATATTTAGCATGCACTATGAACTTAGAGCTAAAGACAATCACTGGGGGTTTGCTGTAATGTTGCGTGCCGTGAAAACCCAGTCCCTGCATTTTGGGAGCCCTAATTTTATTTATGAATTCTGTGTGCCTGAAATTTATTCAGCCTCACAGCAGCTGACACAAACTCCAATTAATGCATCCAGGGTGCAACCAACAGTACAAACTAATAAAACATCCGCAGCACAACCATTAACAATAAAACAGCCATGGCAAACAATACAAATGACAATAATCAAAATGACAGAGCATCCCCAATAACGCTCTAATCCCATAAATTAGATTAATAAATAATCATTAGCGGGAGAGACTGTCCCACGGTAAAATTATACAGCGGCATCGGCAATTGCAGTTACACAGAGAGTGTTGTTACTTTTCAAATCGCTCCGTCTTAATTGCCTTCAGAAACAACTGGTATGGCTAATTCTGGTGAGAAAATCTGGTTAAATCAGGCTTAATCAGGCTGGGTAAAACCAGGCTTAATAGCAATAACTATGAGAGGGATCTTGGAGTCTTACAGGACAACCAGCTAAATATGAGCCAGTAGTGTGCAGCAGCAGCCAAAAAAGCTAATGCAATCCTTACCTGCATTAACAGAGGGATACAATCAAGATCAAGTGATACCAGTCTGTAAAGCCTTAGTAAGACCACACCTAGAATACTGCATCCAGTTTTGGTTACCACACTATTAAAAAGATGTTGAGACTCTAGAAAAAGTGCAGAAAAGAGCGACCAGGATGCTCTAGGGGACTAAAGACTAAAACATATGAAGAACAGTTACAGGAACTGGGCGTGGCTAGTCTAGTGAAGAGAAGGACCAGGGGAGACATGATAGCAGTCTTCCAATATTTGAGGGGCTGCACAGAGAGGAGGGGGTCAAGCTGTTTTCCAAAGCACCTGAAGGCCAGACAAGGAATAATGGATGGAAACTGACCAAGGAGAGATTCAACCTAGAAATGAGGAGGAACTTTCTGACAGTGAGAATCATCAACCCATGGAACAGAAGTTGCCTTCAGAAGTTGTGGGAGCTTCATCGCTGGAAGCTTTCAAGAAGAGATTGGATTGTCATTTGTCAGAAAAAAAATTTTTTTGCTTTAATTTATATGCCGCCCTTCTCCGGAGACTCAGGGCGGCTTACAATGCGTTAGGCAATAGCCTTCATACTTTTGTATATTTATACAAAGTCAGCTTATTGCCCCCACAAACTGGGTCCTCAATTTACCTACCTTAGAAAGGATGGAAGGCTGAGTCAACCTTGAGCCTGGTGAGATTTGAACTTGCAGTAATTGGAAGCAGCAGATGTTAATAACAGTGCTTTAGTCCACTGTACTATCAGGCTCTTGGTGTAGGGTTTCCTGCTTGGGCAGGGGGTTGGACTAGATGACCTACAAGGTCCCTTCCAACTCTGTTAATCTGTTAATCAAAGCATTCATGGTGCCCCCAAGCCGCACAGAGCAATCTGATCATCTGCAGGAGGTGTTCAAAAAAAGTCACAACGGAGGCACGGCTGTGCCATCGAAGCAACAGGTGGTTTTCACGTGCATTAAAAAAAAAAAACCCAAACCAGGCAGCACTTTGGTGGCATTGCGGTGGCCGTCCCTTGTCTTTTTGGACTTCTCTCCGCAGACCTCCTCCACCCTCGCAGGGGCTCACACCCACCACCAAGGGGGCTGCTGTATTTTACATGAACGGCGTTTCTGGATGGGCTGCAACAGCAAGCCTAATTATAGTTTGCTGCAGCAGCCGGCCTTTGGCCTAATCTCTAGGCAACGTAGACTTGCACAAGCGTTTAATTGAACACATGAAGCCCACCAGCCAGGATGAGGAAAAGCAGAGGTTGGAGAGACATTCAAATCCATGCGCTTGGGCAGGGTTGCCCACACCTGCTTGCGGAGACGGTGCCAAGCTTGCAGGTTTCACCAGCAAAGCCTAGTTGGAGCGAACGCAGCAAAAGTGGGGAAGGCTGGTTTGTTGGAAGCGGGGGAAGATCTTTGAAATCAGAATAGAGTTGGAGCAGTGGTGAAATCTAAAATTTGTTACTACCGGTTCTGTGGGCGTGGCTTGGTGGGTGGGTGGGGTGTAATGTGACTGGGTGGGCGTGGCCTTTTTTAAAAAAAATTTTAAAACCATTTTTTCTACAACCTCTTCGGCGAAGAGGTTGTAAAAAAATGTTTTCAAAAGGCTCTGACGATCCCAGCTGAGTTGCCTGATCGGCAGAGGCTTTTTTCCCTTTTAAATGCCTCTGCCGATCAGGCAACTCAGCTTGGATCGTCAGAGGCATTTAAAAGAAAAAAAGGGTTTTTTTTCTTTTAAAAGCCTTTGATGATCCCAGCTGAGCCGCGCGATCATCAGAGGCTTTTTTTTAATTTTGAAAAGCATTTTTTCAGCCGAAGAGGTTGTAGAAAAAATGCATTTAAAAGTAAAAAAAAAAAAGCCTCTGATGATTGTGCGGCTCAGCTGGACATGGGGGGGGCAGAGATTTTTGCTACCGGTTCTCCGAACCACCCGCCTCCACCGCTACCGGATTGGGTGATCCGGTCCGAACCTGGAGGTCTTCTAGTCCAACCCCCAAATGACCCTATGCCATTTCAGACAAGTGGCTGGCCATTCTCTCCTTGAAAACCTCCAGTGATGAAGCACCCACAACTTCTGAAGGCAACTTCTGTTCCATTGGTTGATTGAATAATCAAAACTGTGAGCATCGTGAATGTTCCTTCTGGGGCCCAGAGCAGTGGTGAAATTCAAAAATTTTCCCTACTGGTTCTGTGGGCGTGGCTTGGTGGGCATGGCTTAGTGGTCATGTGACCAGGAAAACCAACTATCACACTTTACACAAAAATAACACAACGGCTACACAACTGACTCACACACAATGCAAAAGCAGCTGGACTTCACACAAAATGGCCCCTGCAACAAGCAGGAAACTCACAAGAGTCACAGAGAGCTCACAAACAAACTATCACATTTTACACAAAAATACCCGTTGGGCAACAGGTAGTAAAAAAAATGCTAAAAAAAGTTTTAAAAAAAGTTTTTAAAAAAGTTCAGGCGATCAGCTGTGCCGTGCGATCGTGGGAACTTTTTTTTTTTTAAAAAGCATTTTTTTTATTACCGGTTTGGGTGAACCACCCCAAACCGGAAGCATTTCACCCCTGGGCCAGAGTAGAACCTACATAACATGTCAAGAGAAGGCAATATTGTACCAGAAAGGTTATTGGTCCGACCTATCAGATGGCCATTCTGTGTGGCTCTATATCAGGGATTGCTGACTTGAGGTCCTCCAGCCAAATTTCTAATTGCTTTCAATTTCAGAAGCCTTCTGGAAACCAGTTGTTCAGCCCTGTGGCAAGATAGATGGACAACGAGTTGTCCAAAAGATAGATAAATAATGGGTTTATTTATGTGCACATTTCAGGGGGGTCCTGCCCATTATTTTTTGTTAAGCTTCAGCCATCATTGACAAGCATCCATTTGTCTCTTCCATCTATCACCCATAGAGCATAGAATCATAGAATGACAGGGTTGAAAGGACCTTTGAGGCCATATTTACACCTGCAATCTAGGTACAAGAAAGACTAGGTGGAAGAATACGGAATTGACACGGAACCAAAACAACTAGACAAATTGTTGATAGGCCCCAAAGAAAAATTAATATCCAAAATATACAATTATCTATTAGAATTTGATAGAGTAGAGGAGGTGGTGAAAGAACCGATGATTGCATGGGCTAAAAACATAGGGCATAATATAGATTTAGAGGATTGGGAAAGAATTTGGAACAAAAATTACACTATAACAAAATCCGCTGTTTATAAGGAAAATCAATACAAAATGTGTACCGTTGGTACCTAGCCTCAGCAAGGCTGGCTAAAATGTACTTGAATTTAAGCCCAAAATGTTGGAAATGTAACCAACTTCTTTCATGCTTGGTGGCTATGTCCTGAAGCGAAAAAGTACTGGACTAAGATACAAGGGTGGCTACAAGAGATAATAAAATGGAGGCTTTTCAAGAAGAGATGGACTGCCATCTGTCAGAAATGGTGTAGGGCAGTGGTTCTCAACCTGTGGGTCGCAACCCCTTTGGGGGTTGAACGACCCTTTCCCAGGGGTCACCTAAGACCATCGGAAAACACATATTTTCAATGGTTTTAGGAATAATTTTATGGTTGGGGGTCACCACAACATGAGGAACTGTATTAAAGGGTCGCGGCATTAGGAAGGTTGAGAACCACTGGTGTAGGGTCTCCTGCTTGAGCGGGGGGTTGGACTAGATGACCTACAAGGTCTCTTCCAACTCTGTTAATCTGAATCTATCTAAAATGATCAAAGACCTGGAGGCTAAAACATACGATGAACGGTTGCAGGAACTGGGCCTGGCTGGACTAGTGAAGAGAAGGACCAGGGGAGACATGATAGCAGTGTTTTAATATTTGAAGGGCTACCACAGAGAAGAGGGGGTCAAATTATTTTCGAAAGCACCTGAAGGCCAAGCAAGGAACAATGGATGGAAACTGACCAAGGAGAGATTCAACCTGGAAATAAGGAGGAACTTTCTGACAGTGAGAACCATCAACCCATGGATCAGAAGTTGCCTTCGGAAGTTGTGGGAGCTTCTTAACTGGAGGCTTTCAAGAAGAGACTGGACAGCCATCTGTCAGAAATGGTGTAGGGTCTCCTGCTTTAGCAGGAGTTTGGACTAGATGACCTACAAGGTCCCTTCCAACTCTGTTAATCTGAATCTATCTAAAATGATCAAAAACCTGGAGACTAAAACATATGAAGAACGGTTACAGGAATGGGGTATGGCTGGTCTAGTGAAGAGAAGGACCAGGGGAGACATGATAGCATCTTCCAATATTTGAGGGGCTGCCACAGAGAGGAGGGGGTCAAGCTGTTATCCAAAGCACTGAAGGCCAGACAAGGAATAATGGATGGAAACTGACCAAGGAGAGATTCAACTGGAAATAAGGAGAAATTTTCTGACAGTGAGAGAACAATCAACCCATGGAACAGAAGTTGCCTTCGGAAGTTGTGGGAGCTTCATCACTTGAGACTTTCAAGAAAAGATTGGACTGCCATTGGTCAGAAATGATGTAGGGTCTCCTGCTTGAGCGGGGGGGTTGGACTAGATGACCTACAAGGTCCCTTCCAACTCTGTTAATCTGTACTCTTCAGCTGGCTCTGCGCTCGGGAAGGGGACGGAAGGAGCGCGGACAAAGCCGGGCATCAGGAACCGGGAAGAAAGCGCCTCCCCGCTCGCTGCCTCCTCGGCTTGGCCTCTCCTCTCCTCTCGCCGCCAATGAGCAACCCTGGGCGGAGAGCAGCGGCGCCCAATGAAGCGGCGGCAGGAAGCGGAGCTAGGGCGCACGCGGAGCCCGCCGGAGGAGGCTTGGCCTGGCTTGGCTTGGCTTGGCGGCGGCTCCGTTGGAGGAGGAGGAGGTGAGACAGAGCCCGGCGAGGGGAGGGCGAGTCCCGGCCGTCGGAAGCCCCCTTGCCTTCCTTCCTTCCTTCCTTCCTTCCCTGCGCGCTTTCCTTCCCCCTCCTTTCCAACCCACTGGGGAGCGGGGCGGACTTGCACCGGGTCTGGGGGCTCAGAAGGCCGGCTTGGATGGCGGCGATCGGCCGCAAGGTCGTTCTCTGCACAGCGGGGCTGGAGCTTTTGAGCCCCGAGAGAGAGGCTTTCTTCCGACCTTGGAAGGAGGACGACCCGATGCGCGCTTTCCAACGGGGCCCAGCACCGCACAGCAATTCTAGGGGCTGGAAGGTTCCTGGAGGTCATCTAGTCCAACCCTCCCTTGCTCCAGCAGGGGCTGGCTTGGCATTCCTGGTTTGCGCGTTCTGGGGGCGCCCCCTTTTGGAAAAGAGCCAGGCTTTTGACCGCTGGGGTGGCAGCGCTTGGGGGGGTGGGGGGTGGCCATCACGGCTCTAAGACCAAGCATGACTAACTCTGTCTGGAGTTCCTGCTTTTCCCCAGTTCAAATACAGCAAGGATCATCAAGAAACAACAAATCAATTCAGGAGGCCAACATTTTCCAAAGTCTCGATATCTTTTTTGTAATGTGGTGAACAAAACTGGATGCTGTGTGGCCTTACTAAGGTTTTATAAAGCAGTGCTAATACAGGCAGTCCTCATCTTGCAAGTTCATTTAGTGACCATTCAAAGTTACAACAGGGCTGAAAAAAAGTGATCCGATGCGCGCTTTCCAACGGGGCACAGCACAGCAATTCCAGGGGCTGGAAGGTTCCTGGAGGTCATCTAGTCCAACCCCCGCTTGCTCCAGCAGGGGCTGGCTTGGCATTCCTGGCTTGCAAGTTCCAGGGGCTCCCCCTTTTGGAAAAGAGCCAGGCTTTTGACCGCTGGGGTGGCAGCGCTTGGGGGGGGGGTGTCCAGCCTGGAGCTTCCCCCTTACTCAGAGGGAGGCGAGGGGCTGAGCAACCGGCTAGGAGAAATTTAGGGCCGGGGGTAGTAAAGCCAGCCAGCCACCCACCAACCCGACGTAGAATTGGGGGGGGCAGAGAGGAGCAAAAGCAAGTTTGGAAGCAAAGGCAAGGAGTTTGGCATCAGCTGTTGGCATCAGCTGTTTCACTTCCCTTGGATTTGCCTTGGTAGAAAAGATCAGAGGAGACCACCCTGGCTGGTTATAAATTAAGAGGAGATCCTTTGCACTCTTAAGTGGATTGTGCAAGCTTAACTTTTGGTCTCCTTGTATGTAAGTTTTTGTCCTCTAACTTGACTGCCCTCCTGCCTAATGGGTTGTCCACTAAGGCAGGGGTCTCCAACCTTGGCAACTTTAAGCCTGGTGGACTTCAACTCCCAGAATTCCCCAGCCAGCAAAGCTCCGCAAAGCTGGCTGGGGAATTCTGGGAGTTAAAGTCTACCAGGCTTAAAGTTGCCAAGGTTGGAGACCCCTGCATTAGGAAGTATCACTCCCTGCCAGTCAGGGTGGATTTGATTTAAATTGAGTTGATTTAAATCACGATTTAAATCATGATTTAAATCACTAGTAAAAAGGCTTGATTTAAATCAACTCGATTTAAATCGTAATTTTTAAAGAGCAACTGTCATCTCTGCTACTCCTTTGACCCACTGTTGACTCACCGATAGTCCCAGTGTTGCAGAATATACAGCCTCATGCTACATAACTAAGCTCCATTTCATGCTGAATAAACTAAATTATTTATGTATCTTAAATAGAAAACTATCTTACGATAGATTTTTACCCCCAAAGTTTTTTATTAAGATAAATTTGATAAAAATCAAAAAAATCCGATTTAAATTAAAAAAATCTGATTTTTTTAATTTTTTTTTAAAAAAATCATTGATTTTTATCCACCCTGCCTGCTGGTCAAGGATAGGAGTTTCCAGGCAGATGCCCCCCCTCCCCCCAACAGTTTTGCTCCCCCAATTCAGCAATTTCTATCTGTCTTTAAAAAAATACCATTGCTAGATTTTCTGAGATGGCACTTGTGCCTGGGGGGATTTAGAAAATTGATCAAATGTTTATTGAGCAGAGGTCTCCAACCTTGGCAACTTTAAGTCTGGAGGACTTCAACGCCCAGAATTCCCCAGCCAGCTTTTCCCCAGCAAAGCTGGCTGGGGAATTCTGGGCGTTGAAGTCCTCCAAGGTTTAAAGTTGCCAAGGTTGGAGACCCCTGGTTTAGAGCAGTGTTTCTCAACTTTAGCAGCTTGAAGATCTGTGGACTCCCAACCCTCAGAAGCCGGCTGGGGCATGCTGGGAGTTAAAGTCCACTGGTTTAGGGGCTCTGCAAGAGGAGATTTTTTCTTTGTTTGCCTAACCTCGTCCTAAATTGGCTAAATGATTGTGTGTGGGTGTTTTTTTTGTTAAGTTTGCAAAACCAACCTGCTGCTGTTGGACTGAGGGTGCCTTCCTCCTTTGATTCAAAAGGCAGATTTCCATATTCTCCAAAGGCTGAGATTCTATGTAAAATAATAGAATAATACTCTATGTGGAATATAGATTTCATATAGATGTTGAGAAGCAAAAATGTGAGGGTCCCTATAATATTATATATATATATGTGTGTGTGTGTGTGTGTATAGAATAGAATTAGAATAGAATAGAAATAGAATAGAATAGAATAGAAATTAGAATAGAATAGAATAGAATAGAATTGAATTGAATTGAATTGAATTGAATTCTTTATTGGCCAAGTGTGATTGGACACACAAGGAATTTGTCTTTGGTGTATATGCTCTCAGGGTATATAAGGAGAATAAAATACATTCATCAACACGTTCATATATATATATATATATCTGTCTGTCTTTCTTTCTTTCTTTCTTTCTTTCTTTCTTTCTTTCTTTCTTTCTTTCTTTCTTTCTCTCTCTCTCTCCCTCTCTCTCTCTCTCTCTCTCTCTCTCTCTCTCTCTCTCTCTCTCTCTCTTTCTTTCTTTCTTCTACCAATCTATCATATACAGACCCCTCACATCCTGGACATAAATTGTTTCAACTTCCACCCTCAAAACGATGCTATACAGTAGTGGCCAAAATTGTGAAAACCTTTTGGAAAAAGTGTATTTTTGAGGTTTGATGGCTAATAACATCACTTTTTTTTTTTGGAGTAGTATCATAAAATTATATATCAATGGATAGATAATTTCGTCAAGAATGTAATGCAACAAAGTTTGTTCAATTATCTGTATTCTGTGAAAGGTTATAGCCAAATAACCAGAAAAAGGAATCACAACCTGCTCAGGTTGATATCAGGTAGCTTTCCTTCATCTGATTGTAGACAATGAGCATGAGTGTTTAGAGAGCCAATCAGGTGTCTTCTTCCTTTGGCAATGAGCCAATCAGATCACAGTAGGATTCGTTTATTGGTGTCAGGTATTGAAGCTGAGAAGGAGGACATTTGTTAGTGTGTTATGTGATCGCTATCAAGTTGGTTGGGTTTTTTTTTTTTTTTTGTGTTCTTTCATTTAGTGAGCTTGTAAAAAGTAATAAAAATAAAGTAATGGTGCAAAGAGTTGACTGGTCGCCCAGAAAGTGATGTAAAATAGTATTATTAAGCGAACAAGGCTACAGTTATAAAGAAATTAGAAGAAAAACTGGTGGAAACTTAACCAAAGGTGTCATTTCTAAGTTTTCGAAGAGGTATAAGGAGACTCGGTCACTACAAAACCACACGGGTAAAGGCAGGAAAAGGTGCACAACAGCAAGTGATGCCAGAAGAATTAAGAGACTGGGCCTAACTGACAGAAGGAAATCATCTGGGTGTATGCAAGATGAAATGGCGCAATGCAATGTGAAGTTGAGTGTTAAGGACTGTTTGGTGCAGACTGCAGGAGTTTGGCCTGAAATCTAGAATCCCATGAAAAAAGCCACTTTTATCTCTCAAACAAAAATTGAATTAAATTTATCTTTCCGTTGATATATAATTTTATGGTACTACTCAAAAAAAAAGTTATTATTAGCCATCAAACCTCAGAAATCATCGGGTAGGAAATATAGAAGCATAGAGGGCTGAACGAATAGGCTGAAAAATAGCTTTTATCTGTGGACTGTCAGACTTCTGAATGTAACATAACACTACAATTAGGTTAAATATGATAGACTTGCAGGGCCAGCTTAACGTGCAACATGTTCATACTGATGTAATATAATATAATGTTATATACGTATATGGGAATGTGTGTTAGTTATTACTTATTTGGGTTTAGGGATTCTATTTCTTTCATTTATTGAGCTATTGAGATGTATTTTGTGTTTTGGAGCGGAGGAGGGGGGCTGCACCAAGGGAGGTTCATTCAATTTCATTGTACACATGTTGTGCATTGACAATAAAAGTTTGATTTGATTTGAAAAATACACTTTTCCCAAAAGATTTCCACAATTTTGGCCACTACTGTAGGGCACTACACGCCAGAACAACTACGCACAAAGACAGTTTTTTCCTGAATGCCATCACTCTGCTAAACAACTACCGTATTTTTTGGACTATAAGACACACCTACCTTTTTTCTGCCTCCAAGCAATTTTGCCTCATTTCAGCAAACAGCAAGCAGCCTGCTTTACTTTCATTTTCATTTTCAGCATAGCTTGATTAGCACAAAGAAAAAAAAAAAATCTGCTCCAGCAATTTACCTCCTTGCAGCAAACAGCAGAGGCCCGAGCAAAAGAGCTGAGAGTCGGGAGGCCGATCCAATCAACTTGTGCTAATTAGGCTGTGCTGAAACTGAAAGGAGCTGTTTCTTGTTGTTTGCTGCAAGGAGGTAAACTGCTGGGAGGCAGAGGCCAAAGGGTGGGGGCCAGTGGGTGGGCGGGGCTACATTCGGTGTATAAGACGCACCTAAATTTTCACCCTCTTTTAGAGGGAAAAAGGTGCGTCTTATACTCCGAAAAATACGGTAATTCCCACAACACTGTCAAACTATTTACTAAGACTGTATTCTTCTCATCCTTCCTATTACCTATCTCCTCCCACTTATGACTATAACCTTGTTGCTTGTATTTCTGATTTATATTGTTTTATTGTTTCCTAGTATGATTTGATTGCTTATTTAGTAACCCATGACTATCACTAAGTGTTGTATCTTATGATTCTTGATGAATGTATTTTTTTTTCTTTTTATGTACACTGAGAGCATATTCACCAAAGACAAATTCCTTGTGTGTCCAATCACACTTGGCCAATAAAGAATTCTCTCCTCTCCTCTCCTCTCCTCTCCTCTCTGCTCCACTTTTCTATTCTCTGTTCTGTTCTGTTTTCTATCCTGTTCCTGTTCCTATTTCTATTCCTATTCTAGTGGGGTTATTCATCCAAAATGTCTTATGTTCAAGAGCATGCTCTTGGCTTCATCACACACCTGTAGTAGTATTTCCTGTAGTATTTCCTTGAATGCAACTTTAATTTTTTGTTTTTATCTCCAGTAGAAGGTAAAATATGGAGAGGCTAAGAAGAACTAATGTCTGGTTTGTCCTATCTGTCCGTCTGTCTCTTTCTGTGTGTCCAAATTGCCTGGCCTTGTCAATTCTCTTAGTGTGGGATGCTGTTGTTCTTCGAGAAGTCTGGGGACTTGAGACTTTCATGGCCTTGTTCTTGAGCAGTAGAGAAGATCCACTTTTGCTCAACTTCATTCCTTTCCTGCTGTAGGATTTTTCAGGCTTTCACTTTCACTTTGTCCTTGTCTTTTTTTCCTTTTTTCTTTTTTTGACACAACATGGTGGCATGAGGTTACCTCAGAATTTGGAACAAGGTATTGTCAATATTTGGAAGATACCCAAGATCTCCGTTGTTCTTATACATCTCAATCAGCTGCAATAAGAGGTGTGGTCTTTCACTTTTCAATATTGACTCCAAGATGTGGAAACAAGCCAAGTCAGCTCCAAAGCACTTTAAAAATCTGCTTACATCAACCTCTGGCTCAGCCGATTGCCTGCCAAGAAAAATCAGTAGAGCTCCATCCTAACAAGGACTGTTGATGGGTAGTGCAACTGTGGAAGCGATTGGAATTGGATTGGTCTGTTTCTCACAAAGGATCAGGTTTGCTAGTTAAGAATAGAGTAGAGTAGAAGAGTAGAGTAGAGTAGAGTAGAGTAGAGAAGAGTAGAGAGTTGGAAGGGAGCTTGGAAGTCTTCTAGTCCAACCCTCTACTCAGGCAGGAAACCCTACAACACTTCAGACAAATGGTTGTCCAACATCTTAAAAACTTCCGGTGTTGGAGCATTTGCAACTTCTGAAGGCAAGTTGTTACACTGATTAATTGTTCTAACTATCAGGAAATTTCTCCTTAGTTCTAGGCTGCTTCTCTCCTTGATGAGTTTCCACCCATTGCTTCTTGTTCTACCCTCAGGTCCTTTGGAGAATAGCTTGACTCCCTCTTCTTTGTGACAGCAAAGATATTTGAGATATTGGAACACTGCTATCATGTCCCCCCTAGTCGTTTTCATAAGACTAGACAGATCCAATTCTAGCAACCGTTCTTTATGTTTTCTGCATATATAGGTCTTCTCCAAAATGCAGGTCTTCCACTACAAGATGACTAGCAGATGGAATACAAAACTCCTGAATGTCTTGTACCTAAGTTTGATGTAGCAGCATAGAGTTGGAAGGCCCTTAGAGGTTCTTCTAATCCAGCCCTCTGATCAGAGCAGGAATCTTCATACCCTCTTGGAAAAAATGGCTATCCAATCTTTTCTTGAATACTTCTACTAATGGAGCACTCATAACGTCAGGAGCCATGTTTATCCATTCCTTTATAGCTCTCACCATCAGGAAATTCCTTCTTAATTTGAGTTTGGATCTCTCACTGGAAATAAAGAGGAATTTCCTGATATGATAGAGCAGGGAACTGTAGCTAGAGTCTGACTGTTGAAAGCAAGTCGAGAAGAGATCAAGCAAACCATAGCAAGGTCAAGTCATTGAAATCCAGTCAAAGCATGCTGTCCCAAATGTGTCTATTCCCAGTCAGAGACTTATAAGCTTTTGGCTACCTTCTAAATATAGTTGGCAATGGTCAGAATTAACTGCAGAATCTAAGGTGCCCAGAGATAATAGTCTAATTTAGAAGTAGTCCTTTACTCTCATGGCTCTGTTTCAAGCAGTAGCCTTCTGTGTCTTTCTTTGGCCAGAGATACAATAGTATTGACACCTTAGGAGACTTGGAAATCAAATTATTGGATTAGAGACATTAGAGAAAAAGAGAAGAATACCACTGCGATCTCAGTGTTAAGACAGTGGTGAAATGTAAAATTGGTTACTACTGGTTCTGTGGGCGTGGCTTGGGGGGGTTAATGTGACTGAGTGGGCATGGCCAACTTTTTTTTTTAACTTTTAAAAGCATTTTTTCTACAACCTCTTCGGCTGAAGAGGTTGTAAAAAAAACACTTTTAAAAGCCTCGGACGATCAGGCAACTCAGCTGGGATCGTCAGAGGCTTTAAAAAGCATTTTTTTTCTTTTTAAAAAGCCTCTGACGATCCCAGCTGAGCCGCGCGATCATCAGAGGCTTATTTTTTTTACTTTTAAAAGCATTTTTTTGGCCGAAGAGGTTGTAGAAAAAATGCTTTTAATTTTTTTTTTTAAAAAAGCCTCTGATTATCATGTAGCTCAGCTGGGCATGTGGAGGGGGGGGCAGGGATTTTTGCTACCAGTTCTCCGAACCACCCGCCGCCATTGCTACCAGATCGGGTGATCCGGTCCGAACCGGGAGCATTTCACCCCTGGTGTTAGATCAAAGTTGTGACATAGTTCTTCGTTTCTCAAACTTGGCAACTTTAAGATGAGTGGATTTCAGCATGGCTGGCTGGGGAATTCTGAGAATTGAAGTCCATATATCTTGAAAGTTGCTAAGGTTGAGAAATGCTAGTCTAAAGAGGTGGTGACATTGCCGTCCTTCTTGGATTATCTGTGCTCAGATAATTTTACAAATAAATCATTATTTTTCCTGAAAATTCCAACTTCCCTGCATGTTGGAATTATTACTGGGAATCTAATTAGCTGTCCTTAAACAGAAACTTAGGTTTCCGGTACATTTCCAAATACAGTACAGGATGCAGGTGCTTGCTTTAAAAAGTCCCGGATAATTTGGGACCTTAACAGCTGTCGAAGGGACGCGATGGCTTAGTGGGTAAGACGCTGAGCTTTTGATCGAAAGGTCGGCAGTTCAGCAGTTCAAATCCCTAGTGCCGAGTAACGGGATGAGCTCCCATTACTTGTCCTTATGTAAGGAAACCATAAGGCACCTTATCTTAATTAAGTCTCATCCTGTGTGAGGTGGGAGTGCAGGATTCCCAAGAGAACGAGTGAAATTCCTGGGTGGGGAAAGGGAGAGGAAGATGTACAGGTAGACCAAAATTTCTATTGCTGAGCAGGGTAATTGTTAAGTGAGTCACAGATATTATCAAATCACTGCAGTTGTTAAGTGACTCCTATGTGGTCCTTAAGCAGATCCGGCTTCCCCCGTTGACTTTCCATGTCGGAAGTCAGTTGGGAAGGTCACAAATGGGGATCACAGCAACCTGGACAGTGCGACCCTCCTAAACACATGTGGATTGCTATAAGTGCCCGTATTTTGATTATGTGTCCCTGGAAATGCTGCGATGGTCGTAAGTATGAGACCAGTCGTGAGTCACTTTTTGCAGTGTTGTTGTAAATCGTACGATTGCTAAATGAACGATTATAAGTCAAGGGTTTACCTTTATGTGTTTATTGCCTGGAGAATTGGAATAACTTTAGAGGAACGGGAGGCAGAGGCACCACCAAGATGACCTCAAGATAAAAGAAATTTGAGTCCAAGTTAGGAATGTAATTTGAGAAAGCGCCCCAGCCAGATTCCCCCTCCCTCCTCAGTTCTCAAAAAGATAACGGGAGGGAGGCACGCTCAGATTGGCAAAATTCTGTTTACGATAACTACTGTATAATAAAAGCAGTACAGGTAGTCCTCGGCTTACAACCACAATTCAACCCAAAATTTCGGTTTGCTAAGCGAGACAGTTAAGTAAGTTTTGCCCCATTGAACGATATTTCCTGCCGTAGTTGTTGAGTGAATCACTGCAGTTGTTAAGGTAGTAACACGACTGTTAAGTGAATCTGGCTTCCCCATTGTCTTTGCTGCAGTGATGAAATTTAAAATTTGTTACTACCGGTTCTGTGGGCGTGGCTTGGTGGTGGGGGGATAATGTGACTGGGTGGGCGTGGCCTTTTTTTTTTTTTTTTTACTTTTAAAACCATTTTTTCTACAACCTCTTAGGCGAAGAGGTTGTTAAAAATGCTTTCAAAAGGCTCTGGCGATCCAAGCTGAGCCGCGCGATCATCAGAGGTTTTTTTTAAAAAAACATTTTTTCGGCTGAAGAGGTTGTAGAAAAAATGCTTTTAAAAGTAAAAAAAAAAGCCTCTGATGATTGTGTGGCTCAGCTGGGCATGGGGGGTGGGGGGGCAGGGATTTTTGCTACCGGTTCTCCGAACCACCCGCCTCCATCGCTACCGGATCGGGCGATCCGGTCCGAACCGGGAGCATTTCACCCCTGCTTTGCTGGTCAGAAGGTCGCCAAAGGGCATCACGTGACCTGTGGACACTGCAACCGTCATAAGTACAAGTCAGTTGCAAGCAATTTTGATCACGTGACCATGGGGATGCTGCAATGGTGGCAAGAGTGAAAAAAAACGGTCGTAAGTTGCTTTTTTTCACTCTGTTGTAACTTCGGTCATTAAACGAACTGTTGTAAGTCAAGGACTACCCTGTATGAACATTCACAACCTCGGTTTTCCAGTCTGGCCTACCTTGTAGGGCTAACAGAGCCTCTGCCTTGCTCAAGTAGGGCGAGAGGCCACCGGGAGAACTGGGAGTGTGTTTGTTTGCAATAAGACTTTGGAGCCAAGCAAGCAAGCAAGAGATAATTCTGCTTAAATAAAGTGCTTTTGATTTCTGGCTCTCTGCAAAGAAAGAGCCCAGGGGACAAAATGACATTTCAAATAGCTACCCAGGGAAAACCAATCAAGAGCCTTGTGGCTTTTTAAAGACCAATAAAGTTAGGGTTAGTTTTTTTTAAGTGCTATCACAAACACTCCGTCGTTGTTTTGTCATCTCCCCGGGGAATTCAATCACCTGCAGATAAATACCCCTTTTCCCAGCAAAATGGATTCTTGGCCCGAGTCTCCGAAAAGCCGTGGTTTGTTGAAATTGTGCCCCTACCGATAATGCCTTAAAGGCAAGCTTCCTGCCAAATTAAGGGGGCAGATACGGAGGTATACCAGTCCCGCTACCACTCTTAGTGATCGCCAGATTTCTTCCAGGGGTGGGGTCTAAATTTTTTTACTACCGGTTCTGTAGGCGTGGCTTATTTTGTGGGCGTGGTTTGATGGTCATGTGACAAATAATTCTTTAGGATTTAGCAGAGGTACTGGTCTACCAGGCTTTTAATTGCTTGCAGAGCCATACCGGTCTACTCATTTGTTTTTGGAGCTACCACCACCAGGGTGGATAAAAATCAATGATGTGTTTAAAAAAAATAAAAAAAATCAGATTTTTTTGATTGAAATCGGATTTTTTTGATTTAAATCGGATTTTTTTGATTGAAATCGGATTTTTTTTTATTTTTATCAAATTTATTTTAATAAAAAACTTTTGGGGTAAAAATCTATCGTCAGATAGTTTTCTATTTAAGATACATAAATAATTTAGTTTATTTAGCATGAAATGGAGCTTAGTTATGTAGCATGAGGCTGTATATTCTGCAACACTGGGACTATCGGTGAGTCAACAGTGGGTCAAAGGAGTAGCAGAGATGACAGTTGCTCTTTAACAATTATGATTTAAATTGAGTTGATTTAAATCGAGCCTTTTTACCAGTGATTTAAATCATGATTTAAATTGTGATTTAAATCAGCTCGATTTAAATCAAATCCACCCTGACCACCACACTGCCTTTTACTGCTGATCAGCTGTAGGGCGGCCCTTTGAAGTGCTGCGGCAAGAGTTTAAACAGTTTTTTGCCGCTCTGCCACCACCGAGAGCATCAGAAACCATTTTCAGGCCTCTTGGCTTCAATTGCCAATCTACCACCACTGAGCGGTTTACAAGGAGTGGATCGGTTCTAGCCGATCAGTTGGGAGGCTTCTTGGCTTCTCAATTTAAAGCTACGGTGTCTTTTTTTTTTTCTCTGTTCTTTGTCAAGTGAGCCCTGATTTTTTTCCTTCTAGCCAATCAGCTGGGACTGGGGAGGCAGCGAATAGATTGGGGGAGGGGCCAGGCAGAGGTGGCATTTACCGGTTCTCGAACTACTCAAAATTTCCACTACTGGTTCTCCAGAACCTGGGAGAACCGGTAGCAACCCACCCCTGATTTCTTCCCACCCTTAAATGTTTCAAAATTAAAAGCGAAGCGGACTTCCAGCTTCTTGCATTCTCTTTTGCTAATAAATCAAAGGGTTATTTGATTCGAAGTGTGCTTGCCACTTGTGCAGCAAGGGCTTAGATGGAGGAGCAATGAGTATCTACGAGATACTGTAGATCAGTGTTTCTCAACCTTGGAAGCTTGAAGATGGATGGACTTCAACTCCCAGAATCCCCCAGCCAGCAGCGCTGGCTGGGGGATTCTGGGAGTTGAAGTCCATCCATCTTCAAGCTGCCAAGGTTGAGAAACACTGCTATAGATGGATGAACCAATGGAACATCTGCAAGAAAATTCTAGTTCTAATTCTAATTCTAATTCTAATTCTAATTCTAATTCTAATTCTAATTCTAATTCTAATTCTAATTCTAATTCAAAAACTACCAAGCTCAGAGAGCACCAAAGACCCCATGGATGCCTTAAAGCAGGCGCTTAAAATTGGGATTTCTGGCCAGACTGATCATCGCTGAAGAATATAGATAGTTTTCCCTATGCAGTTCCATTTTTCTGAGCATGCCGCGAATGTCACTACAGGCAATCCTCGACTTACAGCCATAATTGAGCCCAAAATTCCTGCGGTTAGGTGAGACGTTTGTTCAGTGAGTTCTGCTCCATTTTTAACGACCTTTCTTTCAACCACAGTTGTTAAGTGAATCACTGCGGTGGATAAGTTAGCCACCCGGTTGTTAAGTGAATCTGGTTTCCCCGTGGACTTTGCTTGTCAGAAGGTCGCAGGAGGGGATCACTTGACCTTGGGGACACAGCAACGGTCATAACTATGAACCAGTTGCCGAGCATCTGAATTTTGATCACAGGATCGTGGGGCTCGTAACTCTGAAAAAACTGGTCACCAGTCCCTTTTTTTTCAATGCTGTTGTAACTTTGAACGGCCACTCAGTGAATCGTTGTAAGTCGAGGACTACCTGTATAGGTTTGGTGGGAGTTGCTGGTCCTTGAACCGTGTCTTCCTTCACTTCTACAGAACCTGCTGGAGTCATGTGGCCCATTTTCTGGGCGGGCATACGAACCTATGCTCCTTACATCACCTTCCCCGTAGCCTTTGTGGTCGGGGTAGTGGGCTACAACCTTGAGTGGTTCATCCGGGGCAAGCCCCCTCCACAGACCCCCGAGGACGAGAAGAGCATTTCGGAACGACGCGAGGACCGTAAGCTCCAAGAGAGCGTTGGGAAAGACCTTACCCAAGTGGTCAGTCTGAAGGACAAGCTGGAATTTGCTCCCAAAGCTGTCCTGAACCGGAACCGGCCTGAGAAGAATTAAGGAACCTGGTTTGTTTCCTTGTTTGGCCAGTTAGCATTTTCTTTTATTTGAGGGTCTGAATTCTTTGATTTTGAATGTAGGTTTCCTACCACTGTTGAGCCCATCAGCCCATGCAATGTATGTTTGCCAATCCTCACCAGGTTAGGCAGATTCCTGCAGCTGCTGGGATCCCACGGAGATGAGGATGGACTTCACGAATCTTGATATTTGGTGTTGGCTTCAGAATCTCCGATCTTCCATCCAAGGTGGTTTATCCTCTAATGGAACAGCCTCCATAGTCATGGCAGAAGCTCAGTGAATGGACACCCAAAAGATTAGTTCACATCCAAGGCAGGATTTGATTTTTTTTTTTAAAGGGATTGTTGCAAAGTAGGTAGATCTCTTTTAAGGGAAGATCTCTTCTTCAAATAGCTTGGAGACTTTTTGACTCTGGACAGGCGAATGAAAAACGGTTCCTGTTTCTGCTGGAAACCTCAGTTCAAGTGGGAAGTTCTCAGCTGCCGCCAAAGGCCACTGTGGACCATATTTGCACTATTCCCTCTCAGGAAATTGTGTATTTCTTTCCCTGGAAATTTCTGTTGGGGAGTTTGTGCTGGATTATTATTATTTTTTTTAAGAATACCAACCCACTGCTGAAATTAAAGATTTAAATCAGTTTCCATGGTTGGGGAGCCCTGCATTTTATACCAAATATGGTGACTTGGAGAGGAGAAATCTATCTGCAGGTTGCATTAGCTGTGCCTTTGCATGCAAACTAATTAAGAGTTTCACCTGTGTACTAGGGCTGTTCCTCAATAAACATGAATGAAGGAGAAATTTTACCCAGAGAGGCTCATATTTCGCTTGTCGCTCTTTCTCCGTAGCAGTGAAATTTCCCAATTTCACAACTTTGGAAAGACGTGTGGACTTCAACACCCAGAATTCCCCACAGCCAGCATGCTGTTTGTGGACTAAGCATCCTTGCTGGGGAATTCTGGGAGATGAATCCCACACTTCTTGAAATTGTTGTGGTTGCAAAACGCCTACTCTACAGGACGCAACTCCAAGAAAACGGTGAAATATATTGAGCTGCCTATCATACATGCAGTCCTTGCTTAGCGAACCATTCAAATTTATGACGGACCTCCCCCAAAGGTATTGAGGACCCAATTTTGAAGTTGGAAGAACTGTAGCCCCCCCCTTCCCTCCCCCCCCCAGCAGTAATGTGATTGCAGTTTGAATTAGTGGGTGAAATGTAAGATTTGTTACTACCGGTTCTGTGAGTGTGGCTTGGTGGGGGAAGGGTAATGTGACAGTGGGTGTGGGCAACTTTTTTAAAAAAACTTTTAAAACCATTTTTTCTACAACCTCTTCAGCTGAAGAGGTTGTAGAAAAAATGCTTTTAAAAGCCTCTGATGATCCCAGCTGAGTTGCCTGATCGTCAGAAGCTTTTAAAAAAACTTTTAAAAGCATTTTTTCGGCCGAAGAGGTTGTAGAAAAAATGCTTTTAAAAATAAAATAAAAAAAGCCTCTGATGATCGCGCAGCTCAGCTGGGCATGGGTGGGGGGGCAGGGATTTTTGCTACTGGTTCTCCGAGCCACCTGCCGCCACTGCTACTGGATCGGGCGATCCGGTCCGAACCGGGAGCATTTCACCCCTGGTTTGGACACTTGACAATCAGCTCATATTTAAGGCCACTGGCACTGTCTCATGGTCATGTGACTGATTTTCAACATTGTTGTCTGGTTCCCGGCATTGACTTCTGGTTTCCAGCAAAAAAAAATGCACATTATATAAAATGGACTCACTTAAGGACTGCAGCATTTGCTTAACAACCGACGCAAATAAACTCGTAAAGTCAGGCATGGTCATGGGATGATCTGCTTCATGACTGTAACAACTTATGACCGTAATTCCACGCACAATTATGGTCATAGGTTGTGGACTACCTGTAATATGCTGTGGATAAGAATCACACATTTTCATTATGGAATCCTGGGGGGTGGGATGTAAAGAGGAAAAGATTTGGAGTTTTGAACACTGAAAAATCGATGGAAGGTAGAACCCTGCATTCTCCTCCTCCTGTGCATGAACATAGTGTACACCTATAGATCAGTGGTGAAATGAAATTTTTTTTACTACTGGTTCTGTGGGCGTCGCTTGGTGGGCATGGTATGGCTTGGTGGGTGTGGCAGGGGAAGGATATTGTAAAATCCCCATTCCCTCCCCACTCCTGGGGAAGGATATTGCAAAATCTCCATTCCCTCCCACTCCTGGGGGAAGAATATTCTCCTGGGGGAAGGATACTGCAAAGTCCCCATTCCCTCCCCACTCCTGGAGGAAGAATACTGCAAAGTCCCCATTCCCTCCCCACTCCTGGGAAAGGATATTGCAAAATCCCCATTCCCTCCCCACTCCTGGGGGAAGGATACTGCAAAATCCCCATTCCCTCCCCACTCCTGGGGGAAGGATATTGCAAAATCCCCATTCCCTCCCCACTCCTGGGGAAAGGATATTGCAAAATCCCCATTCCCTCCCCACTCCTGGGGGAAGGATACTGCAAAATCCCCATTCCCTCCCCACTCCTGGGGGAAGGATATTGCAAAATCTCCATTCCCACCCCACTCTGGGGCCAGCCAGAGGTGGTATTTGCCGGTTCTCCAAACTGCTCAAAATTTCCACTACCAGTTCTCCAGAACCTGTCAGAACCTACTGGATTTCACCCCGGCTATAGATTCAGAAAGGCTACCGTAATATGAATGCAGAATCCATAGCTGAATTCATGTAGCATCTTATGCAGACCAGTAAATTAGGGACTGCATACAGAACATTGACATACAGTTAATTAACCGAATGAGTTGGGAGAACTGCAAGGCATTAATTCAGGAACACAGAGCAAACCAATCTGGGACAGTTTGTTTGACGAATGTGTTGTTTCGTTTGTTAACGGACCTGATGAAGCTTGAAGGCTGCAGCTGGGAGGGTATGCTTATTTTTTTTTTCTTTTTTCCTAAATGAATAAAAGTAACTTTAAATCCGCTGGAAATGTAACTTTGACTTGGACTGTTCCGATGCTTTTTTAAATACCCTACCATGGTGTGCGTTGTTGCACTTTTGCATTTATTGCCTTCCAAATCAAAAGAGAAAAAAAAATAATTGCTATCTGCAGTGTGTGCCTATGAGATTATTTTAATGGCTTGTGTGCGTGTGTGTGTGTGTGTAAGGTAAAGGTAAAGCTTCTCCCGCACATGCGTGTTAGTCGTTCCCGACTCTAGGGGGCGGTGCTCATCTCCGTTTCAAAGCCGAAAAGCCAGCGCTGTCTGAAGATGTCTCCGTGGTCATGTGGCCGGCATGACTCAACGCCAAAGGTGCACAGAACGCTGTTCCCTTCCCACCCACCAAAGATGTCCCTATTATTCTACTTGCATTTTTTACCTGCTTTTGAACTGCTAGTTGGCAGAAGCTGGGACAAGTCACAGGAGCTCACCCCATTACGTGGCACTCAGGATTTGAACCACTGAACTGCCGACCTTTCGATCGACAAGCTCAGCGTCTTCGCCACTGAGCCACCGCGTCCCTGTGTGTGTGTATGTGTACACACCTTGAAATCAAGGTGATTCCCGTCACTAACAATTTTGGCAAGATTTCTGAAATGGTTGGCCCTTGCCTCCTTCCTAGGGCTAAGAGAGAGTGACTGGCGCAAGATCATCTGGCTGGCTTTGTGCCAAAAGTAGGACTAGAACTCAAAGTCACCCGGTTCTTAACCTGGTACTCTAATCGCTGGATCAAATTTGCTCAGTTCTCCTCCTCAGCTCATGCCTTCCTCTATTAGCCACGTAATTAAGTCCAAATTTAGTCTAATGAAGCTTCAGGACTAGAGTTTAGCTCATCTATTAAATGTATGCATTTTTTGGGAAGTGAAGCTGTTCTTGTCTGTAGTTGGGTTCACTCAACTGCTAAACAAACTGGTTTGTTTTTTGGATTATAATTTTTTTTGTCCCTTTGAGGAAGTATTGACTCCTAGTGACTGCCAGGACTGGTCCCTACAGTTTTCTTGGCAAGAGTTGGCTTCTCCTTGCCTCCTTTCTAGGACTGAGATAGAAAGATTGGCCCAAAGTCACTTAGCTGGCTCGGTGACTAAGGTGGGACTAGAATTCACAGTCCCCTGGTCCCTATGGTCAATGGTCAATGCTTTAAGCACTGTACCAAACTTATTCTTGCCTCCTTCCTAGGACTGAGATAGAAATATTGGCCCAAAATCACCTTTGGTGGAACTAGAATTCACAGTCTCCTGGTCCCTACTCAATGCTTTTAAGCACTGTACCAAACTTATTCTTGCCTCCTTCCTAGGACTGAGATAGAAATATTGGCCCAAAGTCACCTAGCTGGCTTGGTGACTAAGGTGGAACTAGAATTCACATTTCCCTGGTCCTTACTCTAGTGCTTTAAGCACTCTTATCAAACTAATTCTTTTTTGCAATGATAGACTCTCACAAAACCTATATACGACAAAGTTTACAACTGTTCCACTGAAGACCACCTTCGCTTTAAAAATAAACTAAACAAAACAAAAACAATGCGTTTTATAAACAAGACTGCCATTAACACGAAGACAATGAAGGTGATGTAAATATAGTAAGGTGAAAGTGACATTGAAAAAGCTAAGATAACCAGCATGGAAATCAGAATGTCGCAGATGGAGATAAATAGCATTCCGGTGGCCAACATTTTGACTTTTTTTTAAAAAAAAAAAATACCCTGGTTATTACTCCTTGATAAGAATTTAAAATATGAAAGGCGACTGGCTGTGTGGGATTTCCCATCACTGAAACAAGAGCCTTGGTAGTACAGTGGTCTAAAGCATCCTGTTATTAATTGCAGCTGCCTGCAATTACTGCAGGTTCGAATCTCGCCAGGCTCAAGGTTGACTCAGCCTTCCATCCTTTCTAAGGTAGGTGAATTGAAGACCCAGTTGTGGGGGCAATAAGCTGACTTTGTATAAATATACAAAAGGATGAAGGCTATTGCTGAGCACATTGTAAGCCGCCCTGAGTCTCTGGAGAAGGGAGGCATATAAATCAAATTTAAAAAAAACAAAACAAAACATCCACTTGACTTTAAAATTAGGAAGGTATCATTTTTTTTAAAGAAAAAAAAATACAAATACTGATGCTCTTTATTTATGGGTTAACCCAGAGATCGCTAACCTTTTTGCCATTGCGTGCCAAAAGCAGGGGGAGTGGGGGAGGGGTGTCACGTGCGTACGTGCCCACACCCAGAATTCTATGCCCCCTGCCCCCCTGTGCATGCGCGCGTGCTCCCCCCACTTTTGGCATGCGATGGCACGGTAGGACCATTTTTCGCCCTCCCCAGGCTCCAGAAGCTTTCTAAGAGCCTGGGGAGAGCGAAGAATGAGCCTTGCCACCCACCCTGGAGGCCCTCTGGAGGCTGGAAACAGCCTGTTTCCCGACTTTCGGTGGGCCCAGAACAGGGGTGAAATGTAAAAAAATTTGTTACTACCAGTTTTGTGGGCGTGGCTTGGTGGGGGGGGGTAATGTGACTGGGTGGGCATGGCCAACTTTTTTTTTAACTTTTCAAAGCATTTTTTCTAATGTTTTGAAAAGCCTCTGCCGATCAGGCAACTCAACTGGGATCATCAGAGACTTTTCAAAGCATTTTTTAAACCACCTCTTTGGCCAAGAGGTTACAGAAAAAAATGCTTTGAAAGACCTCTGACGATCCCAGCTGAGCCACCCGTTCATCATAGGCTTTTTTTTTTTTTTACTTTTAAAAGCATTTTTTCGTCGGAAGAGGTAGAAAAAATGCTTTTAAACGTAAAAAAAAAGCCTCTGATGATCGTGTGTCTCAGCTGTGCATGGTGGGGGGGGGCGCAGGGATTTTTGCTACTGGTTCTCCGAACCACCCACCACCTTCGCTACCGGATCGGGTGATCTGGTCCGAACCAGAGCATTTCACCCCTGGTCCAGAAGGCCCGAAAAACAGGCGCCGGAGCTGAGCTCACTTGCCCACCCATATGGCTCCGTGTGCCACAGGTTTGCCATCACGGGGTTAACCCATTAACTGATTTCAAATAATTTTAGGGAAAAGAAATCTGAGACCACTGGAGGTTGTTTTCTCTGCCATCCATTTAGACTTCGCTGCTGCATTCAAAAAAAAAAATGGAAGAAAAGTTTTGAATTAAAGAGTGATGAAAAAGAACTGGTATCCAATCGATTGAGGAAGAGCAAGGCAAAGCAAACGGCTTTCAAAAATTATTGTTAAGGGTGGAATAATAGTAAAACATTTTATGTTAAAAATGGCTGAAAATTTGCAAGCATGCTTGCCAAGAATTTACTGTTGTCTTTTTATGTACACTGAGAGTGTATGCACCAAAGACAAATTCCTTGTGTGTCCAATCACACTTGGCCAATAAAGAATTCTATTCTATTCTATCCTATTCTATCCTATCCTATCCTATCCTATCCTATCCTATCCTATCCTATCCTATCCTATCCTATCCTATCCTAACTAACATAAAATATTCTTTTCCTTCTCCTCCAGATTAATCCATAGGGAAGAACTCAAAGAACAAGAAATAGTAATAGACTGGTGGCCCTATTTACAAATAAAGATAAGATATAGAAAAGATCAAGAGGAGGGAGGAATAGACCTAAAACAAAACCGATTGGATAAATTATTAGAATCTAAAGAAGGGAAATTAATTTCGAAAATTTATAAATACTTACTTGAATATGATTTGGCAGAAGAATTGGTCAAAGGGCAGATGATAGCGTGGGCGAGGAACGTCGGGCACAGTATACAGTTAGAAGAATGGGAAAGGGCATGGGAAAACAATTACAGTATGACAAAATTGGTAGCTTATAAAGAAAATCACGATAAAATGTGGTACCGATGGTATCTGGCCCCTGCAAGGTTAGCGAAAATGTACCCAAATGTAAATCTGGTTTGTTGGAAATGTAAAAAAACACAGGGAACTTTCTACCATGCTTGGTGGCTCTGCCCAGAAATTAAGAAATATTGGAACAAAATAAAAACATGGATAGTAGAAATAACAGATTACGAAATTGAATTAGAACCCAAAGTCTTTTTATTAGGCATGATCAAAGGGAATATTAGAAACGATATAAAATATTTAATACTTCACATAATCACGGCAGCTAGACTAGCGTTAGCACAACTGTGGGAAATAGATCGTTTGCCAACCGACCAGGAGCTAATACAAAAAATCTACACATGCGCAGAAATGGACAAATTAACTTTAGAGTTAAAGGACAAGGAAGACTCAAAATATTTTACAATATGGAATAGATGGTACCAGTGGACAAATCAGAGGAGGGGGAAAAATGGGTAAAGATGAAATCCAGAAGAAAATCAACACAATTAAAAACAGCACTGTCAGATGGATAGAATAGGTAATAAGTCACTGTGTGTATGTATATATGTATATATAATAATAGAAATTAGTCAGTAGGTGAAGTTGTGTACTGTATAGGTAAATTTGTTTTTGATTAAGAGAAACTTGTATATTTTAAATGTTTTTAAGATTTAATAAAGTTTTGTTTTAAAAAGTCAAAAAAAAAAAAGAATTCTGTTCTGTTCTATCCAGGGTGCTTTGTTGAAGGACACAGATTAAGCACTTTGTCTCTGGCACATTCTGGAACTGCAGCATCGATGGTTTTAAATAGTTTATGGAGACCTGAATTCTTGTAAATGAACAGTGCTTTGCTTTTTTTTATTTATTTATTCATGGCGTTCTCATTATTAATTATGAATGCATCGTACTGCAGTTTAGGAAGTCTGTTGCAATATTTTCAGGATCAGACTCAATAAGTTATGAGAGAGTTAAGAGTTCAAATATATTTTCTTTTATTTACATAAGGCATTCTATATTCACTGAATATTCACAGATAGAAGCAAAGAAGAGAGTGTGTGTAGCTCCTTATATATACAATGGGTGGAGCTAGATATGGGAGTGGTGAAGTATGAATACATTAAGAAGTGAAGAATAAATTAACCCCTGACATCCCGTTCATATACTATTTACACATTAGAGAATAAGGCATTTACTTGTGACAAATCCCCCTCTAAATGCCGATTCGATATGCTACATTTATTACATTCAGATTCAGAACAATATAATACATATAATTTGGAAGTCAAATATTTATGTTGCTTAGATGGCAAAGGCTTTGTCAATATGTCAGCTAACTGTTCCGATGTCTCACAATGCACTGCCTTAATAAATCCATCTTGAGATAATTGTCTCACATGTTTAAATTTTATGTCTATATGTCTAGATCTCTGTCCAATGGCGTCGGATCTAGATATTTCAATGGCTGCTTTATTGTCTTCGTGCATGACAAAAGGTAGTGCAGGTTTTTTCCAAACATCAGAAATCAGATCATTAAACCATACAAGGTTATTTGCTGCTTTAGATAAACAAACATATTCCGCTTCTGTTGTTGAAGTGGCCACTAAATCTTGTTTGCCAGTGTACCAGTAAACTGGACAATCGTTTAGGAGAAATAAGTAACCAGATGTACTTTTCTGCATGAAGTGTCTCCAGCCCAATCTGCATCTGCGTAACATGTGAGTTTTGGTTCCTTGACATTATTAGGTTCTAACATTAAGCAAAAGTCTAATGTGTTTTTTAAATATCTTAATATTCTTTTAACAGCTTCCCAGTGATACATAGTTGGTTTGCTGACATGTCTGGACAATAAATTAAGGGGTAAAGCGATGTCAGGTCTTGTCCAATTAGAAATGTAAAGAAGTGAACCTATGATTGATCTATAGAACGTGTTATCTTTGAATTCAGGAGATGATTCATCAGCATTTCTTAGGAAATCAGTTTGCATTGGAGTGTCACAGGGTTTAGCATCATTTAGGTTACATTTGTTCAAAAGTTCTGTGATCTTATCTTTCTGAGAAAGCTTGATTCCCTTTTAGTCTTACTAATTTGAACACCAAGATACTTATTTACTTTACCTAAGGATTTCAATGAGAAATGTTCATTTAACTTTGTTATAAATGTTTCTCTTCTTTCTTTGTGATTACCTATATATAAAATATCGTCCACATAGATCAATACAAATTCTATGTAATCATTACCCTTTTTAACAAAGAAACAATTATCAGCAGTGGTAGCATTGAATTCCATAGTTCTTAGTACTTTTACTAAACAATCATACCATCGTTTACCAGATTGTTTTAGCCCATATAGACTTTTGTTTAATAACCAAATCTCATTCTTATTTGTATATTGACTGTGAGGTGCCCTTACATATATTTCCTTATCTAATTTTGCGTGTAAATACGCAGTCTGTATGTCATACTGGAATACATCAAGATTGAGTGCTGATGCTACAACTAGAGCCGTTTTTTACACTTTCAGTTCTTACTGTGGGGGAGTAAGTGTCAGTATAGTCCTCTGGATATTTCTGTGCATAACCTTGTGCAACTAATCTAGCCTTATATAGAGTATTGCCTCCCTCTAAATTTTTAATTTTATATATCCACCTAGTACCAATAATTGTTTTGTCCTTTGGTGCAATCGCAGGTGTAAATACATTTAGTCCTTGTAAGCTTTCCATCTCTTTTGTCATTGCTAATTCCCACTTTTCTTTTTCTTTAGGAGGAAGTTTTAACACTTCCTCATATGTGCTAGGTGTCATAGTTTCTCCATCCATATGCATTATATAATCTTTATATTTATTTGGCATTTGGTTTCTAGTGTTTCTAATTGGCTTCTCGGGTTTACTATTATTGTCATGCAAATATCTTGCTTCCTTTTTTGTTAATGTATCTGTCTTTATTTTGTGTTGACTGTTTGTCCATGTTTTGGTTTTGTTTTTATATTTGTTGTCCTTTTGCTTTTCTACAGTTCTTTTCTCTTGGGATTTAGTATCTGTGTTGTTGTTTGGGAATATTTCATTAAGATGTATTCTAGACCAGTTGGCCTGTTCATGAAACACAGCTGTTCTAGAAACTATAAATTTGTTATTATTATCAATGAATCTGTATCCTTTTGTACCTGTCTCATATCCCATAAATCTAAGTCTTCTAGACACATTTTCTCCCTTTCTTCTTAATTGTTTAGGTATGTGTACGTCTGCAGTGACTCCAAAAATGTGCATGTGTGCTAGTTTTGGTTTTCTATTATACATCACTTCATATGGTGTCTTATCCACAATGCTGGACCAAGTTCTATTTTGTGTGTAATTGGAATATTGTAGGGCTTCTGACCAGAATTGTTTGCTTAAGCCAGCATCTTCCAATGTGCATCTAATCATGGTTTGTAATGTTGAGTTCTTCCTCTCTGCAATTCCGTTCTGGAACGCGGAAAATGGGCTAGATGTGTAATGTAACATTCCTCTGTCCTTCAACCATTGGGAGAATTCCTTAGACATGAATTCACATCCCCTATCTGTCATTATTTGTTTTATATTTTGATATTGTGTTGTGTTTCTACGCGTTTGTAAAACTCTTTAAATTTTTGAAAGGTTTCATCTTTGTGTTTTAATGTGTAAACAAATCCATAGCGACTATAGTCATCCACAATAGTTAAGAAGTAACCTTTTTTTATAAATGATTGATGGAGTCAGTGGACCAACCAGGTCCATGTGCACTAAATCAAAAATCTTGTTAGTTGATCTTGTAGATTTTCTAAGCCTGGGACTAGTTTTTAGTTTTGTAGATTTACATACTGAGCATTCCAAATAGTTTTCACAATTTTTTATTTTGACACCTTCTGCGTGTTCAGTCATTTTTCTGTACTACAGGAAAACTGGCATGTCCTAACTTCCTATGTAAGACATGAGCACACTCATCATGAATTGGCTTACCTATTTTTGGTTTTTTCTCATTATGTGCATCCTTGTTATCATGAGCTATTTTACATTCATCATTGTCACTGTTGCTAATGTTTTCATTATCTAGTTCAATACAATCTTCCATATTTGAATCAATGTTGTGTAACCATTTCTCTTTAGTTATTAAATAAGGTAGGCCTCCTTTAATCATTACTGTACCTATATCTGTTTTATTTTTCTCCAAAGTTGCTTTTCCTTTTGAGAACACAATATTAATATCAGAATCTCTGCTTAGTTTTATGGCACTTAATATGTTATGAGGTATCTCAGGTATCAGTAATACCCCCTCTATTTTTCCTATACCAGGCAAGGTTGCATTTCCTCTTCCTAATACTTGGACCTTTTCTTGGTTGGCTACCTTTATTAACAAATTTATCTTCTATAAATGAAGATAGTATGCTTTTATTATTAGTAGTATGATTGGTTGCTCCAGAATCAATAAGCCAATTATTATCCTCAGTTTGCTGTATGTTAGTGTTGTCTTGCTTGTTTAGTCCATTTAGTGAACCAGATTTTCTGTCCTTTGAATTATCTCTACCCCCTCTATATTCTTTGTAATTTGGTGGGCTTCTATATCTATGTCTATCAATGGAAGACTGTCTATGGATGTATTTGTTTCTGTGTTCTGACCTATGTCTTTCTTTTGTAATTTTTGGGACAATCTCTTCTATTGTGTTCCCTGGATCCACAATTGTGGCATCTGAATGTTTCATTATATCTTTCTTGGAAAACCACTTTTCTATATGGTTTATGTTCAATGTGATTGTTAGAGCGGCTCTTCCTTGAATTGTCTTCAGCTATTAACTTATTGGATAGACTTTCTATGGATAAATATCCAAGATTGATTGTGTCTAAATGTGACATATAATTGTCCCATGATGGGTCAAGTGAGTTTATGATAACACTTTTCATTGTTTGGTCTGAAATCACCTCCCCCCTTAAATGTAGCTCAGCTCTTATTTTGTTTAAAGATATTAAATGTTCACTTATGGAAACCCCTGGTTTTATCCTAGAAGAAAAGAAATCTTTAGACATTCTTGTGGTGGTAGCTACACTATCACTGTGAAACAAATTGAACATGCATTGAATGATTTCTGAGACAGTCAGATTTTGCTTAATACTGTGATACATGGCAGGAGACACACTAGAAATTAATAAGAAAAATGCTCTATGGTGTAAGCAGTCTAACTTTAAAGTCCAAGGTCTTTTGGGGGATTAGTGATGAAAAACAGTAAGTTTTCTTTCATAAAGACCACCTGGAGCTGCTGATACCATTCTTGTAAATTAATGCCATCTATTCTCAGCTTTGGGAAGTCACTGGGCAAGTTTCCGACATTATTAGGTCCATTACTTACAACCGGAGGTAGTCCGTGGTCTCGTAGATGGTGAAAATTACAAAACGGCGTGGGAATGCTCGCAACGAGTCTTCAGGGTCCTTTCGGCAACTCATGTCTTCCCGGGTCATCTGCGTAGTCTCGTGCATGCGCGTTGCTCATTTCGATCCTGGAGTCGTCGTGAGAGGTTCTCGTCATCGCGGCTCGCTCGTTCAGCTCCTCCTCAGATGAATCGGTCTCCGGCTCGATCTTAGGGGTTCTGACGATGGCGCTTGTTCTTTTTCTTCTCTTGAGTGCGTTGGTGCTTTCATCGGTCTGCGGTGTGGGACGGTATTTGCAGGGCTCTCTTGGTTCAGGCGTCGGTGCTCTCGTCGTCAGGATGGGAGCGGGTAAAGTCTTTTTATTAGGCATGATCAAAGGGAATATTAGAAACGATATAAAATATTTAATACTTCACATAATCACGGCAGCTAGACTAGCGTTAGCACAACTGTGGGAAATAGATCGTTTGCCAACCGACCAGGAGCTAATACAAAAAATCTACACATGCGCAGAAATGGACAAATTAACTTTAGAGTTAAAGGACAAGGAAGACTCAAAATATTTTACAATATGGAATAGATGGTACCAGTGGACAAATCAGAGGAGGGGGAAAAATGGGTAAAGATGAAATCCAGAAGAAATCAACACAATTAAAAACAGCACTGTCAGATGGATAGAATAGGTAATAAGTCACTGTGTGTATGTATATATGTATATATAATAATAGAAATTAGTCAGTAGGTGAAGTTGTGTACTGTATAGGTAAATTTGTTTTTGATTAAGAGAAACTTGTATATTTTAAATGTTTTTAAGATTTAATAAAGTTTTGTTTTAAAAAGTCAAAAAAAAAAAAGAATTCTGTTCTGTTCTATCCAGGGTGCTTTGTTGAAGGACACAGATTAAGCACTTTGTCTCTGGCACATTCTGGAACTGCAGCATCGATGGTTTTAAATAGTTTATGGAGACCTGAATTCTTGTAAATGAACAGTGCTTTGCTTTTTTTTATTTATTTATTCATGGCGTTCTCATTATTAATTATGAATGCATCGTACTGCAGTTTAGGAAGTCTGTTGCAATATTTTCAGGATCAGACTCAATAAGTTATGAGAGAGTTAAGAGTTCAAATATATTTTCTTTTATTTACATAAGGCATTCTATATTCACTGAATATTCACAGATAGAAGCAAAGAAGAGAGTGTGTGTAGCTCCTTATATATACAATGGGTGGAGCTAGATATGGGAGTGGTGAAGTATGAATACATTAAGAAGTGAAGAATAAATTAACCCCTGACATCCCGTTCATATACTATTTACACATTAGAGAATAAGGCATTTACTTGTGACAAAGTCTTTCATGCAGTCAGTTCAAAGCCTCTTCTTTCAACTAACCACCGGCCTGCTTGGATCGTTCACTTCCCATATACAAGTAGTGCTTGCTTAGCGACTGCCTCATTTAGTGACCATTTGCAGTTACGACGGTGATGAAAAAGTAACTTGGCGACTAAACCTTAGAGGAGGGGTCCCCAAACTTGGCAGCTTTAAGACTTGTGGACTTCAACTCCCAGAATTCTCCAGCCAGCTATGCAAGTCTTAAAGCTGCCAAGTTTGAAGACATCTTGCCTTATAGCAATAGCAATAGCACTTAGACTTATATACCACTTCACAATGCTTTTACAGCCCTCTCTAAGTGGTTTTACAGAGTCAGGATATTTCCCCCAACAATCTGGGTCCGTGATGGCAAACCTATGCCACGCGTACCAGAGGTGGCACGCAGCGCCCTCTCTGGTGGCACGTGAGCCGTCATCCCAGTTCAGCTCTGTTGCACATTGCTGGGGGGTGGGGCGTGTGCAGGGATCCGTGCGCATGCACGGGGTGGTGGTGTGTGCAGGGGGTGTGCATGCATTGTATTTTGGGAGTTCAGGCGTGCACGCGCGCATTCGCACACACGTGCACGCTTTGGGCACTCGGTCCAGAAAAGGTTAGTCATCACTGATCTGGGTCCTCATTTTACTCACCTCGGAAGGATGGAAGGCTGAGTCTACCTTGAGCTGGTGGGACTTGAACTGCCAAACTGCTGGCAATCAGCAGTCAGCAGAAATAGCCTGCAGTACGGCACTCTAACCACTGCACCACCAAGGCTCATGGTGGTTATACTTATGACCATCACAGGTCAGTAAAGCAGTTACAGTAAGATCACAAGCACTATTGTGGTGTTACGTATTGACCGCTTTCTTAAACCAAGTTGCCAGTTTCAGTCGTGGTTGCCAAATGAGGACTACCTGTGTGGGCAGCAAATCCTAAAGCACACAATTAATGCAGCAGCTCATTCTTGCAAAATTTTTCCTCATGCGTGTTGTGGTCCGCCAGCAGCCTGCAGAGCTGGCAGCAGAGTCAGACAGTGAGGAGGCTGGGGAGGAACATGGGCCAGTCCTGGAGTCTGGGGAAGGCTTGGATAAGGGCTCTGCATCGGAGGCAGAGAAAGGGCTATCTGGGAGTTATGTGCTGCCTCCGGAGCCTCCAGAGTCAGACATCAGAGTGGCAGAGGAACAAGGGGAGCCTGTTCCCAGTGCGCGCATGCGCAGAGCTACCAGAAGGCAAGAACAGTTAAAAGAAAAGGGATGACTTGGGAGTAAGGCTTGAAGATGATTGGTCCCTCCCATAAGACAAAGGAAGAGCAAAGGCACGTGGGCCTTTGCAGGAAGCAATGTTGTGGATGGTGCACTTTGAAGCTCTGTTTTTGACTCTGTGTTTCCGTATGGCCTTGCCAAGATAGTTGCCAATTAGGTCTTTCGCAGCATGTCAAAGAAGATAAAGGTGGGTGTTTAGCAGCCTTATCCGAAGGACTGTGGCAGACTTCTATTGGACTATTTATAAACTATTGATGATTCAGCATGTGCTGTGAATGAAAGGAATTCACAGCCGTTGAAATAAAAAAAAGGGGTTTGGGGACTAATTGTGTGCTTTTTACTGTATCAAGAAGCCTAGGTCAGAACAATGCTCCAATAAGTCTCTTAGCACCAAGTCCTGTCCAATAGCATCTGAAAAAAAGGCTGAAGATGCAAGAAAGCAAGATGAATGAAAAGCAAAGATGCACTAAAAAAACCCGAAGAAAGTATTTGGAGGTGTCAAGTGTTGGTGTCTACCCATGTGAATCAAAGCCATTATAATGCATTTGAGGATTGTGGTCTTGTTTTTAATCTTCTTTTTTCTCTTCATAGCTCTGAGATGTCAGGAGTAAAGGAGAATAGAAATATTAAGAGGCAAATAATTGTTTGTTACGGCAACTGTGACAATCCTAGTCTCACTTGAGTCTTTCTTGAGACTTTGGAAAGAGTGCAGAGAAGAGCAACTAAGATGATTAAAGGCTTGGAGACTAAAACATGTGAAGAATGGTTGAAGGTATTGGGTATGACTAGTCTAAAAGGGACGTAGTGGCTCAATGGACAAGACACTGAGCTTCTCGATCGAAAGGTCAGCAGTTCAGCGGTTCGAATCCCTAGTGCTGCGTAACGGGGTGAGCTCCCATTTCTTGTCCCAGCTTCTGCCAACCTAGCAGTTTGAAAGCATGTTAAAAAAAATGCAAGTAGAAAAAATAGGGACCATCTTTGGTGGGAAGGGAACAGCGTTCTGTGCACCTTTGGCATTTAGTCATGCTGGCCATATGACCACGGAGACATCTTCAGACAGCGCTGGCTCTTCGGCTTTGAAATGGAGATGAGCACCGCCCCCTAGAGTCAGGAACGATTAGCACATATGTGCGAGGGGAACCTTTACCTTTTAGTCTTTAAAAAAAAAGGACTAGGGGTGACATGATAGTAGTGTTTATTTATAATATATTTGAGGGGCTACCACAAAGAAGGGGGGGTCAACCTATTTTACAAAGCACCAGAAGGTAAGACAAGAAGCAATGGATGGAAACTAATTAAGGAGAGAAGCAACCTAGAACTAAGGAGAAACTTCCTGACACAAAAATTAACCAGTGGAACAGCTTGCCTTCAGAAGTTGTGGGTGCTTCCATCACTGCAGTCTTTTAAAAAGAGCCTGGGAACGGACACACACACACACACACACACACACACACACACACACACACAAAAGCTGCTTGGATGAGAAGCAAAACATCTTAAAAACAACAACCAGAAAATCCAGTTGCTTCTGGAAAAAGCACCTTTGGGACATGAGAAAAGGAAGAAGAATATTTAAACCAGCATCTGACAATGGATTAATCTGGAGGAGAAGGAGAAGAATATTTTATGTTAGTTAGAATAGAATAGAATAGAATAGAATAGAATAGAATAGAATAGAATATAGATAGAATAGAATAGAATAGAATAGAATAGAATAGAATAGAATAGAATTTTTATTGGCCAAGTGTGATTGGACACACAAGGAATTTGTCTTGGTGCATACACTCTCAGTGTACATAAAAGAAAAGATACGTTCATCAAGAATCATAAGGTACAACACTTAATGATAGTCATAGGGTACAAATAAGCAATCAGGAAACAATATCAATATAAATCGTAAGGATACAAGCAACAAAGTTACAGTCATGCAGTCATAAGTGAAAGGAGAAGGGTGGTGGGAACGATGAGAAGGATGAGAAGATTCATATGTGCGAATGGAAAGAAAAAAGGAATTGGGTTGCGACTAATGAATTCAGGTCTCCTCCTTTACACCTTTCTTTGGCCGCCACATACTGTTTTCCTCCTTTACAGTGATTTTGGTAGTCTCCACATATCCAAATTCCTTCTGTCAGCTGCTTGTACAGTTTGCTGGTTTGCTTGTTTCCTCCAGGCCCGATTCAGGGTTAGAGAGGGCGCCCAATTTCCTGCAGATGTGGGAAAGGGTCAAACAGCTGGTAGCTTTGGATAAGCAGGCTTCTTATATTTTTCATGCTTGCACTGTCCTTGAAAACCTTGACCCTTTGGAACTGTTCACACATCCGATCTGTGAAAACATAACATGCCCACAGCTGTCATCCATATCTGAAAAGACTTAGGAGTCCCCAGACTCCAGAGGAGAGAGGCAAAGATACATGTGGACGTTTTAAAAAACAAACTGTACGGAGCCAAATTCCTCGAGATATTTCTGTGGAAACTGGTGCGTTTGGTCAGGAATAATGCTTGTTTCCTTGCCGTGTGGATTTTTTTTTTGCATAGAGAAAGTCTCCATGTGCTTGCTAATGGCTTCCTGTTATGGCTTAACTCTCCGGGTATGCGCTGATTCAGAAGCGTCTGTAGGGAAGGTGTTGAAAAATTTAAGATGGCCCAAGTAGTGATTACCAAACACAATTCAGCCCTCAACAAACTTATTTTATTAAAACAGCTGAGAATTAATTCATTCTCAGCTTAGTCAAAAAAAAAAAAATCTTAATAACCAGTCTGTCGGCCTTATCACCAACCTTTGATGTCTTTGGCAACCTGCCAAAGGCTTTTCTTGGCAAAAACCTCACAAAGTTCAAGAGACGCTGACAAGAAGCATGGGAATCAACATTGCTTTTCTACAAAGAACCCAACGGCTCGTTGCTGCTCTTTTAAGCCTTATGGGAGTGGCCAATCATCATCTGGCCTTACTCATGAGTCGTCCTTTTTGCTTCAGCTGCTATTTATTGATTGATTGATTGACTGATTGATTGATTGGTTCGATTTATATGCCGCCCTTCTCTGGAGACTCAGGGCGACTTACAATGCGTTAAGCAATAGCCTTCATACTTTTGTATATACCTGCTTAGTAGGGCTTTCGCCCCCCCCCAGCAGTGTTCTTTTTTATACAAAGTCAGCTTATTGCCCCCACAAACTGGATCCTCATTTTACCTACCTCGAAAGGATGGAAGGCTGAGTCAACCTTGAGCCTGGTGAGATTTGAACTTGCAGTAATTGCAGGCAGCTGGTGTTCCTTAACAGTGCTTTAGTCTGCTGCGCCACCAAGGCTCTTGCCTTCTGGTAGCTCTTCGCATGCGCGCACTAGGAACAGGCACCTCCTGTTCCTCTGCCTCTCTGCTGTCCGCCTCTGGAGGCTCCAGAGTCCGTGCATTGCTCCCAGATGGCCCTGGCCCCATCTCTGCCTCTGACGCAGAGAACCTTGTCTGGGCCTTCCCCAGACTATAGGACTGGCCCATTGTCCTACCCAGCCTCCTCACTGTCTGACTCTGCTGCCAGGCTGCTGGCAGACCACAACACCTTGATGCAATCGAAGTCACCCTCCTGTGGACACCTCTGTGCTAATGCCGGTCAAGTACACTCTGGTCACCACCTTAATACACCAGGCACATGTTGGTGGTCTGGCTCGTAGACAGAATTGATGCAACCTGGAAAAGTATGACAGCAATATCCAGCTGTCCAGCTCAAACTGCTCCAGGTTATTCTGTAGAAGGTGCAGTTATTGTTTTAAAACGATGGTAGGCTGCCTGTCATGCAGATCAATGTGGGATAATAATGTTAATAATAAAATGCAGGAAGGTCAACCGTGTGTGTGTGTGTGTGTGTGTGTGTGTGTGTGTGAGAGAGAGAGAGAGAGAGAGAGAGAGAGAGAGACAGAGACAGAGACAGAGACAGAGAGAGAGAGAGATAATGAGAGATATAGTAAGATAGAGATCAAACCCTATCTATATTATGAGTGCATGTGTGTATGTTTATGTGTGTGTGTGAGAGAGAGAGAAAGAGAGAGAGAAAGAGAGAGAGAGAGAGAAAGATAAAGAGATAGAGAGAAAGATAGAGCTAGATAGAATGAGAGATAGAGAGAAAGATAGTTAGAGATCAAATCCTATCTATATTATGAGTGCATGTGTGTATGTTTATGTGTGTGTGTGTGTGAGAGAGAGAGAGAGAGAGGGTGGGGGGAAAGATAGAGCTAGATAGAGAGATAATGAGAGATAGAGATAAAGATAGTTAGAGTTCAAACACTGTTTGTGTTTGTGCGTGCTTGTGCACCTTGAGCCGGTTTTGATATCTGGTGACTATCTGGATTAGTCCCTGGGGTTTTCTTGGCAAGATTTTCAAAGTGGTTTGCCATTGCCTCTTTCCTAGGGCTGACAGAGGGTGACTGGCCCAAGGCCACCCTACTGGTTTTGTGCCCAAGGCAGGAGAAGAACTTATGATCTTCTATAAAGAACGTGAGTTCTTGAAACATACGAAGAACGGTTGCAGGAATTGGGTATGGCTAGTCTAAAAAAAAAGATGGACTGGAGTAGTCTTCCAATATTTGAGGGGCTGCCACAAAGAAGGGGGGGTGTCAACCTATTTTACAAAGCACCAGAAGGTAAGACAAGAAGCAATGGATGGAAACTAATCAAGGAGAGAAGCCCTCTAGAACTAAGAAGAAACTTCTTAACAGTGAGAACAATTAACCAGTGGAAGCGCTTGCCTTCAGAAGTTGTGGGTGCTTCATCACTGGAGATTTTTAAGAAGAGACTGGACAGCCACTAGTTTGAAATGGTATAGGAGCAGGAGGTTGGACTAGACAACCTCCAAATTCCCTTCCAACTCTGTTTAATCTGTTTCTATATCTCCTGGTTTCTAGCCCTGCACCATTATCACTACATCAAACTGGTTCTCATTGCCTCCAAGTCAATCTTGACTTCTGAGATGTTCATGAGCAAATTCCAGTAGTTTTCTTGGCAACATTCTCAGAAGATCTTTTTTCCCTCCCTTTCTTCTTAGGGCTGAGAGAGAGAGGAACTGGCCCAAGGTCTCCCAGGTGAGACTAGAACTCACGGTCTCCTAGTTATTCTAATACCAACCACTACATTGTATCGGCAGATAGCATTTATGTATGTATAAGATTTCCCTTCCATCTTCCTCCAGGAGCTCACAGTGGTATATGGAACTCCCTTCTCCAAGTTTTCTCCACAACAACAATCCTGTGAGGTAGGCTGGGCATGTCTAGCCCAATGTCATCCCGTGATCATCCAGGGACTTAAACTTACACTTTTTAAAAAAAAAAAAAAAAAAAGGTTTATTCAATGATTGTAACAAATAAAAAGTTGTGTGATTATTTTTTATCCTACCCTTCCTTTCTTCATTAGCTTAGGGCACTGATGGCGAACATTTTGGTAACCTAACCCTAACCCTAGTTCAACCCCTTCACCATTACACCACCCTGGCTAAGATTCCTTAGTGAGAAGGAGTAGAAGTGAAGAGTAGAGTGAAGAAGTAGAGTGAAGAAGGACGAGAACCCAGCTGATCCTCTTTCTTGTCCCACACCTTCCTTAATGCTCCATGTTGCCTCTTGCCTCTACAGTCCTGGGTCTAGCCAGTAAACAAGAATTCCTACCTTCTTAGTGAATTTATGATCATAAGGTAAAGGCCCCAGCGGATTTTTCCCACTGTGTTAAACGGTTCCTTTAGGAAATGTTTTGGGACAATCTAAAGATCCACATTGTGTGTTTAGACATTTTTTTTTGGTACATCGGATGCTTTAGGGGGCACTGTTGTCCTGCACTGAAAGAATGCTGCACACTTATCACACTAACACAATCTGCCTCCTAGCTCTGTTCATTCTAGAGTCGTGTAGCAGAGAATAAATTCATCTGGATTGTGAGCTTATCTGGCACCTTGGATGGGGTAGTGGTGCTGGTCTTGCGGTCCAAGAATGGCGTGGAATTTGAGGGTCTTTTTGTACGCACAGTTTCTTCTCAATGAGTAGTTGTGGAAGTTGTGAACAGGAAGGCCTTTGCACAATTTCATTTCGTAGATCTGAAGGCCATTCAGACCTTCCATAGTTATCTCAGGTGCTCCACCTGGGCCCACCTTGAAGGTGATTAGGAGACTGGAGGCTAAAACATATGAAGAACGGTTGCATGAACTGGGCATGGCTAGTCTAGTGAAGAGAAGGACCAGGGGAGACATGATAGCAGTCTTCCAATACTTGAGGGGCTGCCACAGAGAGGAGGGGGTCAAGCTGTTTTCCAAAGCACCTGAAGGCCAGACAAGGAATAATGGATGGAAACTGACCAAGGAGAGATTCAACCTAGAAATAAGGAGGAGCTTTCTGACAGTGAGAACAATCAACCAATGGAACAGCAGTCACTGGTGGGTTTTTACTACCGGTTCTGTGGGTGTGGATTGGTGGGAGTGGCATGGCATGGTGGGTGTGGCAGGGGAAGGATACTGTAAAATCTCCATTCCTTCCCCAATCCAGGGGAAGGTTACTGCAAAATCAAGAGCCTTGATAGTACAGTGGTCTACGCACCCTGTTATTAACACAGCTGCCTGCAATTTACTGCTGGTTCGAATCTCTCCAAGGCTCAAGGTTGACTCAGCCTTCCATCCTTTCTAAGGTAGGTGAAATGAGGACCCAGTTTGTGGGGGCAATAAGCTGACTTTGTATAAATATACAAAAGTATGAAGGCTATTACTTAACGCATTGTTAGCCGCCCTGAGTCTCCGGAGAAGGGTGGCATATAAATCAAATTAAAAAAAAAAAATCCCCATTTCCTCCTGATCAGCTGGGACTTGGGAGGCAGAGACTAGATGGAGGAGGAGCCAGTCAGAATTTTTACTACTGGTTCTCTGAACTACTCAAAATTTCCGCTAGCTGTTCTCCAGAACTGGTCAGAACCTGCTGAAACCCACCTCTGGAACAGCTTGCCTTCGGAAGTTGGGGTTACATTACTGGAAGCTTTCAAGAAGAGACTGGGCTGTCATCTGCCAGAAATGCTGCAGCGTCTCCTGCCTGGGTGGGTGGGGGGTAGGACTAGATGACCTACAAGGTCCCTTACAACTCTGTCATTATCATTTTGGAAGGTTCAACTGGTTAAGAATGCAGCAGTGTGGCCAGTGATGATTATATTTCTGTACAGTCATGTGACACCTCAGTTTCGAGAATTCATTGGGGCTTTGCCAAGTGTCAGGGCAGTGATCAGGTGCTCAGGCAACTGGTACTTTTGGATCCAGAGCACAGCAGTAAATACGGGGATTTTAAGCTTTATGATTAACTCAAGCAAAGAGATTTAAAAATATAACATGAAAAGCATACATACATACTTACTTTATTTGATTTATATACCGCCCTACTCCCGAAGGACTCAGGGCGGTGAACAGCCAAACAGTAAAAATACATAGATGCAAAATTTAAAAACAAAGTAAAATCGAATTAAACAATTGGCCCAGACAGATTAAAACAACCCAATCATTTAAAAACCGATTAAAATTTGCATAATTAAAAACAGGGAAAAGATTAGGCCAGGCCCGCCTGGTGGAATAAAAAGGTCGTAAGACAAGACATCTTCTTCTACAAAGAAGATGATATCCAAATCTCTTACAAGCTGCCAGGAGCTCCTTAATAACCACAACAGAGATGCCCCAATGGGTGGACAGTTTCCACAGACAGTTTTCAGTGCAAGGTCTTGCACAGAAGCTCCCAAAAATAACAACCCCAAATATTTATCAAAATCTGGCACCAGGATTTCATAGCCCTGCTATGGTCAGAAAACTGCAAGATCTGGCACTGATTGGGTGGCACATGACTTTAGGATGGGAATTGAAAGACTGAGACTTCAATTACAGGAAGGTTTTGACCCCTTTTTACAAAAGTAAAAAAAACAATAGGTTATCTCTGAATAAGATCTAGAATATTATTTAGTCTGGGAATTATGGAACAAATGGTTAGAGACCAGTTGTAAGGATTAATTTTTTTAAATTGGTTTTTATTGTGAAAATATAAAAATACAATTTTGCGTTTTTTGGTTCCGTGGTGTTAAATTATTTACATATTATTTACATAGTATTGTATCTTTGCTTGTATATAGTTTGGGTATTATTACAGGTAATTATATACAGTTATTATATACAGTTATATACATATTGTTTACTTGTTATTTATGTAGATTGCAACCTTAGTTCAGTAATGTACATGGTAATAGTTAACTCTTTATGAACATTATTAATTAACCTTGATACTTCTCAAATTTCATTTTTTGATTCTTTTCTCTAACCACTCGTACCACAACTCCCACACATTATAATACTCCGTGTTCTCTCTTTCGTTAAGTTCACGGAACCCATTCACGGAATGGGTTAACTCAGTTGTAAGGATTAAATACAAATGTAACTTGAGAGAAATACTAAAAGTTAAAGATAATGTATAAAGTTAAAGGAAGACTAATGAATGTTCTGTATGTTATGTATGTATGAGCATTACCGATGCTGGAATGTTGGGAAAAAAATTGTAAATGTGATATAAAATGTTGAAATATGCTGAATAAAAATATTTTTTAAAAAAAGACCTAAACTTTTAGGTAAAGGTAAAGGTTCCCCTCTCACATATATGCTTAGTCGTTCCCAACTTTAGGGGGCAGTGCTCATCTCCGTTTCAAAGCCGAAGAGCCAGCGCTGTCCGAAGACATCTCCGTGGTCATGTGGCCAGCATGACTCAACACCAAAGGTGCACGGAACGCTGTTACCTTCCCACCAAAGGGGGTCCCTATTTTACTACTTGCATTTTTTACCTGCTTTCGAACTGCTAGGTTGGCAGAAGCTGGGACAAGTAACGGGAGCTCACCCCATTACACGGCACTAGGGATTCGAACAGCTGAACTGCCGACCTTTCGATCGAGAAGCTCAGTGTTTTAGCCACTGAGCCACTGCATCCCTAGACTTTTAGACTTTCCTTAACATGAAGGAGAAATAAAAATGCATTACTGAACTCCTGAAAATAACAATGGTCCTCTGCATGGCCACCACAACTAGCTGCCAGTTTGCTTTCAGGTGTGATCCAAGGATTGCTTGTGTCCTATGAAGCCCTACATACATGGCATGGGTCATTTTTAGTTAAAAATGAAACAAATTGAAACATAATGTTAAGTATTTTAAAATATTTTGAGGAATATATGCAATAAAGAGAGAGAAAAACAGGGATGCCTGGACACCATAGGAAAAAAGCACTGAACTGAAAACGAATACAGCAATAGAGAGAGCTAGAAGAAGGAGTAGGGAGACTGAAGGAAGGGAGAAGGAGAGAGAGGAACAGAAGAAAGGGAAGAGGAGAGGAAGAAAGGAAAGGGGAATAAGAGTAGGAGGGAAGGTTAGATGGGGGAGGAAAGGAGGAGGGGGAGAAAGGAAGGGGAAGTAGCGAAGGAATAGGAGAGGAAGGAAGAAGAAGGCAGGAAGGACAAAGAAGGGAGGGAGAGGAAGAGAAAGAGAAGGAAGATTCCTGTAAAAAAAGATGAAATGGAAGAAAGGCATCCCCAAACACGTTTAAATATATTAGGATAAAGATTGAATTAATAAAAAATAAAATTAAGGAGAATGTATATGATTAAGAATAGAAAAAATAGAATTCGAGGGTGAAAGAAGATACTGTTTCGAAAAAGAAAAATTAAGATTTGATTAACAAATATGGAACAAGAACACTTTGGCAGAAACTGTTACTCAGTAAAATATATTTGGATATTATGAATTAGATATGATATGATATAGTCAATACTCTATTTTAAAAAAATATGTGGGTGTGTATTGGAGGGGAAAAACCAATAAAACTTGTCAAAAAAAAAAAATACATGGCATGGATCTAGCCAGCAAACCACAATTCCAACCTCCTTAGTGAATTTATCATCATAAAGTAAAGACACAGGCTGATTTTCCCCACTGTGTTAAACGGTTTCTTTAGGAAACATTTTGGGGTAATCTAAAAATGCACATTGTCTGTTTAGACCTTTTGATGCTGCTGGGAAGGACCTCTCGCAATACGCCCATGGAACAGAAGGCCAATTGATGAAGTTGTGTCTTATCTTCCCTTCTAGCTCCCGGCTGGTTTACCCATCTTACCTGTTGTTTTTCCTGGGAAATGGGCATCCTGCCAAAGAAAATCCTGGCTTGCAGCCACCCGACAGTTTTTTATTTTTTAACACCTCTGCAAACTCGGATAAATCATTCTGAGCAAAGATGATTCTGATGTGGTTTTATAGCCGGCCTGCTCTCTCTCGTTTTTAAAAAATTAAAAGCTGCTTTAAATATATTTGCTGGAGGCAGTAAGAGGAAATATTTGCATATACATCAGTGCCCAAGACACCAGGTTACCTGCTTCGGATGTAGCTGCCACAAAACATGGAAATTCATTTCGCTAACTTTTATCATAAGCTTCTTATGCTCCATACGTAGAGTCCAGGTTTTATTTCTTTTTGAAAAGCTCTCTCTTCCAGCGACTCTCACCCATCTGGTGGTCTTGAGTTCCATCAGCTAATTGTGCCCGATGCAAACAGAAGCATTCTCTTGTCATTTGTCCTGCACTTGGGACTATCCTTTAGCTGGGTCCAGGGACCTCCTTCTGAACTTTTGAATCTGTATCGAGCCTTGAAAGAATGATGTGAGCTATACTGTGTTTTTCCCAAAATAAGACCCTGTCTTATTTTTTTGGGGGGGGGGAACCCTGAAATAAGCGCTTGGCCTTAATGCTATGCGCTCAAAAGCCCAATTGGGCTTATTATCAGGGGATGTCTTATTTTGAGGAAAACACCACTTAACCAGTGGTGAAATCAGGGGTGAAATGCTCCCAGTTCGGACCGGATCGCCCGATCCGGTAGCGATGGAGGCGGGTGGTTCGGAGAACCGGTAGCAAAAATCCCTGCCCCTCCCCCCATGCCCAGCTGAGCCACGCAATCATCAGAGGCTTTTTTTCTTTTAAATGCCTCTGACGATCCAAGCTGAGTTGCCTGATCGGCAGAGGCTTTTTAAAAAAACCTTCTGATGATCAGGCAACTCAGCTGGGATCATCAGAGCCTTTTGAAAGCATTTTTTTAGAATCTCTTCACCGAAGAGGTTGTAGAAAAAATGGTTTTAAAAATTAAAAAAAAAATGGCCACGCCCACCCAGTCACATTACCCCCCACCCACCCACCAAGCCACACCCACAGAACTGGTAGTAACAAATTTTAGATTTCACCACTGGGTGAAATCCAATTTTTTTTTATTACCAGTTCTATGGGTGTGGCTTGGTGGGCATGGCAGGGGAAAGATACTGCAAAATCTCCATTCCCACCCCACTCCAGGAGAAGGATACTGCAAAATCTCCATTCCCACCACACTCCAGGAGAAGGATACTGCAAAATCTCCATTCCCACCACACTCCAGGAGAAGGATACTGCAAAATCCCCATTCCCATCCCACTCTGGGGACAGCCAGAGGTGGTATTTACCAGTTCTCCAAACTACTCAAAATTTCCACTACTGGTTCTCCAGAACCTGTCAGAACCTGCTGGATTTCACCCCTGGCCTTAACTACTCTGATGGGCAGGAGACCAAGCATGGTTGACTTGGATTATTCTCAGGAATAATGAAGGAAGTCTCGCCCCCTCCCCCCCAAAACAGCAGGCACTGTTTCCTGTGATAGGGAAGCAGCGTTCCCACTTGTGCAAAAGTGTGTGTTATCTCTCTTTGCACACAGACCGGCAGTTCTTATTTAGTTTATCGGGAAAGCCAGAAATCAACAGCTTACACCCCAAAGCTGAAGATACCAAGTCTCCATCTGTTGGCGGAGTCAAGCAATGGTAGCATTTTGCGGACTATTTTCTTCTCTGCTTAGTCCATTTCACCAAGTCTTTGGGCAAAAATATGTTGGTCACTGAAAGTAACCGTGTCTATTGCAGAGAAGGAGAAGGTTGCATGTGTCCATGTTCCTTTGCACGCTTCTGCTCTGTGTGTTCCATCATGAGCAACAGAGGCAGTCCATAAATTATGACCAGAATTGTGCCCAGAATTCTGGTCTTAAGTTGTGGTGATTGTTAAGGGAGTCACCAGATGACCGTGCCTGATTTTACAGCCTTATTTTATAGCTGTGGTTAAGTGAATGCAGCGGTTGTTAAGCTAATCCATTATACCTATGGGTGTTTTTTGCTGGAAGTTGGAACAAAATGCTGGAAACTCACAAAAAAAACCACTGAAAATTGTAGTCACATGACCCCAGGATGCTGCAAATGGCCCTAAATGTGAACAGGTTGCCAAGTGCCCATAATTTGATGATGTGACTACAGGAGTTGTAAAGCCGTCAGAATTTTGAAAATGGGGAGTACGTAGCTTTGGGAGATCTATCAAAAGTTTATACGGTCACCATGTGGGTCGTCGTTAAGTGGGGACTACCTCTGTATCTAACTCAGTTCAAGTTCCCTTAAAATGTGTTTGAATTAACCTAAATTCCGCCTGTGTTTGGCAGGAAACAAGCTTAATGACCTCCTCTGAAAAAACTGGTTGGCCACAAGAAGTCCCACCTTGTGCTCAACACAGGAATCCAAATTTGGTAAAGCTCTGAACTTACTTCCTTATTACAAGGGAGGGACTAGAACTCACGGTTTCCTAGTGATTGGTCCAAAGTCAGCAGGCAGCCTTTCCTGTCTAAGATGGAACTAGAACTCAAGTCTCTTGGTGGTTGGCTCAAAGCAGTGGTGAAATCCAAATTCTTTTACTACCGGTTCTGTGGGTGTGGCGTAGTGGGTGTGGTGTGGCTTAGTGGGCATGGCAGGGGAAGGATATTGCAAAATCTCCATTCCCACCCCACTCATGGGGGAAGGATATTGCAAAATCTCCATTCCCACCACACTCCAGGTGATCAGGTGGTATTTGCTGGTTCTCTGAACTGCTTAAAATTTCCACTACCAGTTCTCCAGAACCTGTCAGAACCTGCTGGATTTCACCCCTGGCTAAAAGTCACCCAGTCAGCTTTCATGCCTAAGGTGGGACTAGAACTCACTGCCTCCTGTTTTCTAACTTGGTGCCTTAAATATTAGACCAGAAACTAACACACATAAAAAAACCAAGGGGCATTCTTGAACTCTAGCTGCTCACACTGAAGTAAACCCATAAATACCGTGTTTTCCCAAAAATAAGACCCTGTCTTATATTTTTTTGAACCCCAAAATAAGCACTTGGCCTTATTTTCAGGGAGGTCTTATTATTTTGCGGCACATGGAGAAAATCAGAGGAAATGACAGGGACTGGCTGTGCATGTGTTTAAATATTTTCAGGGAGGGCTTATTTGCAGGGGGGGCTTATTTTAGTGCATGCACTCAAAAGCCTGATTGGGCTTATTATCAGGAGGTGTCTTATTTTAGGGGAAACAGGGTAGAACCACATGCCTTCTTTGCGAATTAAAGGAGAAATAGTAGACCACTGGAGAGTTGAGTGTACAAAAAAGGCCATTCCCATAAATCTTTAGGCTACCTTGTCACTATTAAATAAATGCCCGAGCCTCACCCCTTTAGAAAAGGGACACGGTGGCTCAGTGGCTAAGACGCTGAGCTTGTTGATCGAAAGGTCGGCAGTTCAGCGGTTCGAATCCCTAGTGCCGCGTAACAGGGTGAGCTCCCGTTCCTTGTCCCAGCTTCTGCTAACCTAGCAGTTCGAAAGCAGGTAAAAAATGCAAGTAGAAAAATAGGGACCACCTTTGGTGGGAAGGGAACAGCGTTCCGTGCCCCTTTGGCATTGAGTCATGCCGGCCACATGACCACGGAGACGTCTTCGGACAGTGCTGGCTCTACGGCTTTGAAACGGAGATGAGCACTGCCCCCTAGAGTTGGGAACGACTAGCACATATGTGCGAGGGGGGACCTTTACCTTTACTTTTACACCCCTTTGGACAGAAGTGTCAAACTTCAGTTCTCTTCTATCATATTGAATGAGAACAGGAAATAAAAGTACAGGAATCTATTGCAACATCACAGTTGTAGACCTTCAAATATTTCCCCAGAATCTCCTCCCCCTAATATTTCATTTCCCCCAGCCTGGATTGGCCCAGAATTCCTTTTTCCTCCAAATAAAGGCAAGGAAGAGCTCCAACGGAAGAGAATAACTCAGTGTGGAGTGTTTGTGCTCTCTGAACTTAGTTGTTTTCTTGCAGATGTTTTAATAATTTGTCTACAAGTAAACAACCCAGCCCGGAGAACACCAAGGACTCTGCAGGAAAGTGTGCCCCCAAAGGTGAAGATGAGAGCAAACAGGTGGGCCAAGGAGAAGCAGATTTGTGGAACGGGATTTCCGTTCTCTTAGGCTCAGCTGGGTCTTTAATTAACCAAGTGGCTCATATCCTTTTCCTCAATTGACGTGACCCTTGTCCATTGTCAGGCAACAATGACTTGTTTGCTGATGCTAACCACTAAAAACAAGAAGAATGTAAGACAATCCCTGGTGGCCAAGACAGATGTTCTGCCAAGCTCCTACATTGCCTTCAGTTGGGCAGCCCCATCCTTGTGAAAGATGGAAGTGAAAGAGAAAGATCCTTCATCCAAATGGCTTACTGTCCATGCTGTGAAAGTCTCCAGCATGATACTCCAGATGTTTAAGAAAGAGAAAGACAGCCTCCATGAAGCTAAGGATCTCCATTTGCAGGCTTGCCAACCTATGTTAAGAAATGAATGAAGATCCCCTGATTCCAGATGTATAAGCCGGAAAATGAATCCTGCTTCCAAGAAGCTTCCAATTTATGGTGGGAAATCCATTCTCCCCATCAGGCATTTATAAGGAGAAGGTACCAAACTCAAGAATGGTATTTCCTAGCTGAAAGAAATAGGACAAAGGAAGGAAACTTTAGATACTCTATGTGAGAGATATCACCCTAATTATAGCAGGGAATAACATCATGACTTGTGGTAAGGGTTAGGGACCAGGATCATGAAAGAATGATTCAAGTTGGAAATTTGGACAAAGTGGCCTTCAAAAGTGTAAGGTGGACTTCCTAAAGGATCTTAAGTCAAGACCTATAGAACTAACACTAGACTAGGCTAAAATGGGATTAGAATTTGAAGTCCATTGTGTTGGAAGAATCCCAGCTGCTGTCTGATCTCATTGTGTGACCAAGTTGTCACATTGAACTGTAATATGACTTAACGTTAGAAGAGCATAGTATCTTATTCAAATACAACTCAGTGGTGAAATACATATTTTTGACTACTGGTTCTGTGGGCGTGGTGTGGCTTGGTGGGCATGGCAGGGGAAGGATACTGCAAAATCCCCATTCCCTCCCCACTCCTGGGGGAAGGATACTGCAAAATCCTCATTCCCACCCCACTCTGGGGCCAGCCAGAGGTCATATTTGCTGGTTCTCCAAACTACTCAAAATTTCTGCTACCGGTTCTCCAGAACCTGTCAGAACCTGCTGGATTTTACCTCCTGATACAACCATATATGGTTAGCTTGAATTAGAGGCAGCCATGTTGACTGGGGAATTCTGGGAATCGAAGTCCACAAGTCTTTTTTTTTAAATCAAGTTTTTAATTTTATATTACATATGCATATCAATGTGTGAACAGTGCGACACCTGGGTGCCATATATTACAATACACATAAAGTAGTATTATTGATCGTAGCTATCACATTCATCCAGGTTACATATTTTTAGAAGTAATACACATTTATATCAAATTATAATTTTTCATTATTTCATATTGTTTAAACATACATAATACTACCGCCGTAAGTCTACACGTCTTAAAGTTGCCAAGATTGAACGCACATGGCTTAAGCAATGTTTTGTTTTATTGTCTGGGGTTTCCTGATGGGTCAGGGATGGTCAGAGTTAGTGACTGGCATGGGTGGCAAGCAGGGGTGAAATCCAGCAGGTTCTGACAGGTTCTGGAGAACCGGTAGTGGAAATTTTGAGTAGTTCAGAGAAACGGCAAATACCACCTCTGGCTGGCCCCAGAGTGGGGTGGAAATGGAGATTTTGCAATAGCCTTCCCCCAGGTGTGGTGAGGGAATGGGGATTTTGCAGTATCCTTCCCCTGGAGTGTGGTGGGTATGGAGATTTTGTAGTATCTTTCCCCAGCCACACCCACCAAGCCACACCCACCAAGCCACACTACGCCCACCAAGCCACACCCACAGAACCGATAGTAAAAAAAATTGGACTTCACCACTGGTGCCAAGGGTGTCATATGTAGAAGATGACCCAGGCTGAGACTGGAGGGGCAAATGTGTCATAAGCCATGAGTCCAACCCACCTTGAATGCCTGTCTTATTTCTTGCTCATTTCCCTCAACTGTTAGTTGGTCAGATTCTTGTAGAGACCTTAAGCTTGCAATAAATTTTGATACTCATTTGAACTGCCTGAATCTCTTGATTTTTATTCTTCTTCTCACCGGCTCTTCTTGGACTTCTTCCTGAGGAGCATCGTGCTCTGCCACTAAGCTTATGACCCACTCCAGGCAGCCTTCATGCTGTGTCACCTGCCACGTCTTAGAGGAGAGAGATGCCTTGCAGTGGGAGGCCAGTATGTCGGGTAGCTTAAAGTAATCAGATTTTATTAGATTGCCCAAGAACATTCAGGCCCTTTACATTTAAGGGGCGAAGGGATAATCAGTTTAGTCCATCTTTTATGCTTGGTTGGAGTAAATAAAAGGAGAGAAAAGGAAAGGAGTCAGGAATTATTGTTGGAACCAGTTGCTGGCTAATTTAGTTAAACTCTCTTGCTGCCTGATGTGTTCAAATGTGTTTATTGAGTTGTTAGGTTTATATTTCATCTTTTCTCCAGGAGTTTAAGACAGCTGACATGGAGATTTCATTTCACTTTTTTCTCTTCATAATGACCACCCGATGAGTCAGACTGATCAGAAGGAGAGAGCAAGAGAGCATTTCATGTTCCTCGATGTTGAAGAGGAACCATCCCAGTCAGAAGGAAGGTTCAAATGGGGAATTAACATGCACTCATTATGTAAACACAAGAGAGCATAGTCTGACCCAGGGGCGAAATGCTCCCGGTTCAGATCGGATCAGGCGATCTGATAGCGATTGTGGCAGGTGGTTTGGAGAAGCGGTAGCAGGGGTGAAATGTTCCCGGTTCGGACTGGATCGCCCGATCCGGTAGTGATGGAGGCGGGTGGTTCGGAGAACTGGTAGCAAAAATCCCTCCGCCACCCCCCCCCATTGCCCAGCTGAGTCGCGCAATCATCAGAGGCTATTTTTTAATTTTTAAAAGCATTTTTTCTACAACCTCTTTGGCCGAAAAAATGCTTTTAAAAGTAAAAAAAAAAAGCCTCTGATGATCGCGTGGCTCAGCTGGGATCATCAGAGGCTTTTAAAAGCATTTTTTCTACAACCTCTTTGGCCGAAGAGGTTATAGAAAAAATGTTTTTAAAAGTAAAAAAAAATGCCTCTGATGATTGCGCGGCTCAGCTGGGATCATCAGAGGCTTTTAAAAGCATTTTTTCTACAACCTCTTTGGCCGAAAAAATGCTTTTAAAAGTAAAAAAAAAATGCCTCTGATGATTGCGCGGCTCAGCTGGGATCATCAGAGGCTTTTAAAAGCATTTTTTCTACAACCTCTTTGGCCGAAAAAAATGCTTTTAAAAGTAAAAAAAAAAGCCTCTGATGATCGCGTGGCTCAGCTGGGATCATCAGAGGCTTTTAAAAGCATTTTTTCTACAACCTCTTTGGCCAAAAAAATGCTTTTAAAAGTAAAAAAAAAAAAGCCTCTGATGATCGTGTGGCTCAGCTGGGATCATCAGAGGCTTTTCAAAGCATTTTTTCTACAACCTCTTTGGCCGAAGAGGTTATAGAAAAAATGTTTTTAAAAGGAAAAAAAGCCTCTGACGATCAGGCAAGTCAGCTGGGATCATCAGAGGCTTTAAAAGCATTTTTTTAACAACTTCTTCAGCCAAAGAGGTTGTAGAAAAAATGGTTTTAAAAGTTAAAAAAAAAAAAAAAAAGTTGGCTACACCCACTCAGTCGTATTACCCCACCACCACCACCAAGCCACGCCCACAGAACCGGTAGTAACAAATTTTACATTTCACCACTGAGCAGTAGCAATGGCGGCACAAGGCTCCGCCCATCCACCCAGGTGTCGTTACTTCCTGCTTTTAAAAGGTTAAAAAAAAGGCTCTGACGATCGCGCACCGCAGCTGTGATCATCAGAGCCTTTTTTTTACCTTTTAAAAGCATTTTTTACAATCAAAGAGGTTGTAAAAAATGCTTTAAAAAGTTTTTTAAAAAGTTGGCCGCGCCCACCCAGTCACATTACCCCCCCCACCAAGCCACGCCCACAGAACTGGTAGTAACAAATTTTACATTTCACCACTGGTCTGACCCCCCCTTTCAATGCCTTTGAACCTTAACTGGTCCTTCTCATACAAAAGCTGCCAGTCTGTAGAGATTCCTGTACTATAGGCAGGGAACAATAAAGTAGCTGGGTTGAACTCTACACGGGTGGATCTGGTTGTTTATGCCTGACACCAATTAGCTCCTATGGCTGAGGGTGGGCTTGTCACGGGTGAACGTGCCTAGATCTTTAAGTATTGCAACACAATGACAGTAGGCTTTGGGTCAAGTAATTCACAGCCCACACAGGCCAAACTGATTTTGGAGAATATGGGTGGAGGAAACTATGGAGACCAGGGGTGGGCAACTATGGCCCTTTGATGACTTGTGGACTTCAACTCCCAGAATTCCTGAGCAAGCCATGTTAGCTCAGGAATTCTGGGAATTGAAGCCCACAAGTCATCAAAGGGCCATAGTGGCACAAACCAATTTCCAGGGCTTTTCCAGGGAGAGGGAGGGAAAGAAGGAAGGAAGGAAGGAAGGAAGGAGGAAGGAAGGAAGAAGGAAGGAAGGAAAAAGAGAAAGACAGCTAATGATGGGAATTGTAGTCCAATATATCTATAAAACATTGGGATTAATGGCTGGCTAGCTGGCTGGTGAGAGGAAGGTGGGAGGGAGGGAGGGAGGGAGGGAGGAAGGAAGGAAGGAAAGAAGGAAGGAAGAAAGGAAGGAAGGGTGAAAGACAGCTAATGATGGGAATTGTAGTCCAATATATCTATAAAACATTGGGATTGATGGTTGACTGGCTGGCTGGTGAGAGGAAGGAGGGAGGGAGGAAAGGAAGGAAGGAAGGAAAAGTGAAAGACAGCTAATGATGGGAATTATAGGGTAGTCCAATATATCTATAAGACATTGGAAATGTTGGCTGGCTGGCTGGCTGGCTGGCGAGAGGAAGGAAGGAAAGAAGGGAAGGAAGGAAGGAAGGAAGGAGGAGGAGGGAGGGAAGGAAGGAAGGAAGGAAGGAAGGAAGGAAGGAAGGAAGGAAGGGAAGGAAGGAAGGAAGGAAGGAAAAGTGAAAGACAGCTAATGATGGGAATTATATGGTAGTCCAATATATCTATAAGACATTGGAAATACTGGCTGGCTGGCTGGCTGGCTGGCAAGAGGAAGGAAGGAAGGAAGGAAGGAAGGAAGGAAGGAAGGAAGGAAGGAAGGAAGGAAAGAAGGAAAGAAGGAAAGAAGGAAAGAAGGAAAGAAGGAAGGAAAGGGGGAGGAGGGGGAGGGAGGAAGGAAGGAAGGAAGGAAGGAGGAAGGAAAGAAGGAAAGAAGGAAGGAAGGGGGGAGGGGGAGGGAGGGAGGGAGGGAGGGAGGAAGGAGGAAGGAAGGAAGGAAGGAAGGAAGGAAGGAAGTCATAAGGGAAAGCAAGCTAGAAAAAAGTTCCTGATTTTATTCTACATATCTTCTTGGAGTAATGCAACCAATATAAATAAATACATACCTAAATAAACATTTTTAATTTATGACTATTCATTTAATGATGGTTCAAAGTTATAACAGTTTCAAAAAAATGAGTGACTTGTGACCCATCCTCAAAGTTTCCATTGTTGTACCACCCCTGTCGTCATGTGATCAAAATCAGATGCTTGGCAGCTGGCTTGCATACACAATGGTTGCAGTGTCTTGCGCTCATCTGATCACAAATTCACAGATCCCAGCCAGCTTCTGATAAGCAAAATTGATTGCGGAAGCCGGATTCTCTTAGCAATCATGTGATTTGCTCAACAACCATGGCAAACAGGGTTCTAAAATCAGCTCTGGTCATGTGATGATGTGTTTAAGGACCACATCACTTAGCAACTGAAATTCTGTTCCAGTTGTGGTCATAAGTCAAAGACTACCTATACACAAACACACACACAAACATTAAACATTACAAATCTGAAGGCAAAGTCTCTATTATAGCAATGGTTAAAATGAAAGATTGCAAGGGCAAGACTTTAAGTGATTAAGACCAGATCATTGTCTCAGGGAAAAAAATGAAATAACTTTCTCCATTTCCCTTTTATTTTCTCAGGATGGAATTCTTTGACTTTCAGATGCAATCAGACCTAGGTTTCTCCTGGTCACTGGTTGCCATGCAGTTCCTCATTTGTTATTCCAGATATTGAATTACTAAAGAAAAGACGTAGAACAGTTACATTTGGATTTTCAGAAAGGTCAGTTTTGAAATTCAGTTTAAGTGGAGGAGAAACTGCGGGGGTCCGTGAAAAGCAAAGGCCTGACTGTGGATTCAGACAAGGACCCCATTAGCCAAGGATAGGAGAGAAAATGGTTTTGTATGCAATTACATGTGAACTTTCCTGAAATCTACACTTTTCATGAATTTTGTAAAGCAATTTGCAATGCTCCCTTTCAAAAAAGCACATGAGAAAAAAAAATATTGCCCCTGTCTAAATGTATAAAGATGCAACATATCGGGATGATTTATTTGCAAAGATAGAAAAAAGACACACCTGGGGAAGCGTTCGTCAAAAGTCTTGCAAAGTTTAGTGTGAAGATTTTATAAGATTCTCACCTTCAACCAACAGGCTGCGTAGACATGCAGAGCTGTGAAAGTGAAAACAATTGAACTTAATCAAGTATCCTAAAATCAGCAAACCGAAACATATATCCCCCAAAATAAGACCCAACGGAAAACAAGTCCTAGCATGATTTTTCAAGATGCTCGTAATATAAGCCCTACCCCCAAAATAAGCCCCAGTTAAGATTCTCAGCCAGATGGACGCATTTAGTACTGTATTTTCCCCAAAATAAGACCTAACCAGAAAATAAGCCCTAATGCGTCTTTTGGAGCAAAAATTAATATAAGACCCGGTTTTATTTTTGGGGGAAACATGGTACATTCATCCTTCCACAGGACTACCCAATACTTGTGGACAGGGGTGAAATGTAAAATTTGTTACTACTGGTTCTGTGGGCGTGTCTTGGTGGTGGTAGGGCAATGTGACTGGGTGGGCGTGGCCAACTTTTTTTTTTAACTTTTCAAAGCATTTTTTCTAATGCTTTGTAAACCCTCTGGCGATCAGGCAACTCAGCTAGGATCGTCAGAGAGACTTTTTAAAAATACCTCTCTGCGATCAGGCAACTCAGCTGGGATCGTCAGAGACTTTTCAAAGCAATTTTTTACCACCTCTTCAGCCAAGAGGTTGCAGAAAAAAATGCTTTGAAAAGCCTCTGATGATCCCAGCTGAGCCGCATGATCATCAGAGGCTTTTTTTAAAAAACTTTTAAAAGCATTTTTTCGTCGGAAGAGGTTATAGAAAAAATGCTTTTAAAAGTAAAAAAAAAAAAGCCTCTGATGATCACATGCAGCTGGCGTGGCTAGCTGGGCTGGGGGGGGGGACTTTTTTTCCTACCGGTTCTCCGAACCACCCACCACCATCACTACTGGATCGGGCGATCCGGTCCGAACTGGGAGCATTTCACCCCTGTTTGTGGGTATTGGGACCATGGAAGGAGATTTCAAAATTATTCCCACCCTGCCCTCTCTTATCCCCTTTTCTCCGGAGAAAGCTGCACCCAAGGGCCTCTTATTGTGTTGGCCTTTATCAAGTCTTTTCCAACAATTGACATTCCAGGAAAGTGAAGGTCCCAAACAATTCCCTTTCATTGCCACCGAAGAATCAGGTTAAATATAACACAGCGGTGACCGAGGTCGTCTCAGACAATCAGGAGCCCAAAGGACTGGCTGTGCCATTGCCAAAAGCCACTGACAAATGTGTGTGAACATCCCAGTGAAAGGAAGACTCGCTCAAGAATTGCTGGGTAACATCCTGACATTGTCGCTCCTTCCAGACACATTTCCGTGGGATCCTTCCAGAAAGGGGGCTGAGTCCATCACCCAGCACAAAGACCAGAAGACTTGCATTCTCTGCTTCTCAGCCTGAGCAAAGATAAAGGATCTTTAGATTCCGAGCATCTCAACTCTCTCCCTGTGAATGGTTAGGGCTAGAATTGTGTCAAATATGGGATGTGTGAGGTATCTTTAGAGAACCCTTTGGTTTTAAGCTCTGCTTTGAAACCAAGGGATGCAGTGGCTCAGTGGCTAAGACACTGAGCTTGTCGATCCGAAAGTCGGCAGTTCAACGGTTCGAATCCCTAGTGCTGCGTAATGGGGTGAGCTCCCGTTACTTGTCCCAGCTTCTGCCAACCTAGCAGTTCGAAAGCACGTAAAAAATGCAAGTAGAAAAATAGGGAACACCTTTGATGGGGAGGTAACAGCGTTCTGTGCGCCTTTGGTGTTGATTCACGCTGGCCACATGACCACGGAGATGCCTTCGGACAGCGCTGGCTCTTCGGCTTTGAAATGGAGATGAGCACTGCCCCCTAAAGTCGGGAACAACTAGCACATATGTGCGAGGGGAACCTTTACCTTTACCTTGAAACCAAGTTTTGGTTTATATTCTCCTACAAATCGGCTTCTGCTTTTCTACCTTACTTTCACAGAGAGGTGGGGGTGTTGAGCGAACCATGGTGGCTCAGGTAGTTAGGACATTAGGACACTGGGTTGAGAATTGGCAAGCCCATGTTTGAAGCCTGAGTGTTGCTGTGTGTCAGGGTAAGCTCCTGTCACTTGCTCCAGCTTCTGTTGACTTGCAGTTCAAAAACATGCACTCGTGACTAGATAAATAGGTACCACTTCGGTGGGCTCATTATTGGGGACATGAAAAGAGCTTCAAGTGGGCATCCCCTGGGCAATGGTGATTTCACCTGTTGATCCTTTCACCATGGAAGAACTTTGGTGCTTCTCAGAATTTCTCTTGGATTTCTCTCACTGGTGCTTTTGAGGCGACCTTCTTGCTGGAAGTTGCAGATAAGGTTAGTGCTGGTCCTCTTGTTTTCTCTTGACTTGCCCATCTAGTGCTCCCCACAATGCCAACTGGGGGGAAAAAGGGTCTGATTGGAAGAGTTCCCAATGCTTTGTGGATGCTTTCTCTTACAAGATATAGAAGGAGGAGGCTGAGATCTTTGAACAGAGGTTGGTTCAGTGAAAAAGAATCCATTCATAGCCGTCACGTGACACTAAACAAGAGCAAGGTTGCCAGTCCCCATTCTTCTGGGGGAGAATGACACTAGAAGTCTCTTCTCGTTTGGGAAAAAAAAGGAAAGCAAATACCGTATTTTTGGGGGTATAAGAAACACCTCCCCCCCCAAAAGGGCATGAAAATTTAGGTGTGTCTTATACACCAAATGTAGCCCTGCCCACCCACTGGCCCCCACCCTATGGCCTCTGCCTCCCAGCAGTTACCTCCTTGCAAGCAAACAGCAAGAAGAAACAACTCCTTTAAGCTTCAGCACAGCCTAATTAGCACAAATTGATTGGATCGGCCTCCCGATGCTCAGCTGTTTTGCTCTCAGCTGTTTTGCACGGGCCTCTGCTGCTTGCTGCAAGGAGGTAAATTGCTGGGAGCAGATTTTTTTTTTCTTGTGCTAATCAAGCTATGCTGAAAACGAAAATGAAAGTAAAGCAGGCTATTTGCTGTTTGTTGCAATGAGGCAAAACTGCTGGGAGACAGAGGCAGAGGCAGATTTCTTTTTCTTGTTTTCCTCACCAAAAAAGGTAGGTGCATCTTATAGTCTGGAGCGTCTTATACTCCGAAAAATACGGTACCTTTTCATCAAAATTAAAGAGAGCTGTTGGAAAAAATAATCCAAGCTCCGAGCCTGCCTCAAACAATCCAGATCTAGCTGTGTCATTGCCCTTTTGCAGAAGTAACGTTTGGCACATCTTAAGATATGCAAAAGCCAGATGAACTAATGCAGTTAATCCTCAATTTACGATTGGTTGCTTAGTGACCATTCAAAATTATGACCAACCTGAAAAGGGGGACCTGAAGTTCCAATCATTGCCTGCCGTCGCCCCTCATTCAAGTGATTGCACTTACAGCTGTTTGCTGTCTCATAGTCATCTGGCTACAGTTCGGTTTTGCCAAAAACTGCAGGAAAAAAAAGATTATAAAATTGGATTGGTCATGTGACCAAATCTGTTTTATGGCCATTATTACTTATGACTATTGCAGTCGTAACTTAAGGGCTACCTATACCTTCAGGATAGTCACAAACATAGAAACATAACTGAGTGATCTTCCACAATCCTATCATAAGCATTTATTAATAAAAGTTATAATAAGCAAAAAAAAAAAAAATGGTAAGAGAACACCTGTATGATCTTGATGAATACAAATCACAGGGACCTGATGGATTATATCCCAGAGTTCTATGGGAGCTGGCAGATGTCATCTCAGAACCACTGTGCCACTGTACCACTGTACCAAAAATCCTGGAGCACTGGGGAACTACCAGAGGACTGGAAAAGAGCTGATGTGGTTTCCATCTTTCAAAAAAAGGGGAAAAAAACAGACCCAGGTAACTACAGACCAATCAGCCTAACATCAATATCCAGGAAGATACTGGAAAAGATAATAAAAAAACAGCTTTGCCAACATCTAGAAACAAGTAAAGTAATAACTAGAAGCCAGCATGGGTTTGTTAAAAACAGATTATGCCAAACCAATCTTATTTCATTTTTCAGCATAGTGACTAAATTAGTAGACCAGTGAAATACTGTGGACATAATATACTTAGACTTCAGCAAGGCATTTGACAAAGTAGACCACAACCTACTTCTTGGTAAGCTAAAAAAAAGTGGGATATATAGCATCACCATCAAATGGATTTGTAACTGGCTGACAAATGTACTCAACGAGTAGTCCTTAATGGTACTATGTTTACATGGAGGGAAGTAAGCAGTGGGGTACCACAAGGTTCTGTCTTAGGCCCAGTACTCTTCAGTATCTTCATAAATGACTTAGATGAGGGAACAGAAGGGGAACTTACCAAATTTGTGGATGATACTAAGCTGGCAGAATAGCCAACACCCTAGATGATAGGCTCAAGATCGAGAGGGATCTTGACAGATTTGAACACTAGGCTCTATCTAACAAAATGAAATTCAATGTAGAGAAAAGTAAAGTCTTACACTTAAGCAAGAAAAACCAAAAGCACACATATAGACTGTGTGAAACTAGGCTTAGTAGCAGTAACTGTGAGAGGGGTCTTGAAGTCTTAGTGGACAACCAATTAAATATGAGCTAACAGTGTGCAGTGGCAGCCAAAAAAGCCAATGCAATCCTAAATTGCATTAACAGAGGGATACAATCAAGATCAAGTGTGGTACTAATACCACTCTATAAAGCCTTACTTAAGACCACATCTAGAGTACTGCATCCAGTTTTGGTCACCACATTATAAAAAAGATGTTGAGACTCTAGAAAAAGAGCAGAGAAGAGCAACCAAGATGATTAGGGGACTGGAGGCTAAAACATATGATGAATGGTTGCAGGAACTGGGCATCACTAGTCTAGTGAAGAGAAGAACCAGGGAAGACATGATAGAAGTGTTTTAATATTCAAAGGGCTGATATCCAGAGAGGAGAGGGAAACCTATTTTCCAAAGCACCTGAAGGCCAGACAAGGAATAATGGATGGAAACTGATCAAGAAGAGGTTCAACCTGGAAATAAGGAGGAACTTTCTGACAGTGAGAACAATCAACCCATGGAACAGAAGTTGCCTTCGGAAGTTGTGGGAGCTTCATCACCTGAGCTTTCAAGAAAAGATTGGACTGCCATTGGTCAGAAATGGTGTAGGATCTGCTTGGGCAGGGGGTTGGACTAGATGACCTACAAGGTCCAGTGGTGGGTTCCTCCCGATAGCGGTGACGATATGATGTCACCGAACTAGTTCTGCCCCCCCACCCTCCTCCCGCGTTATTCTTACCTTTTATTTGGCCCCACCCCCAATCTATTGCTGCCTCCTGAGTCCCAGCTGATGGCTAGAGGGAAAAAAACTGTTTAAACTTTTGCCAGGGGGCTTCAAAAGGCCACCCTACAGCTGATCAGTGTTAAAAGAAAATAAATGGGTAGACCGGTGCCTGCAAAAATAAATGGGTAGACCAGTGCCTGCAAAAATACATGAGTAGATCGGTACAGCTCTGCAAGCAGTTAAAAGCCTGGTAGACCAGTACCTCTGCTAAATCCTAAAGAATTGTCACATGACCATCAAACCACGCCCACAAAATAAGCCATGCCCACAGAACCGGTAGTAAAAAAATTTAGAACCCACCCCTGACAAGGTCCCTTCCAACTCTGTTAATCTGTTAATTTCAACAGCAGAATTTACAACGTCAAATAAAGCAGATGCAACAGGAAAAAATTGAAGCTGGTTTAATCTTGTGATTAAGGCACTAAACTAGAAAGTGGGAGACTGTGAGTTCTAGTGCCACCTTAGTTATGCAAGTAGCTGGGTGACTTTGGGCCAGTCCCTCTTTTTCAGCCCAACCCACTATTAGAAGAATTATCCTTCTGGGTTCAGCTGCAAGTGAGGAAAAAGACACTGAAAACATGGAGACTGCTCGGAAAGATGGTTTAATGGTGGACAGGATCACATAGTTTGAGTTCCTGAACAGAAAAAGGACCGAGATGCTGCGAGTCCCTGGGTTTTTATGCCCTCTCTAGGTTTTGAACTTCCTGGGGCACAGGAAGAGTATCCTGATTGGTTGTGAAACTCCCAGGGGTGGGGGTCTTAGCTAGCCTTGCTGGCTGATGTAATCTTCCCAGGTGCCATGTGGTGAATTTCTGTTGCTAGATGGGTCCTATTGTGTTGCAGATGATGGTCCATTGACAAAGATGGGAGAGAATTGAGTTTCTGCCTCTGGCCCATTGACAAAGGGAGAAAATAGGAAGAGGGTATATTGGATATGTTCTCAGCCAATTATTTGTAAAAATAATAAAGGCTGGATACAAACCAACAAACTACTACCGTATTTTTTGGAGTATAAGAAGCACCTTTCCCCCCAAAAAAAGAGGGTGAAAATCTGGGTGCGCCTTACACTCCGAATGTAGCCCGCCCAGCTTCTCAAACGGAGGTTTCAGAGGCTGAAAGTAGCATCAGAAACGAAGCTTCAGAAAAGAAGCCCCCAAACAGAGCTTCAGAGGCTTTTTTCCTCAAGCTCTGTTTCGGAGGCTTTCAGAGGCAAGAAAAAAAGTTTTTTCTGAAACAGAGTTTCAGAAGTTTCAGAGGCAAAAAAAAAAAAAAAAAAAGCAAAGCACAGAGCTCACAACCAAGGAACCTGTTGCTAAAATTCACCTCTGGGAACAGCTGATTGGGGGTATTTGATCCACCCACCAATCAGCTTTTTCTTATTTTCCTCCCCAAAAACTAATGCGTCTTATACTCTGAAAAATACAGTATATATTGGTTTATGTCAATTGGAAGCTGTTGCTACTGCTGCTCGACAGCCCCAAATGTCACATTCTGATATTACATAATAATCAGTTTAAACCCAGACCCCAAGGAAACATGCTATTCTGTTCTTTGCTGCAAGTTCTGGTGAACTTACTGTGCCGTAAACAACAGCCCAAGAATTCATCTTTTGGGACTTGTACTCAAAATCCAGGCAGGGGCTTCCTTTTCTGTCAGGGTCTCTATCGCCTCTTGCTTCCGGTTGCCAGAAATGAAACTCCACTTGGGAGGCAGGGACATGAAGGCCACTGGGGACTGTGACCAGAAGGCTGGCCAGAGAAGGCAGAAGGACAGGCAACTTTCCCACAGGGTCAGGAGAAAGGGCAGAGAAGGAGCCTGGGAGAAAAAGCGACGAAAGGAGGGAGAGACGGCTGATTCCCTGGGGGATCGGAAAAAAGCAGATTGTCTGCTTCTAATATGCCTCTCTCTAACTCAACTTTTGTTGCTTTGATGAGGTGCCTTCTCCAGCCTTCTCAGGCTTCCTTGGATTGAACTGGTAGACTGGTCTCACCAGTGACTCAGCCAGTCTGGAGTGGGCATGAAACTCTACTGATGGAAAATGTGCTTTCCTCATTGCCAACCCCTCTCCTGCCTCTGTTCTCCTTCACTGCAGTCCCTCAACTTCTCTTCCAAGTTGCAGATCACTCAAAGCCTCATATCTCTGATATGACTTAGTTTCAAAATGAAGAGGAAAAATGCATCTTTAACACTGGTGTAGCTACGAATGACTTCAGCATATCTCACTCATTGGGATGGGTTTGCATGGCTTGGTGGTGTAGGAAGTTAGCACCCACCCCTTTCCTGGAAGAGTGAAATATTTTAGGCAATATTAAAAAGGCAGAATATTATGTTTCCCTGGATGAGAAATGGAGAAGGAAGTTTTAAAAGATGAAGCAGCTCCCACCTTCTTGCCCCTGGCTCATTTGTCAATGGGCCAGAGGCAGAACCTAAATCTTTGTCAATGGACCATCATCTGCAACACAATAGGACCCATCTAGCAACAGAAACTAACACAATGGGACCCATCTAGACAGAAACTCACCACATGGCACCTGGGAAGATTACATCAGCCAGCAAGGCTAGCTAAGACCCCCACCCCCTGAGAGTCTGACAACCAATCAGGATACTCTTCCTGTGCCCCAGGAAGTTCAAAGCCAGAGAGAGCATAAAACCTGAAAAACTCGCTGTATCTGCCCTTTTCTGTTCAGGAACTCAAGCCATGTGATCCTGTCCACCATTAAACCATCTTTCCAAGCAGTCTCCATGTTTCCAGTGTCTTTTTCCCCAGTTGGAGCAGAACCTAGAAGGAGATTTCTTCCAACAGTGGGAGGGGGGGTCATGTAACTGGGTGGGCATGGCCAACTTTTTTTTTTTTTTTTTTACTTTTTAAAGCATTTTTTTTACTACCCGTTCGGGCGAATAGGTAGTAAAAAAATGCTTTAAAAAAGTAAAAAAAAAAAAGTTCCAACGATCACAGCTGTGCCACGCGATCGTCAGAACCTTTTTTAAAAAAACCTTTTTAAAGCATTTTTTAACAACCTGTTTGCTGGAACTGGTAGTAAAAAAATGCTTTAAAAAAGTTTTTAAAAAAGATTCTGACGATCGTGCAGCACAGCTGTGATCGTCAGAACTTTTTTTTTTTACTTTTTTAAAGCATTTTTACTACCTAAAATGGGTAGTAAAAAAAAATGCTTTAAAAAAGTAAAAAAAAAAAAAGTTGGCCATGCCCACCCAGTCACATTATCCCCCCACCAAGCCACGCCCACAGAACCGATAGTAACAAATTTTACATTTCACCACTGGTGCCACTCAACTTTTTTCCCATATGCCCCTGTCCTTTTCGCCTTGCCTTTAAATTGCCATTTCATGTGAGAAAAAAAAAATATAGCCTGCAGTAATGTTAGATGCAAGACTTTTTCCTTGATTTATTTCAAAGGGAATGTCACTAAGGATCTAGGATGCAAATGGAAAGCTGGACTGGGATTTAGGTTTTTTGAATTTAGAGCAGTGTTTCTCAACCTTGGCCGCTGGACGACGTGTGGACTTCAACTCCCAGAATTCCCCAGCCAGCAGAGCTGGCTGGGGAATTCTGGGAGTTGAAGTCCACACGTCGTCCAGCGGCCAAGGTTGAGAAACACTGACTTAGAGTGATACATCCGTGCCATTTGTTAGGATATGGTTTGAGCCTAACAGTTGTCCAGGCAATATAAGTGTACTGTAACTTTAATCTGTAAATGTATTATGTGACTTTAATGCTGAGTCTTGCTGTAATTAGATGACTGGTTATGAGAGTATTTAAGCAATTTACTGTAACATGTTCAGTTGCTGCTATGATATGCTGCTGCTGCTGATGAAGCTGCTATGCTATGCTGCCATTGTGTATGAAGATGATGAGATGATGAAGCTGATATGATAAGCTACCATTGAGAGGAGTTGTTATCTGCTAATCATTGTTTGATGGATCTGCAACCATCGTGGTTTGTGAACCAGAGTGGTTTGTTATTCTAACCAACTACTGTTTGTTGGGTAAGAAGATTCTGTAACTACTGGACTGATTTTACTGGCAAGACTTGGAATTTGTTTAAAGACTATGAGACTGTTTTTCTACTATAAAGTAAGCTTTTGATAAACCAGTTTGCATAACTCTTATTCATTGCTCTCAGCAACGTTTCCTTGTGCATTTACTCTGCTGATTGGTAACACAACAACAATATCCTTAACACCATTTTAAGAGGAGGAGAAGAAGTTGGTAAATCCCACAGCTCTTCTGCACCATGGATTCCAAGTTATCTCAGAGAGCTGAACACCTGCTGCCCAGCTTCTGGCAACGGCCACATTTTATCTGCAAGAGTCCAGGGAGGGCCGCTAAGAATCAATCAGCAGCTGCAGCTATCCAGGAGGTCTGCTTGGTGCTCTTTCAGAATATATCAGGCATAGATGAATAATAGAGGATGTCCCCAGGCCTTAATCCAAACAGAGTAGCTGTTGGCTCATGATGATGCTAAAACCAATCCTGTCCAGCTTTGGTCATTGGCTGGCTGGCTGGACATGGCAGGTGTGCCATGTGCTGTGGTTGGGGTGTGTGTGTGTGTATGCGTGTGTGTGTATGCGTGTGTGTGTGTGTGTGTGTGTGCTTCTACTTAGAAACCAGGGAGAACTAGCACCTAACACAGTGTTTCCCAACCTCGGCGAATTGAAGATATACGAACATGCTGGCTGGGGAATTCTGGGAGTTGAAGTCCACATATCTTCAAGTTGTTGAAGTTTGTTTTGTTTGTTTGTTTGTTTGTTTGATTTATTTATTTGTCAGCAAGTACAAGGAAACAAGCAACAGTATAAACCAGTGATGGCTAACTTTTTTGCCATTGCATGCCAAAAGCTATAGGGAGCATGGGGGGGGGGGTTTGAGCACGCACGTGCCCACACCCATAATTCAATGTGCCCCGCCCCCCGTGCATGTACGTGCGACCCCCCCCCTGTGGAACCCCGCTTATGGCAGGTGATGGCATGGTGGGCCCGGTAGGCCCATTTTTTGCCCTCCCCAGGCTCCAGAGGCTTTCTAGGACCTGGGGAGGGCAAAAACGGCATTCCCCACTCCCCCAGAGGCCCTCTGGAGGCCAGAATGGCCTGTTTCCTGACTTCCAGTGGGCCCGAAAGCCCAAAAGTCAGCTGGCCAGCGCACGCATGCGGGCTGGAGCTGATCTAGGGCAATGCTTGTGTGCCCACAGATATGGCTCCGTGTGCCACTGTGCACGCGTGGCATAGGTTCGCCATCACGGGTATAGACATAGACATGGACACATGAAAAAAATTGGCACAAATAAAAGGATATAAATAGGCAAAACATAACCATAAACACATTGAATGAGTACATATAAATGGGGACAGTAGGACAGGGACGGTAGGCACGCTTGTGTGCTTATGCACTCCCCCTTAGGACCTCTTAAGAAACGTGAAAGATCCACGGTAGACAGTTTAAGGTAAAAGGTATGGTGTTTGGAGAGACTAACAACAGGATCAGGTAGAGTGTTCCAGACATTTACTACTCTATTGCAGAAGTCATATTTCCTACAATCAAGATTAGAGCGAATTACATTGAGTTTGAGTCTATTGATAGCCCTTTGTTATTACAGTTGAAATTAAAGTACTCATTTACAGGTAGGACGTTTTGGTAAATAATCTTATGAAGTTTAGGTCGGAATGTAGACGGCGTAGTTCAAGGCTATCCAATTGAGGAATTGGTCTAAAGATAATGGGTTTTGGACGCCAATCCCAAGCCCTGGAGACATAGGAATGTGCTTGATGTTGAGTCAAACTGTTACTCCCATCAGCTTGCTTTATAGAGTGGGTACGCCCTGACATTGCACCAAGACAGAAATGGGTTGAAGATTGACCCACTGGCCAAAGGCAAGTCCCTAGTCTGGATTTGCAGCCCACAAGATTGCATAGTTAAAAGCCAGTGGAACATATCAGCTTTGTGATGGCAATTGTTTTAGTTATCTCTCTTCCACCCAGCCCAGCCCCCACATAAGCAAAATCAAGGGCAAATTTAAAATCTTGCAACCCTCCAAATCCTTCAAGTCTGAAACATTTCAAAAATATAATAGAAACAATTTCCCCTAAAGGTATCTTACCGCCATCCAAAGCCATGTTTTAGTTCAACTATGATGTTAAATAAAAGCATAAAAATAAAATTCTGGGAGTTGAAGTCCACAGTCTTAAAGCTGCCAAGTTTGAAGACCTCTGGGGTAGGACTTTGATCAGGATGCTGAACCTATCATTTTTGCAGATGTTGACACTTCCACTGAATAACCCCGTTTGTAATAGTTGGTTTCACAGGACATATTCAGCGAAGGACAAAACAAACCATTTTAGGATGGCATGGTACAAAAATCCAGTTCAAAGGATCCTATTTCCTTGAAACTCCTGAGCTTCTAAGTTCATCTTACTCTATTACATGGTTTATACGTGGTTTTTAGTCCTCACATCAAGTTTCAGAGAGAAGAAAGTTATTTCCTGGGTGTATGTTAAAGGCTAAATAAACAATTATGCAAAATGTTTTGGTGGTTGCAACTTCTGGAATGCTCACTCCTCGGTCATAAGACATGAGATTGGGGCAGGAATGAGGTAGGAGGAATGAAGGGTTTAAAAATAGGGACCAAGGCAAAATGCTGTATGGGAAAGAACACAGAAAATATGTAAGAATTGCCCAAGAGATCCAGCTAATTTAGCTCCGCTTTCTGTTTTTAGCCATCGTTGGCCAACGGCAACTTTCTCAGGAGCTCCCAAATAGGCCTGATTGTGCTATCACTCTCCACCTCCCCCTTTCTCCTTGCTTCCTTGGAACAATTTTAACAGTTGTTTTAAATTTGGAGAGGAATTCTTTATTTCTATGAAAGTTTTGGGGTCTCACATGTATTCATATGGATGTTGGTAGAAAATCAACATGATGCATGGCTTAGACCAGGGGTCTCCAACCTTGGCAACTGTATGACTTGTGGATTTCAGCTCTTAGAATTCCTCAGGCAGCATGACTGGCTGAGGAATTCTGAAAGTTGAAATCCGTAAGTCTTAAAGTTGCCAAGGTTGGAGACCATTGGCTGAAATTACTTACCCATTTTGGGTCTTGGGGTAAGGCATTGTAAGTATTGGGAGTAAGGGGAGTCTTAAAGGCAAAGGTTCCCCTTGCACATATGTGCTAGTCATTCCCGACTCTAGGGGGCAGTGCTCATCTCCGTTTCAAAGCTGAAGAGCCAGCGCTGTCCGAAGACGTCTCCGTGGTCATGTGGCCAGCATGACTAAATGCCGAAGGTGCATGGAACGCTGTTCCCTTCCCACCAAAGGTGGTCCCTATTTTTCTACTTGAATTTTTATTTTATTTTATTTATTTATTTATTTATTTTTGTATTTGGTAATAAGTATAAGCATGGACTGGATACATAAAATAGATACAAATAGATTACATTACATTAGGACAGGGACAGTAGGCACGCTGGTACTCTTATGCACGCCCCTTACAGACCTCTTAGGAATGGGGTGAGGTCAACAGTAGATAGTTTTACATGCTTTCAAACTTCTAGGTTGGCAGAAACTGGGACAAGTAATGGGAGCTCACTCCGTTATACAGCGCTAGGGATTCGAACCGCCGAACTGCCGACCTTTCCGATCGACAAGCTCAGCATTCTTAGCCACTGAGCCACCGTGTCCCTTAGGGGAGTCTGAGGCCAGGCCTAATGGCAGCCATTTTGTGAGAGGAACTCAATATGATCTCAGCCTTCCGAAAGGGTCTGTCAGCCCCCAAAGTTTGCTTCCTCCAGTGTTATAAAGAGGATTTCTGGGTTCCTGGCACGAAGCTTTCTCAGTTCCGCCTGCTGAGTTTGGGGATAAATAGAGATTTCGTCATCCTGCATGCGCTGTTTCCCAGTTGAATAGCCTTGCGGTGGGATGCTTTGTTCCATTTTCTCCTGTTCTTTCTGCCTTATCACGAAAGTGTTTCCTGACGACTCCAGAAAGAATGGGCAGCATACCGCTGAGGACTTTATCCCTGACTTTACAGCACAAAAGCCCTTGTAAGCTTTGTCATAAACTTTGAATTGCAGGAAAAAAAGAACAGGCATTCCCAACTGGGCCAAAGAATTATAATAAAACATACACAAAGCTAATCCTCGGAAAGAAAGAAAAAAAGTGAATACGAAATTTAGAGCTCATTGCAAAGAGACAGAATGATTCACGTTCCACCATTAACTTTCCTTTTCCATGCATTCAGTCATTTCAATTTCAATCTGATTTCTTTCCCATCTGAGAAGAAGTAGGTGGATTGTTTTGGGGGAAAAAATTCCAAAAAAGGATAATCCTGTGCAATTTCCCCATCCAGCTGTACCACTTATTTTTAGTGGCATCATTGCTGACAATGCATAATCTCCCGTGGCTAAATGAAACCAGACTAGAAGTGTCAGTAGGTTTTGGTGGGTTGGATGGTCCAGATGTTAAGTTGAGACCCATCATTTGGGCATGGAGTTTATTTGAGGGCTGTAGATAGGACCTTCACCCTCAGTCCAACCAACCTCACAGATGTGGGCAGGGGTGGGCTTCAGATCCTTTAGCAACAGGTTCGTTGCCCCGTTGCTGGGTGGGTGTGGCCTAGTTGGCCGTCTGCACCACGGTGTGTGTGTGGGATGTTTTTCACCCTCCCCAGGCTCCAGAGGCTTTTCTCAAGCCTCTGGGAGGGAGAAAACAGCTTCCTCCCGGCTCCGGAGGCCCTCTCTGCGCTTGCTTGTTTTCTTGAAGATGTTTCATTGCTCAATAGGTAACATCATCAGTGCTAGAAGAAAGTAGAGTTTGCTCTTTATTTATATATAAGTGCACCAATGATATTATCTAGTTGGGTCATGAAACATCTGCAAGAAACTTAGAGAACACCAAGGACGCCTCATTTCAACCCTGAGCTACAAATATTCTCCTTTATTGGTATGCTTGGTTTTCTTTCTAGCAGAGAAGTACCCAGCTTCAGCCACTGTTTGTCTATATCTTTTAAAATGATCTGTGGGGCAGTTATTGCCAAGAGCCGTTGGTGATGCAGTGATCAGAATGTAGTATTGCAGGCTAATTCTGCTGACTGCCAGGAGTTCAATCCTGACCGGCTCGAGGTTGACCCAGCCTTCCATCCTTCTGAGTCAGTAAAATGAGGACCCAGATTGTTGGGGGCAATAGGTTGACTTTGTAAACTGCTTAGAGAGGGCTGTAAAAAGCACGGTGAAGCGTTATATTCGCCTAAGTGCTGTTGCTATTGGATCCAAGATCTTTTTGGGAAATAAATGCTGTTCCAAAAACTGAGGCTTGGCAAGCAAGTTTCCTTTTCATTCCTTCCTTTTTTTAAAAAAAATATATATATATAAATAAACAGGAGCTAAGTTACTGTTGCTCCGCTATGATGGAGTTGTTTGGTATTTCCTCTCTGATTGCTGAGCTCCTGATTCTAATTGAGTTACTGTAAAATTAATGGAAATGAGCAGCAAGGGCAGGATGAAACAAATCAATGTATTTGCCCCGAAATTAGGCAGCAAGGAGGTTGAGAAGTGAGGAGAGGAAATGTTATTTGCAAAAAAACCCTCTCACCTTCTGGAAAACATCCAGCTATTGAAAACTCTACCCAAGACGAGGAAAAAGAAAGGGGGGGAAAAAAAGAAAGAAAATTATTTGGCCACGTCATGCAGATGATTCCCAGACGCTACCTCGGCTTGTGCTTATGATCAAGAATGACAAAGTTGGACCTTTACCAAACCCATTTGGATCTACATCTCCCAGACGTGAAGGCGATCGTGGTATAAGTCATGATCTCCTGACTGTGTACCACACCGGCAACCTGGGAATGCACAGTCTGGCCAGAGGGAAGTCCTTAAGGTTGTATTTTAGTGACCTGTGAATGATTGCAGGGCATAATGAAGGCAGAGGAAGTTCCCGGTGAAAAGGTGATGTAACAGACACCTCCGAGGTTTTTAGCCAAACTGATGGGGAGAGTTGATACACATATATTAGCTTCGCTCTGTTTTTCACTGTCTTGGAGTGAATATTTTCATTGGCAGAATCGGGGATTGAGAAGGGGATGTATCGGTGGCTTTCTTTTTCTCTTTTCCTTTATTAACCAACTGGTTCCAACAAGGTGGAAAACAAGATTAAGGGGACCGTTTGGCTTACAACAACTCCTGCTCGGGGCAGTTCTCCTCCTGCCAAATGAGTCGCTCTGCAGCCATCCCTTGCCTTTCTATTGTTTGAATGTTATGACAGGGTTCGACCTCGTTGGGAAGGGCCTCACTTCAGTCTCTCTTTGCTCTCCAAGAATAACACAGACCTGTTAGTTTCTGCAGTGTGATGTTTCCATAGGTGAGCTGCGGGGCTCAAGAGGCAGGCTGGGGGCCCTGGCTTCACATGTGAAAATAAGGAACTTGGCCCAAACTCCATGTTTGCCCTCAGAAACTGCTGGGGAAAGGGGGTGTCTGGGAATCTTCTGTAAATACAGTTGCGTGACTGATAACAGCCAGAGGTGGAAAACAGAGACTTTGTTGGACTTGGCTTTTACAGCACCCGTTGGAGATGCCAACTAAAAAGGAGTCTTTTTTTTTTTTAATTAGATCTAAAACTGAATTAAAAACCTTCAGGATTCCAACTTGGCACATTGCTTTCCACTCCTATCTCTTTGGGAGGAAAAAATAATTTTTTTCTACAAGGTAGGGAATCACCATTTTTGTGGGGGTCAGTTCCTCCAGAGAGCTATCTAGATAAATCAGGTAGGAAACTTATGGGCCACAGGCAGTGGTGGGATTCAGCCGGTTCGCACCACTTCGGGAGAACCAGTTGTTAACTTTCTGAGCAGTTTGGCAAACTGGTTGTTGGAAGAAATCATTAGGGCAGAGAACTGGTTGTTAAATTACTTGAATCCCACCACTGGCCACAGGTAACCTCCTGTACCCTGTCTGTTGTCTGGAACTCTTTATGGTGAGTGGGCACCACATTTTCCAGCTCTCTCTAGTCCTTTGCATTCTGGTGGGTATGTATGGCATCTGGGTGGGTGTGGGGCCACATCAGTGGTGGGTTTCAAAATTTTTTACTACCGGTTCTGTGGGTGTGGCTTGGTAGGCGTGGCTTGGTGGGCGTGGCATGAGAAGGATACCGTAAAATCTCCATTCCCACTCCACTCGGGGGAAAGATACTGCAAAACCCCCATTTCCTCCCAATCAGGTGGGACTTGGGAGGCAGAGACTAGGTGGGGATGGGGCCAGTCAGAACTATTCAAAATTTCCACTACCGGTCCTTCAGAACTGGTCAGAACCTGTTGAAACCCACCTCTGGGCCACATGTAGAATACTGCATACAGTTTTGGTCACCATGATACAGAAAAGATTTTGAGATCCTGGAAAGAGTGCAGACAAGAACAACTGTCAGGTTGACCATCTTCAGCTTGGCGCCTTGCTGGCATCCAGCCATCAAAGGCTAGAAGTGTGTATGTGGGGGAGGGACATAGGGGTGAGCAAATGGGCAATCAACCTGCCTGTGTACCTGATGGGAAATTGGGAGAGAGGGGGGAATGACAGCTTGACAAAAGAGCAGGGAAGCTCAGAACCAGTTTGTGCCAGCATTCAAGGCCATGCACTCTGAGAAAGAATGTGGATTACCCTAAACACCTCAGCGTTCTCAAAACCCCTAGGCAAACTCTTGTTGGCTGAAGACAGACCGATCATGGGGAGAGGGCTGGGATGTGGGGAAAGTTTCTACAGAGGTATATCTTTTGAGCAGGGGAAATCTAGTTCTAGCCTGACTCTACTGCAACCAACATCTTTTAGTAAAAGAACCTATCACTTCAAGCAAGCGGAGTTGGGGTGTATGTCTTTCTTTCCTAAGGGATCAGACTGGGGCAGGTCTAATCCCTCTATCAGAGGGATAACTCTGATAACTGATGAGCAGTTAAGGGAACCAGATATGTCTAACCTACCAAAGGAAAGTACTAAGAGGGACATGATAGCAGCCTTCCAATATTTGAGGTAACAAATATTGGAGGGGTGCCAACCTATTCTGAGGGCAGGACCTGAGGGCAGGACAAGAAGTAACAGAAGGAAGATCATTAAAGAGCAGTCCATCTTAGAAGTAAGGAGAAATTATCTGACAGTGAGAACAATCAGTAGAATAGCTGGTCTCCTGGAATTGTGGATGCCCCATCACTGGAGGGTTTCAAGAATAGGCTGGAAAAATATTTGATCAGGATGGTATAAACCTTCTACCTTGAGTAGTGAGTTGGAGTAGAAGACTCTGAGGTCCCTTCCTAATCTATGATTCTATGTTCTAAGGGTGATAGATAGAAGACACAAATGGATGCTTGTCAATGGTGGCTGAGGCTTAATTAAACAGTGGGCAGGACCCCCCCCCTCTGAAATGTGCACATAACCCTTCCTCCCCCATTATTATCTATCTTTTGGACAACTCGTTGTCCACCTGCCTTGCCACAGGGCTGAATAACTGGTTTCCAGAAGGCTTCTGAAATTGAAAACAATTAGAAATTTGGCTGGAAGACCTCAAGTCAACAATCCCTGATATAGATCCACACAAATTGGCCATTTACCAGTGTTTCCCCAAAAATAAGACCCAGTCTTATATTTTTTTTGAACCCTGAAATTAGCGCTTGGCCTTATTGCCATGCGCTCAAAAGCCCGGTTGGGTTTATTATCAGGGGGTGTCTTATTTTGGGGAAAACAGGGTAATAGGTTGGACCAATAACTCTTCTGGTACAATATTGCCTTCTCTGACATGTTATGTAGCTTCTACTCTGGCCCAAAATGGAGCATTAACAATGTTCACCATTTTTACTATTCAGGGTACTGATTTCTGTCCTGCCTTTTTAATAAAAAGTTAAACCTGGAAACATGAGTTCTTACAAACTAGGTTTGCCTACCCAAGCACCCAAGAATGTTGCACTCATTGATCAAGACCGCCTCCTTGCAATATTTAAATTATTTCTCCAGGTGTTTGAATGACAACAGTCTGAACCAATCCAATGTGACTTTCAGAAGTGGGTTGACTTCATCATAGTCATAGCCTTTTTGCTTATTTGAATTGCAAAAGAATATAGAAATGGGAAAAGAGAAAGATTTTTTTTTTTTGCATAAATTCAGCAGAGATGAGAAAGAACAGCCTTCCCCTCATATTTTAACTGCTTTGATCGGGCTATTTTTAAAAGCATCACACACCGAGAGAACTCCAGGGAATGTACTGTGCTGGAATATTTTAAGTACTTTAGCAATAGAAGCAAAACAAGACAAAACAAAAAAACAATACCACGTCTCTGTGGTTTTGACGCTTATCTCGAATCTATTTCCACCTATTATGTGTCAAACAGAGAACATGAAGGGTTGACCCAACTCATTGGTTGTTGAGAACCCAGAAGGAGAATGAAGACAGAAGGAGGAAGTACAGTAAGTGAATCAACTGAAGAATGGATTGATATAGCTTCAAAGGAAAAGAGAATTTAGTCTTGCTGGTAAATACAGGACACCTGAGAAGATGGGAAGGGGCACATTATACAGACACCATCCTTTCACAAAAAGGCCTGGGTGAGAATTGAAATCCAGGCACTAAACCAAGATTCTCAATCTGAGCCTAGAGCTGTATCACTACACGCCTTTCCTTAAAGATGGATAATCTGTTAATCCGCACACACATACACGGTAAACAATACATATACTGTACCCAGATGGTTGGAAAAGGTTGGAAGGAAAATAGAGAGAAATGTGTCCGTGAAGAAACAAAAGGCAAAAACGCGCAGAAAAGGAAAGCAAAACATTATACTTAGACAGGCTTTCTCAACCTTGGTAAATTTAAGACATGTGAACCCCAATTCCCAGAATTCCCAAGCCAGCATGGTTGGCTGGGGAATCCTGGGAGTTGAAATCCCTGTGTTTTAAAGTTGCTGAGGTTGGGAAAACCTGTCTAATTATAATATTTTGCTTTCCTTTTCTGCATGTTTTTGCCTTTTGTTTCTTCACGGACATATTTCTCTCTATTTTCCTTCTAACCTTTCCAACCATCTAGATACAGTAGATGTATACCCATCAGTGGTAAGTTTCAAATTTTTTTACTACTGGTTCTGTGGGCGTGGCTTGGTGGGCATGGCAGGGGAAGGATACTGTAAAATCTCCATTCCCTCCCCACTTCAGGGGAAGGTTCCTGCAAAATCCCCATTCCCTCCCGATCAGCTGGGACTCGGGAGGCAGAGAATAGATGGGGGCGAGGCCAGTCAGAATTTTTATTACTGTTCTCCGAACTACTCAAAATTTCTGAGTAGTCTTCAGAACTGGTCAGAACCTGCTGAAACCCACCTCTGATACCCTGTACGTGTGTGTGGATGCATGCATGCCCACAATATCTTATCTTTATTATTTATTCACTTTGCATTCTTGACAGCTAGCCCATTCAAATAATTTTGGAGGAATGCTCAAGGTTGGGAAGGAAAAGAGTTGAAAACACCCAAACTTTAGAGTATTACAGTTGATGATAAGCTTGTCCTTTGTGTCTGTCTGCAAATAGAATGACTGTTACTCAACATAGGTATGGAGTCCATACATGAGAGGGAGTTTACCAAATAGCTAATGCAAAGATGAAATAAAATTGGAGCCGGAGTATAACGTGGTGTTACCCAACTGGGGATGGATAAGGGCAGAAGGGAGAATTTACAGGGTGTCCCTAAGAGCCAGATTGAAGGCTCAACTAGATAGATCAAACCAGAAGGTCAACGCCAATGAAGACTCCACAAGATTAGGACCAAACTTTAGTGAGAGATGCTATAGTAATAGTACTCTGTAAATCTGATGGTGCTGTACCTCCTGCCTTTTTTATACTCTAGTGAATCAGGGAGGCATTTCCCTAAGTTGTTTCAAAATATGATCCTGGTCTATCTGGCTCCATATTAGTTTTATATTAAACCAGTATGTAGGCAAGGAACTGAAATGTTCTTTAAGTCCTGAGAAACAGGATCATAGTTTCCCAGGACTTCAATAATATTTCAGCTCTCTTTGCCTACATCAGGGATCTGCAACCTTAAGGACTCATGGAAATAGGCCATTTGGACCTGTTTCCCATAGAAAAGAAAACACCGGGAGCCACAAAACCTGGGTGGGCGTGGCCAACTCGATGTCACTCACTTCCACCAGTCACATGACCACCCCCTAGCCACGCCTACTCAGCCGGTCATCAGGGCAGAGAACCAGTTATTAAAAAATACCGGGAACCGCAAAATCCTTTTGACATATCTCTCTCTCCCCTCCCTCTCTCTATGTATATGTCTCTCTCTCTCCCCCTCTCTCTGTATCTCTCTGTCTCTGCCCTGGCCGCTTCTCCATCCCCCGCCGTTGCCCATACCTTCTCAGGCCAGGTGAGGAGTGACTGGGAGGTGAGGGCGAGGGGCGGGGCCAGCCAGTGGTGGGATCACCTGACAGGGAGCCACAGAGAGGGCCCAAAGAGCCGCATGTGGCTCTGGAGCTGCAGGTTGCTGACCCCTGGCCTACATAATGGTTTAATATGGAACTAATATAGAGCCAGATCATTACCAGGAAATCACATTTTGACCAGAGTGGAAAGTTGTCAAACACAAGAAGAAATTATTTGGAAAACCACTGGATGTATTTTTGAAACCCCCAGGAACTGAAGGAAGAGCAGGATGGGTGAAAGGTAGAACATCCGGCTGGGGTTGAGTACAAAGGCATCTGAGTCTCCTTGATTTCATAATGTACAGGTAATGAAAAGGGGGAAGGTTATTAAAAGCATGTAAGAGGGAAATCTGGACATCCATAGACCTTCTAAAGGCTTTACTTTTCTAATTCACAGAATTATCAGGATGGAGAAAACATGTGCAGGATTTCCCGTAAAGTTCTCCTAAGCATGGTTGAAACTGCCCTCTGCATGACATCACTCCACTCCTTGAAAATTACATAATAAAGGGCAACAACAATGGATCCATTCCCTTGGGCTTCAGAAAGATTTCCTCAATCTTACATGAGATATAGAAAGCTTTAGCAAACCCAACGTTGAATTAAAATCAGTATGAGTATCAGTATGGAAAAAAAGGGAAAGTCCTCAATTTGCAACTGTACCTTTGAAGTTGCAGCACTGAAAAACGTGACTACTGAACTGGTCCTCGTGTTTACAATTGTTGCAGCCTCCCCATAGTCGGGTGACTGAATTAACTATTTGATGGGTTTCACAGTACACTGAATGGAAACTAATTCAGTTGGGTTCATACCAGAAGTGGGTTTCAGCAGTTCAGACCAGTTCTGGAGAACCGGTAGCAGAAATTTTGAGTAGTTTGGAGAACCAGTAAATACCACCTCTGTCTGGCCCCGTCCCCATCTATTCTCTGAGTCCCAGCTGATCGGGAGGAAATGGGGATTTTGCAGTATCCTTCCCCTGGATTGGGAAGGGAATGAAGATTTTATAGTATCCTTCCCCTGCCACACCCACCAAGTCACACCTACAGACCCGGAAGTAAAAAAATTTGAAACCCACCACTGGTTCATACAACATGATAAATTGCCCCACCCCCATCTTAGCATATTATACAGATGTGGCCATTGTATCTTTAACTGATTTGGTTAAGCTTCATGTATGAACAAAAAGTACTGTTGGAAACAGAGGAAAGATTACAAAATAAAATAATGAAGAAATGGAAGAAATGAAGTAATGGAATGAGAGCAGCATAAAAGCATAGCATCTAAGGATTACAGGGGAAATTTGAGATCATAGCAATAGCAATAGCCCTCAGATTTACAGACCACTCCACAGTGCTTTACAGGCAGCCCTCTCTAAGCGGTTTACAGAGTCAGCATATTGTCTCCAACAATCTGGCTCCTCCTTTTACCGACCTCGGAAGGATGGAAGGCTGAATCAACAACCTTGACTTCCATCAGGATCGAACTACAGGCTGTGACAAAGTTTGCCGGCAATACTGAATTCTAACCACTGTACCCCCATGGCTCATTAATCTGCCTGCATTCCTAACAGAAGACAATCCAAGCAGTGGTGAAATCCGAACCGGTTTGCTACCGGTTCGTTTTTTTTTTTTTTTTTAATTTGATTTATATGCCGCCCTTCTCCGGAGACTCAGGGCGGCTTACAGTGCGTTAAGCAATAGCCTTCATACTTTTGTATATTTATACAAAGTCAGCTTATTGCCCCCACAAACTGGGTCCTCATTTAACCTACCTTTAGAAAGGATGGAAGGCTGAGTCAACCTTGAGCCTTGGAGAGATTCGAACCAGCAGTAAATTGCAGGCAGCTGTGTTAATAACAGGGTGCTTTAAACCACTGTAGTACCAAGGCTCGTTGGCTGTGCATGCACACTGTGCGCCAAATGTGCGCTCTGTGTGCCCACGTGCACATGTGCAGTACACGCCAAAAGGAAGCTTGGGAAGGTAAGTAGGAGCAAGGAGGGAGATTAGCTGTGACGGGTGATTTAGCTTCGTTAGAAAGCAGGATTTCCTGCTTCTTAGCAAAGCTAAACTGCACGGAACAGCTGATTGTCGGAAATACCAGTTCGGAGGAACCAGTAGCTTTTTTTAAACTACCAGTTCGCTGGAACTGGTAGCTAACAACTGGTTTGGAGGAACCAGTAGCCTTTTAACCTGCCAATTCAACGGAACCGGTAGCTAACTACCGGTTTTTATCACTACCGATTCATCTGAACTGGAGTGAACCGGTAGCATTTCACCCCTGAATCCAGAGTCTTTTAAACATATCCAGCAATCAGAATCCATCCTTTCCATGATTCTGCGTTCTTCTGATGAACAGTTTTTATTTATTTTTTAAAAAATAACTCTTATTAAACAGTTTTTAAAAAACAAACAAAAACAGATATTTACATCTTCTTTTCAACATCTTCGCATCAGTAATCTATTTTTATACATTTTCTCTTTCTTCTATTAATATATCTTTTATACATATATTTCTAGTATATCATATATATATACCATTATAATATATTCTCTTAATCTAAATATTTTATTTACATTTAACATAAACAGGTACCTAGTTTCCTTTCCACAATTTATATCTTCCCATTTGTTTCCCTATTCCTCCATCTAATTTAACCATTGTTTAGTTTTCTTTTGTCCCCCCCCCTTTTTCCCCCCTTTCTCCTCCAACCATTTATACCATTTCTCCCAGACTAAGTAGTATTCTGTTTCATCTTTTTCTTGTATCTCCTTTGTGAACTTATCCATTTCCGTACACTCCATAATTTTTCTAATCACCTTGTCTTCTGATGGCATGTCATTGTTTTTCCAGTTTTGGGTGAAAACTATTCGTGCTGCTGTAATTATGTGAATAATTAAGTATCTTAAGGAACTTATTATCACATGTGGTGGTCCTGCCATAAGGCAAAACAATTTTGGCAAACAATTAAAATACAAACAGAAGAAATTATAATTCAACAAATAGAAATGAAGTCAGAAACTTTCCTACTGGGAATAATTACCGGATCATATGATGAACAGTTTTTAATATTAGGACCTTTTTGTCTGATAACCAACCAAAATCTCTACTGATTTTGATGCTGGAATATTAGGGTGAAACAGGCACATTTGAAATATTGATTTCTTACCTAAAAACAGCTCTAGGGCCATGAGCCTTCTCTCCAAATTCAGTTGTTAGAACAATGATGGAACCAATATTGGACAAGCTGCCTCTATGGGCTCCAGATATCCCCAGTCCTATTTTTGACATAGTTAAAGCAGTTGAAGGTGGCATAGCTGAAACCTAGTGGCAAAATATCAGTTTTCAACATCAAAAGTTTTGGTGTGTTTGTGTCGGAGCATGTGGTTTTATTCCCCCCTCCCTTGAAAAAGTAGGATTGAAATAAAATTCTTCCCCGAAGGGCTAACATTTTCTAGTGACATCACAGGCAAGTTCTTCAAGAATGCAATTAAAATGAATATGATAATATGAATTTTATTATGGGTGTATGGGTGTTCTAAATTTGCGGGCCAATTTTATATATTGATTTTAATTTGGTTTTAAATTTTATAAATCTATGTGTTTTAATATGGCTGTACACCGCCCTGAGTTCTTTGGGAGAAGGGCGGTATAGAAATCTAATAAACTTGAAACTTGAAAAATAAAATAAAATAAACAGCTCTTGCCTATGACTCCTCTCCGTCTTTCTTGTGCTCCTATATTAAGGAATTTAGCTAAATAAGGTTAAAATCAAGTTGAATATCTCATTCAGGGCATTGTAGGAAACCAACCATTGCCTTGGCATCATTTGTGAACCAGACCATCAAAACAACAACAACAACAACAACAACAACAACAACAACAACAACAACAACAAAACCAAGCACCTGAAGGCCAGACAAGGAATAATGGATGGAAACTGACCAAGAAGAGATTCAACCTGGAAATAAGAAGGAACTTTCTGACAGTGAGAACAATCAACCCATGGAACAGAAGTTGCCTTCGAAAGTTGTGGGAGTTTCATCACTTGAGAATTTCAAAAAAAGATTGGACTGCCATTGGTCAGAAATGGTGTAGGGTCTCCTGCTTGAGAGGGGGGTTGGACTAGATGACCTACAAGGTCCTTTCCAACTCTGTTAATCTGAATCTATCTAAAATGATCAAAGACCTGGAGATTAAAACGTATGATGAACGTTTTCAGGAACTGAGCATGGCTGGTCTGGTGAAGAGAAGGACCAGGGGAGACATGATAGCAGTGTTCCAATATTTGAGGGGCTGCCACAGAGAGGAGGGGGTCAAGCTGTTTTCCAAGGCACCTGAAGGCCAGACAAGGAACAATGGACGGAAACTGACCAAGGAGAGATTCAACCTGGAAATGAGGAGGAACTTTCTGACAGTGAGAACAATCAACCCATGGAACAGAAGTTGCCTTCGGAAGTTGTGAGAGCTTCATCCCTTGAGACTTTCAAGAAAAGATTGGACTGCCATTGGTCAGAAATGCTTGAGCAGGGGATTGGACTAGATAACCTACACGGTCCCTTCCAACTCTGTTAATCTGTTATAATCTGTTATAAAGTTGAGCCACAAGATGCTTTTGCCGTTTGGATTCCCCATGCTAGGTGAGCCTGGCAATTGTGTTTTGTTAACCTGAGTTTAGGATTAAGTGTGTTATAAGAACTCTGCCAAATTGTTTCCACTGTAGGGATAATAGCTGCTGGGGCAAGGGTGGAATTGGAGAAATGTCATCCGAGAAAGGATTAAACTCCCTTCCTCCCGTACAGCTATTTTTATCAAATTTCCTTCCAGAGAGTTAGCCCTTTTAGGCGATGGAAGGAAAAAGAACCATTTGCAGATAAGCTTCATCAGTTGCTGATAAGAGTATTATATTGTTGTTGATCAACTCACAATGAAGTTCTAGGCCACACCTAGGAACTATTTTATAAACAGTCACGCTATAAATAACGATCAAAGTTTGCACCCTCCTCTTTTCTTTCCCGTCTCGCCTCGTCTTTTACCATGGCTGCCAGATCAGGCTGCAAAAATATGAACTGCTACTAGATGGCAGCAAAGAGACACAGAAAAGGAAGCATTTCCTGCTGTCTACCTGTCATCTAGATTTTTGCAACCCATCTGATGTCCTCCTTTCTATGTACCTTCTCTTCCAATAATCCAAAAATATATGTGTGTCCCCTCCATGCATAGATGCTCCATGCATCTCATATCTGTTTATGACCTTGTTAGTCTTGAAGTCTTTGTTAGTCTTCAGGGTGCCACGAGACTAGATTTATTTGCGGCTCAGATTAACATTCCCCCCCACTCCCCCCACTCCAGGACAGTTGTGGATTCCATACCGAGCAGAGATTGGTCTTGATGATCTCAAGGGTGCCTTCCACATCTGAACATTTTTAAAAAAGACAAACAAACAGATAATGGTCTGAATTCTACTGTAATCCTTCATCAGATTAGATCCAGTCAGGAGAAAACCTCAAAGAACAGGTCACTTTCCCCCCTTCCCCTCTATTTCCAGCAAAAATGGATCTGAAGATTCCAAATAGAAGGGAATTTGAACATTCAATCAATGTATTATTTGTGTAGTGTTCTGGGAAGAGAGCAGTGGTGAAATGCTACCGGTTCACACCGGTTCAGGTGAACCGGTAGCAGTGGTGAAATGTAAAATTTGTTACTACCGGTTCTGTGGGCGTGGCTTGGTGGGGGAAGGTAATATAACTGAGTGGGCGTGGCCAACTTTTTTTTTTTACTTTTAAAACCATTTTTTTTACAACCTCTTCGGCTGAAGAGGTTGTAAAAAAAATGCTTTTAAAGCCTCTGACGATCCCAGCTGAGCCGCACAATCATCAGAGGCTTTTTTTTTACACTTTTAAAAGCATTTTTTCAGCCAAAGAGGTTGTAGAAAAAATGCTTTTAAAAATATAAAAAAAGCCTCTGATGATTGCACGACTCAGTTGGGCAATGTGGGGGGGGGAGGGATTTTTGCTACTGGTTCTCCAAACCACCTGCCTCCATCGCTACCAGATCGGGCGATCCAGTCCGAACCGGGAGCATTTCTCCCCTGACCGGTAGTAATAAAAACTACCGGTTCGGTCAAACTGATAGTAAAAAAAAGCTTTTTACGATTTAAAATCACTAAAAAGCAGGAAATTCTGCTTTCTAGTGAATCTAAATTGCGCGTCACAGCTGTTCCCCCCCTTCACTGTTCTACTTACCTTCCCAAGCCTCCTTTTTCCGTGCGAAGTGCGTGTTTGGTGCATCCTGCACATGTGCGGGCAGTGAACTGGTGGCAAACGGGAGGATTTCACCACTGGAAGAGAGCTGAATTACTGTATGGTAGCCAAAAATCAGGAGGAATCATATAGAACCTTTTCAGGCTGACAAATTTGACTAAAAGGCATCAGCTTTGGGGAGACATCAGGCAGACTTCAGGTGATCTCAGAAAGTGACAACAAACACAGTGGAGCCATCCGTTGGTAAGATATTTGTAATGTCTTGCATAGATAAAACTTGTGTTTGCTTCACCTGTCTTTTCTTTCCTTCCCCTCCTTTGCCTCATCCCAGGTTAAATCTACATCAGAACTCTACACAAGGAGGAACATGAACTGTAACTCATGCCTTTTAATAAAATATTAGCCAGAATGGTCCCACCAGATTCCTTCTGATTTGGAGCTAGCTGTGCAGCGCAACCCAGGTTTACGCTCATGTAGAAAGTTAGCACCCACCCCTCTCCTAGAAGAATGAAATATATTGAGAAATATTGAAAAGGCGGAATATTATATTTCCCTGGATGATAAAAGAAGAAACATGTTTTAAAGACAGAAAACGGCTCCCTGCCCACCCACCCCCAGCAGATATTTGGTGCCCATTAAGAAAGACTGGGCCAGCCTATCTACAAGGCAAAAGACCTCCAGCTCCAGGGTGATGGGATTAAGACATGACCCTCAAGGACAAAATAGGATTAACCCATCTAGCAGCAGAGCTCACTACATGGCACAATCACTGGGGACATTGCATCACCCAGCAAGCTCCAACCAAGCCTGGGACTCAGACAGCCTACAAAGTTAGCAGTAACCCCTACAACAGCCAATAGAATACATGTTCTTGCACAGGAACAGGAAGTTCAAGTGCAAAGCCCAAGAGAGGGTATGATCTTTCTCCAGCAGTGAAATCCACTTACTTTCGCTACCAGTTTGGCTGCGCTCCCATGTGGGAGCGCGCGCAGGCTATGCATGGGCAGATGATTAAAAAACAGGACATAATAACGTCCCAGTGTATGGACAGAGCCTCCTGCTGCTGGAGCTACTGGTTCAGCGAGCCCGATAGAACCGGGAGTATTTCACCATTGCCTCTCTCTCAACTCCATGTGGTCAACCGCACCAGGACCATGTGCTTGATGGTTCTGCTTCATTGTTAAACCCTCTTTCCAATCAGCCTCCATGGTTCCAGTGTCTTTCTCCCGCTTGGAACGGACCCAGACCAGTGGTGGGTTGTGCCCCCGGTTCAGACTGGTTCACAAGAACCGGTATTAAAACCGGTGGGAGGCCCTGCCCACTGCCCCGGATGTCATCATCGGCGATCTGCGCATATGCAGAAGCTTCTGCGCATGTGCAGAAGTAAGGCGCATGTGCAAGTGAAGCAAGTGCGTGCGATCCCATTGCGAACTGGTAGTAAAGGTAAGTAGAACCCACCCCTGACCCAGATGGATATTTTCTTCCAACACTCCCATAAATGTCAATCAGGCTTTCTTCCAGTGAATGGATGTAGGATTGTAGCTGCAATCATAGCACTTTTTCATCCACTACACACTCTAGCAATTCAAACACTGAAATAACAATTCAGTGAATAATTGAGGATCAATTTCAGGTTAATAGCCAAGGTTCACCAGATGCTCCTTCTAGGCAGGGTTAGGTGTAAGCAAGCCACGATGAAAAAGGACGCCAGCCCTTCGGTTAAATATGGTCGTCTGAGTTTCCCATCTGATCAGATGGAAATACAACTTGTGGTACGTCATGTTTAGAGCAAGGGCAATTTGGGATTCAAATAAAAGGCTGCATTATAGAGCGTATGTAATTTGTGACTACGGACCAGACGTGAAATATATACTTTAATACAAGGATCCCAATAGGTTGTCCATTTCATGTGCTGTCCAAGATAATGATCTCTTTCTTATATAATTGACATTCAAATAATGTATGCATTATGTCCTCTATCTCTGGAGCTCTGCAAATACAAGTATTTGCTGTCAGACTCCTGAATGAAAAATAACATCATAACTACGTAGTACAATGGACTTGCAGGGCCGGCACAATGTGTAACATGTTCACACTGGTGCACTAGGACTGGGTGTTTTGTTAATATGATTTATTGGGTTAGGGATTTTCTATCTTCACTGTTGAATTGTATTGTATTGGGTGGGTGCACTGAGGGAGCTCAACCAATCTCATTGCACATATGTTGTGCACTGACAATAAAGATTTGAATTGAATTGAATTGAATTGAATGCTCGTTATAAGGGACTTGGTTAAATGTTCCATATTTTATGCTATTAAACTGTTAGGGTAAGGATGATTATTGGTTTTGTTTTTAAAAGATGATTTGTTACAACAATAATCACTGTAGATTGCAGAGGGGTTGACAGCAAGTCACGATGAAATGCAGACCAGCATCATCAAATGCCACCCTTGCATAATCACAGCCCCATGTCTGATACACATACATACATGAGTCACATTGTTAGCATGATGTAGTCATTCATGCTTTGTCATTTGCTTTCTCCCTTCCCTTGCGGATGCTCATGTGTCATTCACACTGGAGGTTGCCAGGAAGACCTGATAGCATTTTGAGATAGGACTTTGGGGCTGTGAGTAAGTGCTCCACAACTCATTGTTGACTGGAGATCATATGTGGCATGAAAGTGAAGTAACTCTATTGTTGATTAGCCCATAGGTCATGCCAAATACGGTACAGAATATAAAACACAGATTAATAAAAGCATATATAAAGACGGAATTAAATACAGATTATGGGTGACATGATAATAATATTCCAATATCTCAGGGGCTGCCACAAAGAAGAGGGGGTCAAGCTGTTCTCCAGAGCACCTGAGGGCAGGACAAGAAGCAATGGGTGGAAACTAATCAAGGAGAGAAGCAACCTAGAACTAAGGAGAAATTCCCTGACAGAACAATTAATCAGTGGAACAACTTGCCTCCAGAAGTTGTGGAAGCTCCAACACGGGAGGCTTTTAAGACAAGATTGGACAACCATTTGTCTGAAATGGAATAGGGCAGTGATGGCTAACCTTTTTGCCGTTGCGTGCCAAAAGCGGCAGGAACTTGGTTCCTCAGGTTGATTCAGCCTTCCATCCTTTCAAGGTGGGTAAAACGAGGACCCAGATTGTTGGGGGCAATATGCTATTTAGTATACTGTCGATTGTTGTAAGCCGCCCAGAGTCCTCGGAGAGTGGGCGGCATAGAAATATGATTAATAAAATAAATAAATAAATAAAATAAACTTGGGGGGGTCGCACACACGCAATGCCCCACATGCCCCCACACATGCGCTTGTGCTCCCCCATGTTTCCCCCGACCCCTTACACTCCCCCTGAAGCCCCACGCATTTGTGCGTGAGCCCTGCAGCCTGTTTTAGGCCTGAGAGGCCTCCCTGAAGCCTTCTGGGACCAAAAATGGGCTGTTTTGCGTCTGGCAGGTCTCCCTGAAGCCTTCCTGTTTTGGCACTGGGGGGGGGCACACCACTCCCCCTGTGCCCCCCCCCCGCCCCTGCGTATGCACGTGAGACCCCTACGCATGACGTTTGTGTCTCCCGCATGCACCCTGCCCCTGCACCAGAGACCCAAAAATCAGCTGACTAATGGGAGGTGCGCACACATGCACGATGGAACTGAGCTGGGCGATGGCTCACGTGCCTGCAGAGAAGGCTCTGTGTGCCACCTGATAGGTTCGCCATCATGGGTATAGGGTTTCCTGCTTGAACAGGAGGTTGGACTAGAAGACCTCCAAGGTCCCTTCCAACTCTGTTATTCTGTGAAAGAATAAAGAATGCAAATCATATTTCTGTGTCATCCCTACAATTTACCCCAATGAAACCCACACATGCAGATCTCAATGGAACCATTTCATTCAAACGAAGGGCTGTGTTATATATGCAATGTGTGAATTCTGACATCACATAAAATATATTGTTTAAATCAGTGTTTCTCAACCTTGGAAGCTTGAAGATGGATGGACTTCAACTCCTAGAATTCTGGGATTCTGGGAGTTGAAGTCCACCCATCTTCAAGCTACGAAGGTTGAGAAACACTGGTTTAAATATAACGGTCCCAATAGGTTGTTGATCTAATGTGCGATCCAAGATACGGTTCTCTCTCTTTCTTATATAATTGACATCCAAATAAGATATGTCTTATGTCCTCTATCTCTGGAACTCTGCAAATACAGGTATGTTCATTATAAGGGACTTGGTTAAATCTTCAATATTTAATCATTGTGTCCAGTGGGTTGAATCTTGTCATGGAATGGAAGCATTCATCAGGCCAATGCTGATGCATTGATGCACTGAGCTGAGGTGGCGCAGTGGTTAGAGTGCAGTACTGCAGCTACTTCAGCTGACTGCTAGTTCAGCAGATCAGCGGATCAAATCTCACCGGCTCAAGGTTGACTCAGCCTTCCATCCTTCCAAGGTGGATAAAATGAGGACCCAGATTGTTGGGGGGCAATATGCCATTTAGTATACTGTCTTTGCTGTAAGCCGCCCAGAGTCCTCGGAGAGTGGGTGGCATAGAAATATGACTAATAAATAAATAAATAAATTTTATATCGGATGCAAGGTGTACTATATGACCCACAGAACAGTCTTACAATTTTTCATTTTATTTATATAAAAAAGATTCTTTTTATTTAGAAAAAAACAAACAAACAGGACACAAACACAGAGTGCATACCCCATAGCCCTCCATCTTGCACCCTGCAAGTGTGAACGTTGGTTATGGACTGGGGATGTGAAGCCAGCTTCTTAATTGGCCATGTTGATCTGAGACATCTCCATCAAAGGCACACAGGTGAGTTCTCTACATCCAACCATCTCCTTTTCACAGCTTAGTTATCAGAAACAGTTCAGTAGAGATGGGGGAAAAATGGTCCTTGCCCCCCTATCTCCTCCTATCACAATTTGCTCTTGATTGAAGCTGGAGAGCCATCCTATTTTTATAACCATCACAAGCTTCTCACCTGCAGCAACAAAAGCCAGTTTCCAGAACATGTATTTTTGCAGTTCCAAACACACAAACCCCTCCCCCCAAACTACCCCGCTCTTTTGATTTAATCCAGAGAGAGGCAGGAACTTTTTCCTGAAAAGGCTGACATATGAGCATTAAAAAAAAAAAATTCACATTACTTTCCCATTGCAGGAGAGATTGTGGTTTTAACACGGAGGGATCCAGCTTGTGCTTACAGTCATATGATGTGAAAGAATTAGAACACATAATAATAATAATAAAAAAGAAGAAGGTACAAATAGGAAGCCAGGAGAGAGCCTGACCACTGCAACGATGCATAAGAATACACATATAACACAATATTGACCTCAAACATCCAGGAGTAATCTCTATTCATCCAGGAGTAATCTCTATTTGGCAGAACCCTGCCCAAATAATGATTGCAATGAGAAGGATGGGTGAGCAGCTACGCTGGGCAAGGCCAAATAGCTTTCAATATTTAGAGAGTATCATCAATGGGACAATTTATAACGAGTAAAGTTCAGATAACACAATAGTCTTTTGTCTACGAAGGAATGTGGCTTCACAGAACCATCAGAATGAAGTCCTGATGAGGTTCTGATCCATTTAAAACCAAGAGAAATGTGTGCCTGCTGCAGCTTTTCATAATTTGGTATCTTCCAGATGTGCTGGAAGATGTGCTCAGTGCCCAGCATCTCAAACCAGTATGGCTGGAAACTTGAGGATCTGTAGCCCCAACTGGTTGAAGGGCATTTAGCTGGTGGAAGGCCAATCTCCAAAAAAGTGTCCCGATGGAATGAGAGATGGAATTACATCACCAAGGAGACTGAGAAAGGAGAGTTAATTTACACAGTAAACAGTTTTGATTTAAATTCTCCAAGTTCTCCAAGGGGAAAAAAATGTAGAGAGCGCCCTTGGCAGACCAAAGGTTCACCCAGTATCAGTGGAAGACAGAAATTGGAGTTTCAAATATGGCGAGATTAGAAACTGTGCTTTTCTACTCTGTTAGACGGAAGGCATTTATAAAGTAACCCAGAGGAGCAAAGTCATATCAGCTCTATACTTAAATAGGAGTCATATTTAGTAAGATAACATCAGCAACAGCAATTATTCTCCCTAATGCCTACTTGGAACAATATGCAAACGGTAGATGAGCTGCAGTATTTAATAAGTAAGCTGCTCAGAGGTTTAACAACTGCAACATGAAAACAAATCTGCTTGATAAATGACTTTCCTCAACCTGTTCACAGGTCCATTCCTAAAAAGGTGACATACCAGAAGTTTCTCCTTGAGTTTATTCTGCCTTTTCCTATTCAGCTTGCACTTACTTCCAAAATTTGAAACTCAGTTTGGATAGTCCAAGCTGGTGTCTCTTCTACTTACCCTCCTCTCTTTGTGGTCCAGTGGCTGTTTTCTGATCTGCAAGGCACAAGACACCTCAAAGTACAGACCCAACTACTTATGTTTTTCCCCAGGAATCAACATTTAGCACTCCATCTTAAAATGCCCATTAACCGGCCACTTCAATGGCTTCTATGAGATTGTTCTATGTGTCTTTTTTTTTTTTCACCTTTGGTGGATTCACAAGTTCAGTCTGCGTCCATCTTCAAGTCCTGGTTTTCACCTGGGCAGTAGAATACTGTGGCAAAAACGTGGGAAGCACCTGGGAAGAATCCTGAGGCCCAGCCTCTTTCTTCCATGGTAAGGAATCATATTGGAGCCTTCCACGTGAAGAGACCCTTGAGAGAAACCTGGCTGCTCTCAAGGAAGCCCCCATGGAACTTACACTTCAAATGGCTGCTTGCTAGACATACTGTTTTTTAGAAGCACTGCTACTTGGGCGGCTGGACTGCCTTTCCGGAGAGAGATGGAGTTCGGGGGCTCCCGTTGCAAAGAGATCAGGAGGACTAATCTGGTTTTGCAAGGCCAGGGTTTCTTCTGTGTTGTAATTGGCCCAGTTCTGCTCGCTGGAGAGCTTGTTGTATCCCTGGTAGGGTGGAGCATGCCTGTCTGACATGGGGAGGTAGAAATAGGGTTTATCTGGTGGATAAGGCTCTGTTGGCATTTTACCAATGCTGTTGGCATCAAAGGGTAGAGGGGGAGCAGAAGATGGAGAACAACAGTCATTTTCCTTAACCCTTTTGACCAGGTGCTTGCAAAAGAGATGTAAAAGCTCCAGAATGTTGAGGACAAGGGAGATCAATCCCATTACCAGCATGAAAAGGATGAAGATGGTTTTTTCAGTGGGACGGGACATAAAACAGTCCACAAGGTGTGGGCATGGAGAACCTTGGCACACATAGTTAGCATGCATGACAAAGCCATATAGGTACCACTGGCCAAGAAGAAAGCCTGCCTCAAAGATGGTCTTGAAGATCACGCTGATGACATAGGTCCACATCAGAGGCCCACGGATTTTAATTCGGCCATCTTCAGCCACACAGATCTTGGCCATCTTCTTCTCCACTGCCATCAACATAGCTGTCGCCTTGTAATCTTTGGCTTGCAATGCCCGGAGTTCACTCTCCCGTTCCTTTAGCTTCTCCTCTTGTCGGGAGAGGTAGATGACATGCCCCAGATAGACCAAAGTTGGGGTGCTGACAAAGAGGAACTGCAGCACCCAGTAACGAATATGGGAAATAGGGAAGGCATTGTCATAGCAGACGTTGGTACAGCCAGGTTGCTTGGTATTGCACACAAAATCGGACTGCTCATCGCCCCAAACGGACTCCCCAGCTAGACCCAGGATCAAGATTCGGAAGATGAACAGGACTGTCAACCAGATCTTGCCGATGACTGTTGAATGCTCCTGCACCTGGTCCAGTAACTTCTCCAGGAAGCCCCAGTCACCCATCCTGTGCTATGGACAGTAGAGAAGTAGAGAAGGAATTAAGAAGGGATCCATAATCATTTCATGAGAGCTTGAGGTTCCCACCATCATTTAAGTTCTAGGTGGGTCAACATCCTGAATTGAGGATTATAGGAAGCCTTCAAGGGCTGCAAAGGAAGACAATGTTAATGAATGGGGCCATAATTCACCCCAACCAATTGCTGTGAAAACTCATTCCCTTCCCAACACAGATGGACTCATACAATATCCTAAATCCAACCAAATTGTATGAGGCTGGTGTTTATCCAATAGTCTTAATTTAGTTATTGAGGAAACCCTCTTGTCTAAATTACACTGTAAACTGCAAAGCCACCAAAAAAATAACCATGGTTAAGACTAATATCCTATGCAAATACTGTACAGCTGCATCCGTTTGCAATTGATCTGATTGGAGGTGTTGTAGGAACACAGAATATAGCTGAGCATGATTTGAGGATGTGGTTAGAGTTTAAAACTATACTAATATTTTACCTAGCAACAGGGAAAGTGATGACATTAAAGAGTGTTTTTATGCATCTGTGTGTAGGACAAAAGTGATTTGAATGACTTCCCTACCGTATTTTAATAACGCAACACATGCACACATGTTATAAACATAGCTTTAACTCTACTGTAGTTTAAAAAGAAAAGAAGAAATGCTTTTCTGAATAGTAGTGCGGAAACCTACATATTTAGGTGGGATAGAAAGGACATATTTTTTAAAAAACAGAGGTCCTTGAGTGATTGTCACAGAGAAAGGGAGGGAGGTCGACCTATTCCAGGACAGTGGTGGGTTTCAAAATGTTTTACTACTGGTTCTGTGGGCATGGCTTGGTGGGTGTGGCATGGCTTGGTGGGCGTGGCAGGGAAGATTACTGCAAAATCCCCATTTCCTCCCAATCAGCTGGGCCTTGGGAGGCAGAGAATAGATGGGGGCGGGGTCAATCAGAATTTTTACTACCGGTTCTCCGAACTACTCAAAATTTCCACTACCGGTTCTCCAGAACTGGTCAGAACCTGCTGAAACCCACCTTTGGTGCAGGACAAGAAGCAATGGGTGGAAGATCATTAAAGAGAGGTCCAACCTGGAACTAAGGAGAAATGTCCTGACAGTAGAAATGACTTGACTGTAGAAATGATGGGTGCTCCATCATTGGAGAGTTTCAAGAAGAGATTGGATAGCCGTTTGTCTGGAATGATGTAGGATCTCCTGCTTGGGCAGGGAGTTGGACTAGAACTACTTCAAGATCCATTCCAACCAGGGGTGGGCTGCTGAGGTGTTCACAGGGGTTCGGGAGAACCTCTAGCTAGGATTCTGTGCAGTTCGGAGAACTCCCAAATCCCACTCCTGGGTGGCCCCACCCACCCCTCCCCTCCCAGGAGTCCCCACGCGGCCCATTTTTGATGCAGATAAGTGCAGGGCGTGCACGGAGGCTCGGGGAGGGTGAAAAATGGGCCTACCGAAATGTTGGGAAGGTTGGAAAAGAGCCCGTTTCTGGCCTCCAGAGGGCCTCAGGAGCCTGGGGAGGCTGTTTTAGCCCTCCCGGAGGTTTGAGAAAAGCCTCCGGAGCCTGGGGAGGGCAAAAATGCCCCCCACCAATCCATGGTGCAGAAGGCCGACTAGGCCACGCCCACCATGGCCACGCCCACCCAGCAACCGGCAGAAAACCCCTTGCTAAGATTTTTGATGCCCAGCCCTGATTCCAACCCTAATATTCTATGTTCCAGGTCGGCATAAACATTCAGGAGAAGCCCATTAACAACACTCCAGTGGTTGGCCAGGACCTAAGTTCTGAAAAGGAACATCTGCAAACAGCTTCAGGCAAACCACTTCATAGCCCTCTGTGAATGGGGAAGTCTCTCCATCTTTCCCTGTTCTGGTGCTGGATGCGTCAGGCCCAAACCTTCTTATTTTCCAGTGATTTCAGCCAACCACTTCAGGTTGGAGTCTAACCAGATAGGACAGCTGGGTCCAGCCTTCCTCTACTTGGTCTCCTCTAAAAATGATTTTTATAGAATTTTTATTAAAATACGAGTTACAATAACATAAGACAAATGTACAGTATAAAGCTATAGAAAAAAAAAGAACGAAGGGAGATGTAAAACAAGTAAATGAAAAAAGAGAGTACATAGAGAAAAAAAAAGAAAAGAAAAAAAACGAATTAAGAAGCGGCTTCCAATCCTTTTTTTTTTTTTTTTTTGCAGTGGTTACAAATGAATTTATCATCTTCCCATTTTCTGCCTTTCTAATCATCAAATCCATAAGTCACTTTTTTTCCATTCTAAACTACAAATTCAATCCCCCCGCCACTTTGCCTTGCCTTACCTAGTATCCTCTGGAAGTGCTGAGTTCATTGAACCCGATACTTGGAAACTCCATCAACCAAATACTTTAGCATGATTTAGTTATGTATTTTCCTACCTTCTTATTACATTGTTATACATCTTAGTGCCTTGCGTTGTTTCCATACATTGATGTTCGTAGATGTTAAAAAAAAATGACTAGCATTATATTAAACACCCTACAATATTTTTTTCTTTTCTTTTTTCTATCCTCAACGATCTCTCAATACGAATTACAATTTAGGATGGCAATGTTACAAAACCAGGTTTTTTTCAAATTCCAAGCTGAGTACAACATTGAAAAAGAGCTACTACAGTTCACATCAAAATAATTGCTTTATACTGACTCTATACATCTGACTAGGTGGCTCAGTGGCTAAGACACTGAGCTTGTCGATCAGAAAGGTCGGCAGTTCAGTAGTTCGAATCCCTAGTACAGGTCTCCTGCGTGAGCAGGGGGTTGGACTAGATGACCTCCAAGTCCCTTCCAACTCTGTTACTGTTACTTACTAAAGAGTTTGACTGTGGCTGATAATTTTTTTAAAGTCTCTCTTGTATTGTTACTGCGTATTTGTATGTATGTACAGTATGTATGTATAGTAGACACAGACACAGACACAGACACAGACACAGACATATTGTATATATACACACACAGTCTCTCTGTCTCTGTCTCTGTCTCTGTCTCTGTCTCTCTCTCTCTCTCTCTCTCTCTCTCTCTCCCCCTTCTCAGCCCTATGGGTGGTCTGTGTAGAGGACCTGAAAGTCTTGAGTAGAATCTCAGGTGTTCCTAGCATTGCACTCTTCTGAATGTCTGATTCTAGCGCTGATGCCATTCCTGGAATCTGTTGGATTCCCAGCGTAGGAGTCACAGCCCCAACTGCTCCTTCCAACATTGGGACCTCTTTGGCCTTTACTTTCCACATCCTGTCTAGTGCCTCCTTCAAACCTTGGTCCTTCTCTGGCTTCTCACATCCTTTCTTCCTGATGTTGATGTTGCTTGACACCTCTGCATCTATCACCACTGCTGTCTTCTGGTTCTTGTCTACTAATCCAATTCATTGATTGAACACATAGGAGAGAGAGAGAGAGGGAGGGAGGGGGGATAGGGAGGGAGGGAGGGAGAGACAGAGAGAGACAGACACAGAGACAGACAGACAGAGACACACTCACTCTCTCACACACAGAGAGACACAGAGAGAGAGAGACAGAGAGAGAGAGACACACACACACACACAGAGACACAGAGAGACAGAGAGAGAGGGGGGGAGAGAGGGAGACAGAGAGACACACACAGAGAGAGAGAGACAGAGACAGAAAGACAGAGAGACACACACAGAGAGAGACACACACATACACACACACACAGAGAGAGAGAGAGAGAGAGAGACAGAGAGACAGAGAGACACAGAGAGAGAGACAGAGACACACACAGAGAGAGACACAGAGAGAGACACAGAGACACACACACACACACAGGGGGAGGGAGAGAGACACACACAGAGAGAGACACACACAGGGAGAGAGAGATAGAAAGACAGAGAGAGACACACACAGAGATACACACACACACACACACACACACACACACACACACACAGAGAGAGAGAGAGAGAGAGAGAGAGAGAGACCTTAGCATCCAGGAAAATGGTAGTTTACAAGAATGTCATCTATCACATGTGGTCTCCTGCATATTCTTGGAAGGTTAAAAAAAAAGGTAGTAGAGGCTGAGATCCATTACTTTCTTTGGAGGAATGCTTAAGGAGAGAGACAGAGACAGAGAGAGGGGGGAGGGGAGAGGGAGAGAAAGTAACCATAGGAGCCTCCAAAGTGGGTAAAGCAGGTGAGTAACTAGAGAGTAACCACACCCATCAACACAGGCTGTAGAAGTCCAACTGTGAATCCAGAACCAGCTTCCAAAATTCCAGGTGGGTACTAATTCACCCCCAAAACATAATATGCCCCTTTACTAGATTATCCTCAGGCACAGAGCATCCAATAAATGCTGAGTTTTGAGAGCTGTGCCAGGAGGAAACACAGATTAAGGCAAAATTCCATGTATGGGTCTCAGGCAGTCTGAGTACAAATTCTATCATGACCTCTAACTTTGTCAGCTTCAATTTAATATAGAAGAATTAGATCTTCTGAAGAAAACAGCACAGACCGCAAAATGGCTTACATTTCAAAAGGAAATTCTGGAAACCGAATGCTATTCTTTTGCTCTTCTTCCGGAAGGGTTCTATAAATATCTTTCTTTTTCAGAAATGGTTGCGTTTACAGTTCGCTGACAATAAGAGAAACATTGAGGTGCTACAACACTGTCATTTTTGCCTCGAACAGTCAAACAATGCTGCCCTTCTGAAATTAGAAGCAGCATTAACCGTGGCGTTAAAAATAATGCGCCTCTGTGCATGATCAGGAATAAAAGAGATGATTTTTAAAGCAATCAATGACTGTAAAAGTCTCCTTTCAAATAAAGTTGCACATTACTTGGCTTAAATATATTTTTTGGACATTTGAAAACCCAGCCATTCCGCAGATGGGAGAAGATGGAAGTATGAAAATTTAAGCATGCAGTCATAAAACTGAATGCCTTGTTCTCCCCTATAAAGAACGGTTGCTGGAATTGGGCATGTCTAATTTGACGAAAAGAAAGAGTAGGGGTGACATAATAGCAGCGATCCAATATCTTAGGGGTTGCCATAAAGAAGTGGGGGTCAACCTATTCTCCAAAGCACCTAAAGGTAGGACAAGAAGCAATGGATGGAAACTAATCAAGGAGAGAAGCAACTTAGAATGAAGGAGAAATTTCCTGACAGTTAAAACAATTTATCAATGGAACAACTTGCCTCCAGAAGTTGTAGGTGCTCCATCACTGGAGTTTTTTTTTTTTTTTTTTAAAGAAGGGACTGGACAACTATTTGTCTGAAATGCTTGAGCAGGGGGTTGACTGAGAAGACTTCCAATGTCCCTTCCAACTCTGTTATTCTGTTATTCTTTTATTCTATCCTTTGCAAGAAATATTTCACTGTATTGTTCCTTGTCTTCATGCTTTGCTACAGCCCTGTCTATATCCCCTGCTTTTTTTTAAAAAAAATACAGAAGCAGGATTCAAACCCCCAACTGCCCAAATATTGCTGCATTGGCTAGTGTATATATATATATACACTATATATGGTAATTTATGTCTTTTAATTAAACTTGCTGTTTGGAAAAGATGCTACCAGACTCCTCCTGTCTCAGGAAGGCAGTAGAACTGAAGGAAAAAAACTAACAAGTGGTTAAATTTAACCAAGGGTGCCTGCACAGCTGTGACTATGATAATTTTATTTTATATATATATTTCCCCCTATCTCTAGCCTCAGCAGCTGCCCAGGACTTATAAAGAGTTAGTGCCTGAGGTTGCCAATTGCTTTGGTAAAAATAGGGATAAACAATAAAAACTGTATCCTGGGGTTTTTTTCCCCCCTGCTTTTAGAGAAGGTTGCCCTGTAGACAAGCTTTTCCTGACAAGGTGATAAAATAGTCATTGGCTGTCTAACACATCTGCACAACCAGAAGGCAGAGGACGGTTGGAAGTGTTGGCATCCTGAATTGATTTGTTGGGTTTTGATGATCCTAGCTATGCTTGTATTGGGAAAAATCAGGAACTCCATGCCTGATCATGCTTGGTCTTAGAGAATTCTCTGAGCATGAGTACTAGCTCTTCTCTCATAAATCAATGAGGACTAGTAACTTCCTTTTAAAGATCCAACAAGCCCAACGTGGAGTCTGTTGAGATGTTGAGACTTTGGAAAAAGGGCAGAGAAGGGCAACTGAGATGATTAAAGTCCTGGAGACTAAAACATATGAAGAATGGTTGCAGGATTTGAGTTTGGCTAGTCTAAAGAAAAGAAGGGGTGACATGATAGCAGTATTCCAGTATTTGGGGGGTTGCCACAAAGAGAAAGGGGTCAATTTATTTTCCAAAGCACCAGAAAAATAAAACAAGAAACAATGGATGGAAACTAATCAAGGAGTGAAGCAATTTGGAATCAAGGAGAAACTTTCTAACAGCGAGACCAATTAATCTGTGGAACTGCTTGCCTTTAGAAGTTGTGGGTGCTGCATCACTGGAGGCTTTTAAAAAAAAAGATTGGACAGCCACTTGTCTGAAATAGTATAGGGTTTCCTGCTTGAGCAGGGGCTTGGACTTGAAGGCTTCCAAGATCCTTTCCAACTCTATTCTGATTGAATCTAGAGAAAGTTAAACAGCTAGGCTTGCTCTAAGGCAAGCGGGAAACGATGGCAGAATGCCTTGGATCTCCTACATATGACAGACTAGTAGAGAAAGTCAAACATTAGAAAAATACCACAAATCTTCACCTTAAATCTTAAAAGGGCTGTGGTGCCAAGAGGGAATAACTTTGAAGCAGACAACTGTGAAAATCAGATTTACTATTATTCCTTAAATCAAAGCACTGCCTCCAGGGCTTTCCAGGTTTAGGGATATTTAACAAATTTGAAGACAGCCTTTTACTCACCAACAAATCAAAGGGATTTTCCTGATTTAAAAGTCCTCATTAGGAGTTTTTGGCTTAATTTTCTTGGTATCAGCTCTGCTCCTGGAAGAGAAACTGCAGCTGAGCTCAGATGCAGGACGGGAATCTAACAAGCAGTCCTGGAATTCAGGGCACTCTGAGACTGTTATGAAGAGCAAAGAAGAGGAAAGTTTATTATAATAACCCTTGGATGAGTTAACAGAAGGGGAGGAGTTAGAGGAAACAAGTCAGGGAAGAGGAGGAGAAAAAGCTTGGATTAGCAGTGCAATTGTTGAATATTCTGTTTTTTTTTTCCCCCTTTAAAAAAGTCACAGCTGATTGGGCTTGTGGAAAGAAGGAATAGCTAAAGGTGACTTCACTTGCTTCCTGGCTGGAAGAGCTTAACAAAGCGGCTCACCTCTCACAAGTTGTGTTCACACAACCCACAGAAGCAGTTTCCGTTAAAGATGCAACAGTGAATTGTGGGAGCTTCATCACTGGAAGCTTTCAAGAAGAGACTGGACTGCCATCTGTCAGAAATGGTACAGGGTCTCCTGCTTGAGTGGGGGGTTGGACTACATGGCCTATGAGGCCCCTCCCAACTCTGTTAATCTGTTAAAGCCGTGTGTTTTTCAACCTTGGCGCCTTTAAGAAGATGGTTGGACTTCAACTCCCAGAATTCCCCAGCCAGTTGAAGTCCATCCATCTTAAAGGTACCAAGGTTTTTTTTTTTTAAAAAAAACACAAAACCCACTGCTTTAGAGTTTGTTAGAGGAATCTGGAGGCAGGGGTCTGGAAACTTAGTGTCTTATGTAAACCCAGTCCACTGGGGTAGGTTACAACCCAAGGCCTTAGGCAATGTACCCCCCTCCCCCAAACCGGTTAAGATAAAACCAGGTTCAGCATGTTGGGTGAACATAACCAAAGAAAGGAGACGAGACAAAGCTTTTGATTCCCTAAACAGTCGTAGCAGCAGTAGCCGGATTGGAGTGGTGGTGGGAGAATATTGCTCTGGAGCCTGGCTGAGGAAAAAGGAAGTGGAGGAAAACAGCGGAGACTGAAATAACAATTGGTGCCTCTGTTGCCCAGCAATGCAAGCCAAGAGCAATAGAAGGGAAATCCTGCACGGGAAGAATTTACTAGCACCTTGCAAAGCGTGGGAATCAGGAGCAGGAAAATGTGTGTGTGTGTAGGGGGGGGGGCTTTCAGGCAGGGAATCCCTGCAATCCTTGGGGAAGGGAGTGAGGAATTCCAAGCAGAGATCAATATCTGTAATGGGGGTCTCCAACCTTGGCAACTTTAAGCCTGTCGGACTTCAACTCCTAGAATTCCCTAGCCAGCTTTGCTTAAAGCTGCTTAAAGCTTAAAGTTGCCAAGGTTGGAGATCTATCTGATCTATAATGTTGACAATCTGCATGCAGAAGCAGCCACCCAATTTGAAAAGTGGTCAAAGGAGGAGGAAGGTGGCCTTCATAAGTTTGAAAATGGACTTCTGGGTTCCTTGAAAATACAGTGCAACATTCCCTTTGGTTCCACCCTCTATTCTTATCATGCCAACATTACTAACCTGCACAGTGAGGAGGTCAGTCAATATGATGACTGTTGTTGTTACTTTGAGCTGTTTTTTCCCTCTCTCTCTCCCCCACCTTCTTTTACTTTCTCTTTCTTTCTTTCTTTCTTTCTTTCTTTCTTTCTTTCTTTCTTTCTTTCTTTCTTTCTTTCTTTCTCTTTTTTTTCTTTCTATCTTATCTTTGGTTTTTTGACATGGGATATACCCTATTTTATATGGTATTAACCGCTAGATAAAAGAGACAGAAGTTAGAAAGGAGGAGATATTAGAAGAGGAAGTCTTAAAAGAGGAGAGGTGTCAAAGAAGTGATGTTAAGTATTATTGTTACGATACGATAATGTTACTATCCTATTGTTATTACGGTGATGAATACTATAAAAAGATGAATATTATGACTGCATAAATGTTACCGCACCCAGACCGAACACTGTTTGATGAAAATTGGATTGAATATATATATATAAATAAAATAAATAAAACATTAAAAACAAACAAAATGATGAGAAGGTGAAAACATGGTTGGGATTGACAAAGGTAGAGGAGTAATTATCAGGCTCCGATAAACTGATCACAGAAAGAAGATTTCAGAGAATAAGGACATTGTAGAGTGGAATAGGAATAGGAATAGGAATAGGAATAGGAATAAGAGCAGAATAGAATAGAATAGAATAGAGTAGAGTAGAGTAGGTAAAGTGAGTAGAGTAGAGTAGAATAGAATAGAATAGAATAGATAGAATAGAATAGAATAGAATAGAATAGAATAGAATATATGGAGGGAATGGAATTCAGAGAATAAGGACATTGTAGAGTGGAATAGGAATAGGAATAGGAATTGGAATTGGAATTGGAATAGGAGTAGAGTAGAATAGGAGTAGAATAGAGTAGAATAGAATAGAATAGAATAGAATAGAATAGAATAGAATAGAATAGAATAGAATATTACAATTGACAATGTCATTGACAACTTTGTCAAGGAAACAAGATGGCTGCAGTTCCTGTTTCAGGAATATGAGGTCAAGTATGATACAGTCCTTGACTTACAACCATCCATTTAGTGACCGTTCAAACTTACCACGGCACTGAAAAAAATGACTGTTTTTCCTACTTATGTCTGTTGCAGCATCCCTGTGGTCACATGATCAAAATTCAGATAATTGGCAATTGATTCATATTTATGATGGTTGCAATGTCCCTCGGTCATGTGATCCCCTTTTGCGACCTTCTGACAAGCAAAGTCAATGGGGAAGCCAGATTCATTTAACAACTATGTTTCTAACTTAGCAACTGAAGTGATTCACTTAACAAATATGTTACTGATTGAACAACTGCAGTGATTCACCAAAGGGAAAAAAAAAAACCCAACACAGTTCTAGGCTGCATAAATAGAGGGATAGAATCAAGATCACGTGAAGTGTTAATACCACTTTATAAGGCCTTGGGAAGGCCACACTTGGAATACTGCATCCAGTTTTGGTTGCCATGATGTAAAAAAGATATTGAGACTCTAGAAAGAGTGCAGAGAAGAGCAACAAAGATGATGAGGGGACTGGAGGCTAAAACATATGAAGAACGGTTGCAGGAACTGCATATGTCTAGTTTGATGAAGAGAAGGACTAAGAGAGACATGATAGCAGTGTTCCAATATCTTAGGGGTTGCCACAAAAAAGAGCGAGTCCAGCAATTCTCCAAAGCACCAAGGGTAGCACAAGAAGCAATGGGTGGGAACTAATCAAAGTGAGAAGCAACTTAGAACTAAGGAGGAATTTTCTGACAGCTAGAACAATTAATCAGTGGAACGACCTGCCTTCCGAAGTTGTCAATGCTCCAACACTGGAAGTTTTTAAGAAGAGATCGGACAACCATTTATCTGAAATAGTATATAGGGTTTCCTGCCTAAGGGGGTTGGACTAGAAGACCTCTAAGGTCCCTTCCAACTCTATTCTATTCTATTCTATTCTATTCTATTCTATTCTATTCTATTCTATTCTATTCTATTCTATTCTATTCTATTCTCTAAGGAAAGAGGTCATAAAATGGGGAAAAAGTCACTTAATTGTCTCACTTAGCAATGGACATTTTAGGCTCAATTGTGATCCTAAGTCAAGGACTACCTGTATTTGCATAAGTTGGCACATATTTGTAGGAATTAAAAGCAAGTGGATTCTTAATCTTTCCGTGCATGATCTTCTGTTTCTTGATCCTGGGTGTTGCAGTTTGCTGAGGCTCATAACCAGAAGAAGACTGAAGCAAAGAAGAAGGCAGGTTGACCTTCCAGGAAGAGATATTCACTGTACGCTGTACAGGTAGTATTAGTATTTATAATTAATAATATAGGGGGGGGGAAAGGGGGAAAAACTTGTATTTGAAAACTTTTTCAATAAAAAAAAGTAATAATAATATTAATTATATTAATTTGTAAAAAGAGACAGTTCTCCAGTAACAACCCTAATGGAGCCTGCCCATCAGGTTCGTAACTCATGACAGTTGTAAAGCAGATCAGTTACTTTACCAGAGGTGGTATTCAGCAGGTTCTGACCAGTTCTGGAGAACCGGTTGCAGAAATTTTGAGTAGTTCAGAGAACCGGTAAATGCCACCTCTGACTGGCCCCGCCCCCATCTGCCTCCTGAGTCCCAGCTGATCGGGAGGGAATGGAGATTTTACAGTATCCTTCCCCTGTCACGCCCACCAAACCACGCCCACCAAGCCATGCCATGCCCATCAAGCCACACCCATAGAACCGGTAGTAAAAAAAATTTGAATCCCACCACTGTACTTTACCAACCCAAAGGTAAAGAAGGAAAGGATGGCATACATCCATAGCATTTAAAAAAAAATAATTTGTATTTATTTTTCATATTTATATCATTTCCCATCTTGCAATAATAGAATAGAATATAATTTTTTATTGGCCAAATGTGATTGGACACACAAGGAATTTGTCTTGGTGCATACACTCTCAGTGAACATAAAAGAAAAGATTGATTCTGAGCAGCTTACAATAAAAAATGCTAACTCTAGGATCAATACATCTATGAGCATATCTTAAAATAGGTTGAAAGATGTCTTTGTAATACTTTCTGGTTATACAATAGAATAGAAAAGAATTTTATTGGCCAAGTGTGATTGGACACACAAGGAATTTGTCTTGGTGCATATGCTCTCAGTGTACATAAAAGAAAAGATATGTTCATCAAGAATCATAAGGTACAACAACACTTAATGATAGTCATAGAGTACAAATAAGCAATCAAATCATATTAGGAAACAGTCAATATAAATTGTAAGGATACAAGCAAGAAGGTTACAGTCATACAGTCATAAGTGGGAGGAGATGGGTGGTGAGAACGATGAGAAGATTAATAGTAGTGCAGACTTAGTAAATAGTTTGAGAGTGTTGAGGGAATTATTTGTTTAGCAGAGTGATGGCGTTTGGGAAAAAACTGTTCTTGTATCTAGTTGTTCTGGTGTGCAGTGCTCTATAGCATTGTTTTGAGAGTAGGAGTTGAAACAGTTTATGTCCAGGATGCGAGGGGTTTGTAAAAATTTTCACAGCCCTCTTTTTGACTCGTGCAGTATACAGGTCCTCAATGGAAGTCAGGTTGGTAGCCATTGTTTTTTCTGCAGTTCTTATTATCCTCTGAAGTCTGTGTCTGTCTTGTTGGGTTGCAGAACCAAACCAGACAGTTATAGAGGTGCAGATGACAGACTCAATCATTCCTCTGTAGAACTGGATCAGCAGCTCCTTGGGCAGTTTGAGCTTTCTGAGTTGGCGCCGAAAGAACATTCTTTGTTGTGCTTTATTGATGACGTTTTTGATGTTGGGTGTCCATTTTAGATCTTGCAATATGGTAGAACCTAGAAATTTGAAGGTGTCTACTGTTGATACTGTGTTGTCTAGTATTGTGAAAGATGGAATTATGGAAGGGTTTCTCCTAAAGTCCACCACCATTTCTACGGTTTTGATGGTGTTCAGTTCCAGATAGTTCTGGTCGCACCACGAGGCTAGTTGTTCAACCTCCCGTCTGTATGCGGATTCATCACTCTCTCGAATGAGACCGATCACTGTTGTGTCATCTGCGAACTTCAATAGTTTAACAGATGGATTGTTAGAGATGCAGTCATTGGTACTGTATATAGAGAGAAGAGAAGTGGGGAGAGCACACAGCCTTGGGGGTGGGGGGGTGGGGAAAGGGCTGTGCTAATTGTACAGGTATCTGATGTGATTCTAGTTACTATGGATATTGCTTGGATAAGGCTAGTATGTTAAGGATTCTCTCTCTCTCTCCCTCTCCCTCCCTCCCTTCCTCCCTCCATCTGTCTCTTTCTCTCATCCACGTTCCGTATAAGGTAACTCTGGCCAGCTAATTCACTTGCATGTTTTATCACACCGATATCCATTCATTCCTGAACACAAATTCCCTCAATTCTTTCCAAAGAATTTTTCTTACTGGCTGAGCTGAGATTGACTATTTGCTTCCCCCCTGAAAATAAATACTGGTATTTCTCAGGGCTGAATGATATTTTCTTGGGGGAAGGAGGGAGGGACATCCAGGGGATTGTGTGTCAAATCATTTACACTGCTGGAAGAACAGCGTGAGTTGCCCACACCTTGGAATGAAGCTCCCTTCAAATGCAACTTTACCTCAACAAACATCCTCCTCAGCCTTCGCCAACTTTCTCCTCATATGCTGACTTTGTTCGGGGACGGTTCTTACATCATTGAAGTCTTGGAGACGTTCCTGGAAGCCTTTGCCTCTTGGATCGCTTGCAAGTCATGAACAAAGTTATGTTTATAGAAGAAAAATGTTACTGGGATGAGGAGGGCAGCTGGATGCCCATTTATAGCAGTTCAGGGCCAATTGAAGAAAGAGACTGATACCTTATCATAACCCCAGCTATAAATCATGGCGATATGTCATAACCCTGACAGTGAATCATTGAGCAAGTCAGAATAATGCTCAACGTCAAAATCTATGCTGTGGGTCAAGGCCTGGGCCAAAATGGAAGCTCTATTCCGGCCCTCATTGATCTGGAACTCTTCAGATTTTGGAACCACAAATTTCCAGAATCTCCCATCAGCCAATAGGCTGCTGGCCAAGAGTGTTGAAAGATATCCTACCAATGTATCTGGAAGGCTGTTTATTTAGCCGTTAATTTTTTTTCTTTCTTCCATTCAATGGTATCCAATTCCTGGAAGTCTCTGAAGTTTTCTTGGCAAGGTTTTTCAGAAGCGGTTTTGCCATTGCCTCCTTCCTAGGGCTGAAAGAGCGTGGCTGGCCCAAGATCACCTCGTTGGCTTTGTGCCTAAGGCAAGACTAGAACTCACCATTTCCCAGTTTCTGGCCTTAAGCACTACACCAAACTGGCTCTCTAATTCAGGGGTCCCCAACCTCTTGAACCTCAGGGACCACTAAATCCATAATTTTAAATCCCGCGGACCACTAATATGATCTGCCTACTGACCGGCTGGGTGGGTGTGGCTAAGTGGGCATGTGACTGGCCAACTCAATGGTCAACTCGATGTCACTCACATCGAGGGGCACCTCACCGGCCTCTACTCACCTCTCCCCTGCCAGCCACTCCTTGCCTCTCCGCCCAGGCTCCTTAGGGCCCCAACAGGAAGCAGTTGTTGGAGATAAGCAGCCACCATGAGAAGAGCCTTGATAGTACAGTGGTTTAGTGCACCCTGTAATTAACACAGCTGCCTGCAATTTCTGCTGGTTCGAATCTCTCCAAGGCTCAAGGTTGACTCAGCCTTCCATCCTTTCTAAGGTAGGTTAAATGAGGACCCAGTTTGTGGGGGCAATAAGCTGACTTTGTATAAAATATACAAAAGTATGAAGGCTATTGCTTAACGCACTGTAAGCCGCCCTGAGTCTCCGGAGAAGGGCGGCATATAAATCAAATTTAAAAAAAAAAGAGTTGGCAAAAGAGCTCAGTTCAAATTGGATCTGAGCGAGAAGGAGGCTCAGCAGAAGCACCTCACTGAGGACTAGGAGCATAGGCTTTTCAAGCAGAGGGAAGACCTGCAGGAGTGCAAGGGCAGGTACCAGTGCCTGGAGGCTCAGTGGGCTGAGATGGTCAGTCAATTCCAGGCCATGATGCAGTCCCACTGGAACGAGGCCCTCCGGCTCTTTGCCACTAGCGGTGCTTCCCTCCAGCCTTCACCCAAAGTCCCGTACCAGGAGGCTGAAGCAGACCCCAAGTCGGAATTTCTGCCCCCCTCCAACCCACACAAGAAGACCCCGAAGGGGGAGACTCTCTGCAGCAACACAAACGTTCATTGCGCGTATCTGGCCCAGGGGATCCCTGATTTAGTGCAATATAAAAAATGCAAATAATTTTTCTGCGGACCACCAAAATTTTCTTGGGGACCACCAGTTGGTGACCGCTGCTCTAATTAACATCATCTATGATAAAAAATTTCCCCAGAGGTAGTTTTCTGAGAAATTTCCAGGGACAGCCCACCCTCCCTTTGGTTTTTTTTTTTTCCAGCTTCTCCACTTGGAAAAAGAGGGGAGAATTTTTTTGTGCTGCTTTTATCCCTGTTTCTTAGGAGAAGCTGCTGCATCATTGGACTATTTCAAAGGGCGCACTGCCATCGTTTGGAGAACATGTGCAACTGCACCAGATTGCTGAAAATCAGCCAAACTAAGCCTTTTATATTGCACTAGCTGAATACACGTGCCCCGCTACGAAACTATGTGATCGGGCTTGATAAATCAACACTTTCAGCTTGAAAATTAATGATAGTTACAATCAGCGTCTCGTCTCCCCTTCTCTCCCTCAGCCTTGCTCCACAGAAGCCTCCCCTATCCTATTCCCTTCTCTCCCTCAGCCTTGCCCCACAGAAGCCTGTCCTATGCTATCCACTTTTCTCCAGAGTTATTTTCAGGTTGGGAGGAGGAGTAGGACGTCTAACTAATTAGCATCAGAGCGTGTTATAATAATATAGGAAATACTAATGCTCTGATGGTCATTTTGAAAAATCCTTTCTTAGTGAGCACCTAGAAGCCAAGAGGAAAATACGTGGCAAATTTCAAGTTTGTAGGCTTTACGGTTCTGGAGATTTCGTGATTACGGCGTGAGTGGTTTTTGGTTTTTTATATATATATATAGATAAGATGTATAATTAGCAGTACAGGTAGTCCCCAAAAATTCATAAAATTGGGTTGGTCACGTGACTGAATTGCTTTTATGACCATGATGGGCAGGCTCCATTATGCTTATAACTCGAGGACTACTTATATCTTCCCAATAGTACCATCCACTGGATTCTATCCATTTTAATTTTTTTTATTAAAATAGCCCCATTCAGCTACTGTTATATTTTTCTTATTGCCTTTGGAAAGGAAAGGAGAAAGAATGTCCTTCACTGGATAAAACTATAAATATGAATTTCTTCAGGACATGTTGAAGATGATAAGGTGAGATGATAAGTGCATATGTTTGGGTATATTATAGTACATTTTAACTATGATTTGCTGAATGATCAAAACTGGCTTTAGATGTCATATCTAACCATGGCTTGTCAAGCCAATTGAGTGGGTTTGCACCTTGCACTATGCAACTTGCTTATGTCTGAAAATTTAGCTAATATAATCTAAAATAGAATAAGCTGATGTTTTGGACCTCAATCTCCATTAGCTCAAGCAGCATGATAAATATCAGAGGATGATATATATATATCTCAAATTTATATTTCACTGAAAAAGAAATAAAGGGACACTCGTATAGATCTATTTCAAGCTATTTAGCTCTCATCAGCTAGCCATACCCTTACTTGGATTCAAACTTGGGCTGCCTGCATGTTGTATTAACCTCTGAGCCACAAGTTCTCTTCCCTTCATCAGCTTGAATATATGTATATATTCATGTATATATATGAATATATATATGAAATTAGATCAAATCACTTGGAAGTTCACCTCCTTGTTTATCTGTCAAAAAAAGAGGATTCCAAATAATGGAAAAGCTTCCATCTCAGGGTTACTTAATTGCAAATTAATCATCATCATCATCATCACTGTTACAATGTTTTCGTAAACACCCAAAACTCTTGAAAAGTCAATACATTTGTGCCAATCAAGTGTTTTGCAGAGTTTCGAATTGAAAAATGTTAAGCAAAGTCATTTTTTAATTATCTGTGGCCAGAAGGTGGTGCTAAGATCACATGAATAAAAGTCTAAAACTTCTGAAAAGTTTTTTAAAAAAATTCTTTAAAAAAAAAAAGACATTAAATGCAATGTTTATGGAGATTCTCAGTCATCCAAGTCGTGCTTGAACTGAAGAAGCTTCTTGGATGAGAAGCGAAACGTCTTCAAGGAAAAACCAAAGAAAGTCCAGTTGCCTTTTGAAAAAGCAGCTTTGGGACATTAAAGGACAAATTCATGTGTCCCTTGTTCATATTTCCAATATACTTTTGGGTAATCTTCATTTTCTTTTTTTTTTTAATACAAAAGTTTTTTATTTTTATAATCAAACATACAAACAATACATACAAACATCAATCATTGAATATATCATCTAATACATCTTTTATATCTTCTTCTTCTTACTTCTCTATTAATACATTTGCCTTTCTTTTTATTTTATTAAAAATCATAAAACAATTTTATCCCCAGCACCTCTCAACCCCCACCTCCCCTCAACCCCCCCCCCCGACTTCCCAGGGCAAAAACACAGTATGTCATTTAGCAAACCTAAGCTAACATATACTAACTTAATTAAACAATTAAACATTGTAGAACTTTCTTTAAAACATTTCTTTAGAGTAGCATTTTTAACCATTAAGTAACATCAAACATAAACATTTAATTATATATGCCTTTTAAAAGTTCTATAATCTCAAGTTAAACATTTTAAAATATCTTAATACTTCATGTTTCAGTAAGACATTCTTCATGATCTAAATTTCCAGACTTTTTTAAAAAGAAAAAACTATCCATTAAATTTTAGGTTAACCACTTTAAAACTGCAATACATTTCAAAAAGCTATCCAACTTTAATTAAACATTTTATTTCAATAAAACATTGTTCAAAGATAACCCTAAAAGTATTACATAGATTCCAAAACTTTCAAAAAGCTACCCCTTAAATTTTTGATTGACTCTTTTAATACCTCAGTAACTCTTAAAGAACTATCCATTTTTAGTTAAACATTTTAATTAGACATCAATAGTCTTCCAAATATTCCTTCAAAAAGTTAACCTCACATCCTTCCTTTCTTTCTGTATTTTTTCCAGTCCTTCTTCTTCATTAACACTTTCTTCTTCGGTGTTGCTCGTCCCCCTGCTTTTATTTTCAAAAATTTTTGAAATTGGATTTGTAGTTGATGTGTCTTAGAAATTCGTTCTCCTTTCAAAATTATTTCTTTCACTTTGGAGCCCCCATCTCTGCTCTTTCTGCTTGTATAATCAGTCACTTCATTCTTTAAGTATTGACTCTGTCTGTAAAGCCAAAAATTATCAAGATATTTTCCAATCTGCAGTGATAAGTCTCCTTGATAATTTCCAGTTAATTGTGTGGAAGCCTCCACCAAAACCTCTGTTTGCAGTGTGCTAAACTCCATCTTAATCCTGTCGGCCTCTCCTTTGTCCTCCAAAATCACATTAGCCTGCTTGATTTCTTCCTCTTTTCCAGCCAGCAAATCATTGTAATACTCCAATTTACAATCATGAATAATCCTTTTAGCTGAATCCAGTATATCAGAAGTAAAATCATTTAAAAGTTCTTGTAAAACCTTTACAGTCAGAACTTGTGAATTTGCTGACTCATATCCTCCTTCCTTAATGGCAGCCATATTTCAATTTTAACTTTATATTTATTCAGCTATCAAATCAGTAAGTCCAATTCTTTTCCACACACTTTAACAATGTACATTAATTGAGGTCCATACCATAGTCTTTTCCATTCCATTTCCACTTTAAATCTTTTTCTTTTTCTTCTCTATATAATCCAATACCTTTAACAATGTTGCAGGCATTAACGAGGACTTTCACTGATAAGTTTCATTTTCTTCAACGCCATTTTTCCCCCTTTTTGAATGGAGTTAAAGCTTTTATACTTGCATGTTCTGCTCTCCTGATTCTGCTCTGCCAGCATCTAGAATTAAAGTGTCTTTAAGTCTCAAGAAAGAAATCTTTAAAATTTTAATCTTTTGCTGCTGGTGTGGTCGCGACGCCCCGTTCTGCCTGAGGCAGATACGTCCCGGATCCGGAGCACTGAAGGGCTTCCAGGGAGCTCTCACCCTGCAACCCCCAGGCTTAAAAAAAAAAAGTCTGTGGATCTAGGGGAGCTCTACCCAAACCCTTCTGCTCTTCTCTCCCCCCTTTTCCCCAGGGGGAGAGTTTTGAGCCGTTAGACAGCTGTTTTTTGCTGTTCTAGCGGCTAACGAAATCTCGGGGCTGGAGCTCCAAAAGGAACTGCCATCAGCGTTCGCGGAGCCACAGGAAGTCCTCCGGGTAATCTTCATTTTCAAGAACCAATGCTAGTGATCAACATGCTAGTTATCTGTTAATTATGCTGAGAAGTCAGTCCAAAATAATAGTAATAAAAACTCAGAAAGCTGGACAATATCTGATTTTTAAGGCTATGCTTCCCAGATGGGGAACAGAAGCACAAAACAGAGAACATCTCTCTCCTTTTGCCAGGTATCTGGTAACCCTAACTTTCAGATAAGCTTTTAATATGGAAAAAATTCAATTAAATGTAATGGGAGTGAGAAACCTTTAGCCAATACACCTAATCCGGCTCATCAGTTTGGTGCATTTGATCTACAGGGTTTCCAGCAGGGGTGAAATGCTTCCGGTTCGTGCACTTCCGAACTGGTAAGGAAGGTAAGTAGATTTCACCCCTGGTTTCCAGTGAAGCCTTCTTCTTTCTCCCATCAGTTACAGTCAAAGCAGCCTCTGTTTTGCGTCTTTGAAACTCCATCTCCAATAATGCTTGAAGAAAGAAGTAAAAGAGAATAATAGAGCTGGAAGGGATTTTGGAGGTCTTCTAGTCCAGGGGTCACCAATCTTTCAGACCTCAGGGACCACTAAATTCATAATTTTAAATCCCGAGGACCACTAATATGATCTGCCTAATGACCAGCTGGGTGGGTGTGGCTAGGTGATCATGTGACTGGGTAGGCGTGGCCAACTCGATGTCACTCATGTCGATGGGTGCCTCGCCAGCCTCTACTCACCCATCCCCTCCCAGCCACTCCTTGCCTCCCCGCCTGGGCTCCTTAGGGCCCCAACAGGAAGCAGTTATTGGAGCTAAGAGAGAGTTGGCAAAACAGCTCAGTTCAAATTGGATCTGACCGAGACGGAGGCTCAGCGGAAGCACCTCACTGAGGACTAGGAGCATAGGCTTTCCAAGCAGAGTGAAGACCTATGAGAGTGCAAGGCCAGGTACTGGTGCCTGGAGACACAGCAGGCTGAGATGGTCAGCCAGTTCCAGGCCATGGAACAATTCCAGTCCCACTGGAACAAGGTCCTCCAGCTGTTCGCCACCAGCAGCACTTCCCTCCAGCCTTCGCCCAAAGCTCCGCACCAGGAGGCAGAAGCAGACCCCAAGTTGGAATTTCTGTCCTCCTTCAACCCACACAAAAAGACCCCAAAGGGGGAGACTCTCTGCAGCAACACAAACGTTCATTGCAAGTATCTGTCCCAGGGGCTGTAGTTTGAGGACCCCTGATTTAATGCAATACAAAAAATGCAAATAATTTTTCTGCGGACCACCAAAATTTTCTTGTGGACCACCAGTGATCCATGGGCCACCAGTTGGTGACCGCTGTTCTAGTCCAACCCCCTGCTCACACAGGAAACCCTATATCCGTGATGGCGAACCTAAGGCACGCGTGCCACAGCTGGCATGCAGAGCCCTCTTTGCGGACATGTGAGCCATTGCCCGGATCAGCTCCACCACACATGTGTATGTGTGCCTCCCACCAGCCAGCTGATTTTCAGGATGTGTGGGAGATGGGGAGCATGCGGGAGAGACACGCATGCATGTGCAAGGAGGTCTTGTGCATGCATCAGGGTGGAGGAGGAGTGCAGGGGGTGCGGTATGGCCCCCCATGGCCCATTTTTGGGCTCAGGAGACTGCAGTTAGGCCTGCTAGGCCAAAAATGGGGGTGGGAGGATCACATGCGCATGCACAGTGGGGTGGGGGAGTGTGGGGGATGGTGGGTGCATGCGCATGGGCCCCCCCAAATTGCATTATGGGTTCCAGCATGCATGCATGCTGTCACGCACGCACATGCGTGTTTGTCAGACTTCGATGCTATCTCAAAATAAATGAATTTCCAAACTGCCAATTTTTAAGGAAATTTTCTCTTTATTCAAGTACAGCAACTGGATCATGGCTCATCAGCACACGATGAGAAAAAAGGTTAACCATCATTGCCCTATATCATATAAGAAAAATGGTTGTCTTGAAAACTTCCAGTGTTGGAGAGTCCACAACTTCTGGAAGCAAGTCGTTCCACTGATTCATTGTTAGGAAATTTCTCCTTAGTTCTACATTGGTTCTCTCCTTGATTAATTTTCATCCATTGCTTTGTGTTCTGCCTTCAGGTGCTTTGGAAAATAGGTTGACACCCCCCCTCTTCTTAGTGGCAGCCCCTCAAATATTGGAACGTTGCTTCCATGTCACCCCTAGTCCTTCTTTCCATTAGACTAGACATATTCAATTCCAGCAACTGTTCTTTATATGTTTAATCTCCAGTCCCAGTGGTGGGTTGCTCCCGGTTTGGACCGGTTCGTAAGAACTGGTAGTAAAACCGGTGGGAGGCTCCGCCCACCGACCCCGACGTCATCAGGAAGCTACTGCACATGCGCAGAAGCATGTGCATGTGAGTGAAGCAAGCCCCGTTGTGAACCGGTAGTAAAGGTAAGTAGAACCCACCTGTGTCCAGTCCCCTAGTCATCACAAAAGAGAATAACACAATCCAATCTGAGTAGGTTGCTGGGACCAGAGGTGTTTTCTTCTAAGTTTTCTCACTCGTGCTTGAGATTGAGAAGTTCCCTTAGGATGGGCTCCAACAAGAGTGCAAAAGCTTGGAAGAACAAATCTCTGGTCCCAGTGACCGATTCAGATTAGATCCTGCAAAGTTATCCCGGGATACATATATTTGCCTTCATTCATGAGAATAACAGAATTGGAAGGGACATTGGGGGTCTTCTAGTCCAGCTCCCTGCTCGAGCAACCCGTGGCTCTGGAGCTGCATGTGGCTCTTTCATCCCTCTGTTGCGGCTCCCTGTTGCTGGTCGGCTCCACAATTGATAGGGCTTTCGGTTAGGACAGGAAGAACAAAAAGGACGCCATGCTAGGAGGAGACTCTATGGTAGGGGAACCGGACTTCCAGGCAGCAGAGGAAAAAGGACGCCGCACTAGGAAGAGACTCTATGGTGGAGGAACCCAACTTCCGGTCGGCTCCAGAATTGAACGGGGGCTTCTGGTTAAGACCTTTGTGGCTCTTTGAGTGTTTAAGGTTGCCGACCCCTGCCCTATACCATTCCAGACAAATGGCTGCCCAATCTCTTCTTAGAAACCTCCAGTGGTGAAGCACCCACAACTTCTGGAAGACAATGTCCCACTGATTCATTACTCTCGTTGTCTGAAATACATCCAGTGGTTGCCCAGACTTGGCCTCTTTTGACATAACGCAATAAAAGGAGTCAGTGTTTGAAGGAGTCAACTTGAAGAAGTGTGGACTTCAACTCCCAAAATTGAATTCTGAGAGTTGAAATTGCACATCTTCAAGTTGAGAAACAAAACTGTAACCATTGTTCAGTTCCTCTTTTTGGTAACTTTCTTTAAAAGCTATTAATGGCACTTTTGGATCCTGGTTTTTGTTTCCTTTCTTATTTTAATGTCAAATATTTTCATCTGCCACCATTTAAATAAGGTGCAATTACAAGAGAAGGAGTTTTATCTAAATTTATGCAGCCCCAATATGCCAGAAAGGATCAGATAAAGCTAGCATATTTCCTTTCTCCACATTTAACTTCCTTTTCCACATTTTTAGTTTTGCCTACGCCTTTAATAACATATTTCTTAAACTCAAAAGGCCAGAATATTGAAGCTGGGCCTCTTCCTCCTCTTCCTTCTTTTTAGAGAAAAGGTGAGATTATTAACCTTCTCTTTAAAAAGAAAAGAGATTAAAAAAGAGAGTCGAACCATTAAATGTTCACCTTGAGGATAGAGAAGCTAAGATAATTTATATGTTTCTTTTTTTAGAGGGATTTTTTTTAAAAAAAGAAATAGATTTATTAAAAGATTTCACTCGCTTAATCAGAAATAGTCGAAGAAAAAAATATAGCAAAGTAAATGGGGAAAAGAAAAAAGGAAGGAAAGGGAAAATGAGAATGTTCAAATTTCAGAGGGTCTCGAGCTCTTCAGATCTAGAAATACATGTTTAGTTAGGCTAAACACTCTTTTGCATCTATGTTAATGTGCTTTCCTTCCATCCTGAGATGATAGGCAGGTACAAGTAGTTCTTGGCTTACAACTGTTTGTTTAGTGCAGTGGTGGAATTCACATTTTTATACTACCAGTTCTGTGGGCGTGGCTTGGTGGGCATGGTGTGCTTGTTGGGTGTGGCTTGTTGGGTGTGGCAGGGAAGGATACTGCAAAATCCCCATTCCCATCCCACTCCTGGGGGAAGGATACTGCAAAATCTCCATTCCCACACCACTCCTGGGGGAAGGATACTGCAAAATCCCCATTCCCATCCCACTCCTGAGGGAAGGATATTGCAAAATCTCCATTTCCACCCCACTCTGGGGCCAGCCAGAGGTGGTGTTTGCCGGTTCTCCAAACTACTCAAAATTTCCGCTACCGGGTCTCCAGAACCTGTCAGAACCTGCTGAATAGCACCTCTGGTTTAGTGAGCATTAGAACGGTACTGGAAAAAGTGATTTATGACCGCAACTGGCTCATATTTATGACCGTTGCTGTGTCCCAGGGTCATGTGATCCCCTTTTGGGACCTCCCAAAAGCAAAATCAATGAGGAAGCCAGACTCACTTAACAACGGCGTTACTAACTGAACAACTGCAGTGATTCATTTAACAGCGGTGGCACGAGAGGTCTTAAAATGAGGCAAAACCCACTTAACAAAGGTCTCACTTAGCAGCAGGAATTTTGAGCTCAGTTGTGGTCCCAAGTCAAGAACCACCTGTATGTTGTTTTCTGTTGAACTGCTGAGTTTAACAGATTAAACAGAGTTGGAAGGGTCCAACCTCTAGTCCAACCCCCTGCCCAAGAGGAGACCCAGAGGTGGTTTTCAGCAGGTTCTGACTAGTTCTGGTGAACCAGTAGCAGAAATTTTGAGTAGTTCAGAGAACTGGTAGTAAAAATTCTGACTGGCCCCGCCCCCATCTATTCTCTGCCTCCTGAGTCCCAGCTGATCGGGAGGAAATGGGAATTTTGCAGTGTCCTTCCCCTGGAGTGGGGTGGGAATGGAGATTTTATAGTATCCTTCCCCTGCCACACCCACCAAACCACACCCACCAAGCCATGCCACGCCCACCAAGCCACATCCACAGAACCGGTAGTAAAAAGTTTTGAAACCCACCACTGAGGAGACCCTACATCTGCTACTACCTAGGATCCAACTCACAACCTCCTGATTGTGAGGCAAGAGCTCCACCTCTAGGCCCCAGAAGTTGATGGAGTGAAAAAAAAAATCAGTCAAACACAGCCATTTTTTAATCACTAAACTCTGGATCCGAAGTTCCAGGAATTTATGTTTTTTAAAAAAATAACAGGGAGGCTAGACTAGGAAGTTGACCAGGAAAAAGACAATGGCAGGCCATTTTTGCCTCGCTACCAAGGAATGTTTACAAGAAGAGTCCTCCATTCCTCTAACCGCAATAAAATACCTTATGCCACCAGATTCCAAATTTTGGGCTTAGACAACTTAGAACTGCGCCGACTTCAGTCTGACCTAAGCATAGTACATAAAATTATCTGCCACAATGTCCTTCCTGTCAATGACTATTTCAGCTTCAACCACAACAATACACGAGCACACAATAGATACAAACTCAAGGTAAACCACTCCAAACTCGATTGCAAAAAATATGACTTCAGTAACAGAGTGGTCAATGCCTGGAATGCACTACCTGACTCTGTAGTTTCTTCCCCAAACCCCCAAAACTTTAAGCTAAAACTGTCTACTGTTGACCTCACCCCATTCCTAAGAGGTCTGTAAGGGGCATGCATAAGTGCACCAGCGTGCCTTCCGTCCCTGTCCTAATATTCCTTTTTACTTACTCTTTTCATGTATTAAAATTATGTTTATACTTTTACCTGTTATCTTATATATGCTTGACAAATAAACTTATGGTTATGAAAGTGTTTTGGTTGGGTCCGTGAAATCATCAAGGGGTTGAACTCAACTTGAGGACATGTTTATCTTTGATTTGATCAGCTCTATGGCGGGTCAAGCGATGTTTAAGCCATTGTGTAGAACCAGACCTGACTGAGCACTTAGATACCGAAATGCTGAAATTCCAGCAAAGAAACGCGTTCTTGAGAATCGGAGGGGAAAGGGAGGTCAGTCTGGGTGCCATGCATAACTTCTTGCTTAGTTGCTTTGAAGGCCCCTTGAAGAAGAAATGAGTTGGAAATCTGCTTTTTGTTTATAATCGTTATTAAGTGTGAGTAAGAGTGGATTTCCTGCAGCAGGCTGGTACTTGAGAATGAAGAGTGAAAGAGCAAGGGAGGGTTAGGCAAACCTGAATGGGCTAAAACGCTCCTGTTCCTTGAATAGATGGCAATGAAAGCTCTGGGTAAAAGCCACCAGAAATTAATCATTTTTTTCACGAGCTGAGAGCTGCATTTAGCTAAAAGCGGTGCTTCAAGATTAAGTGGGGCCAGCAGACGAGACGGCTTGGTCAAAGGCTAAATATATATTAAACGTCAACTAAATGACAGTTTAAATGATTACTCCCTGGATTCTTAATAGCGTTTCCTCTTCTGTTCCATTAATGATCGCAATTTGGTGTCTGGAATCTAGGGAGGCTCTGAGTTACATCCTTGACCTAAAATGTACACAACTTGAGGAAGTTCAGAGGTAGTTTATTCAGACGGGTAACATCTCTCTCGTAATGTGCATTTAATGGGAGGCCCCATCTGCTGACTCATTGGCTTGACGTGGCTACCTACCCATACATTATGATTCAAAATCTAATTACAAATGGGGAAGAAGACAGTAGATAGTTTTGCCGATAAAAGGCTTGGACCAATACATGAATAACTTACCTTTTATCACACTTGGGTGTGGTCAAGAAATTTTTAGCAGCTGAATAAACTTTGTTTATCCTTGAAGACTCATCTGCAAGGTAGTTAGCGTTGCCAGTACATGATTTAGGTAAGGAGAGAGTGGAGAGAAAAGAGTTTGGAGGAAAGGTGAGATTGTTCTAACCGATATTTCCAGATGTTGGGAAGGACTAGGTCTCACTGATCTCAGAGGGCTTTAATTCGAAGAAGGATAGGATAGAAATTGGGGAGAAGGAGCGAGGCTTCAGGCTATAAACCAGGAGACTCTGAGTTCTAATCCCATGTTAGGCATGGAAGCCAGCTGGGTGATTTTGGGTGAGGGGTTGGACTAGATGACCTACAAGGTCCCTTCCAACTTTGTTAATCTGGAAGTAGGTCTCTAAATAAGAGACTGTGAGTTCTAGTCCCACTTTAGGAATGGAAGCCAGCTGGGTGACTTTGGGCCAATCATCAGGAGATGTTGAGTTCTAGTCCCGCCTTAGGCATGAAAGCGGGATGGGTGACATTGGACAAGCCCAACCCTCACGGGGGTTTTTCTCCTATGAGAAAAATAGAAGGAAGAAGAGGGAATGTTATACTGTATATGTGTGCTGCCTTGAATTATTTATATATTAAAAAGATGGGATATAAATGAAGAAGTAAATAAATTTCTTCAGTTCACATATTAACATAAGTCTATAAAAGTCTATACTTCATATGTTCAGCGGTTTGAATCCCTAGTACAGGTCTCCTGCATGAGCAGGGGGTTGGACTAAATGATCTCCAAGGTCCCTTCCAACTCTGTTACTATAAACATTTCCAGAAGCAATATCATAACCAAAGGGTTTTTATCTTCTAAGATTTACAGTTTCCAAACCATATTTGATCATTGATATATCACTCTGGTCTTGATATTATTATTATTATTATTATTACTATTATTATTACTATTATTACTACTATTATTATTATTATTATTATTATTATTATTATTATTATTATTATTACGGTTAATAGCTCAGCAGCTCGAGTCCTAACCAAGCACCTAGGAACTGTTAAGGTATCGTCGGAGGATGTAAGCTGTTCCGAGTAAGGTGGTTTTTTGTAGAGTCAAAATGTTCAAGTCTGGCAAATTTAGAATTTCTAAATAGCGGGGTAGCCCTTTGGGTATTGCTCCAAGGGCTCCAATTATATTATTATTATTATTATTATTATTATTATTATTATTATTATTATTATATTTAAATGCTGGAAATATAACGAATGGACTGTATTCTTTTTCCATACGTGATAGCAATGCTGTGAAGCTCAACAATTCTGGAAACCAAGCTGTTGTAAAATGGAACAAATTTTAAAATTCAGAATCCAATTTCCTGAGAGGTTTTTTTTTCTTATTAAACTTCACTAGGCCATACATTTCTTAAAAATATACTGTATTGGCATTGTATAAGCTAATGACTTTGTTATAAAAGGATTTTATTTTTTTTAAAAAAAATTGGGGAAGATCTTTTCCCTGTGGAAGAATGGTTACCCACGTAGACTTTGATGGCTGGAGAAATTTTGAAAAGCAGAGAATTCAATTCTGTCTGAAAACCAGAAATTTACACTACGATTTTGTCCACGCAATTGTGCCACATTCAAAATTTGGGTTTTAGAGTTTATAGTCTAATTTGACATATTATCAGTATATAATTTATAGTGCTGTTTTAATGAATGGTTTATCACATTCGTTTTTCTTTTTCCTTTCTTTAATAACTCCAATTATATTATCCAAATGTTTTAAAAGTTGGATAAAGATATATTTTGGTTAAAAATGGATATAGTACAATATGTACTAGACTACACACATTGCATCTTAAACTATAGGAACTTTCAAACCGAGTCCTGGAATATGTTAGTCATGATATTTTGCATTTGCTGACTATCTGCCTGTATTTTGCTGTTTATATTTCGGCTTTTTATCAGTAGTATCTATTTCTTAACATATTCTTTAAAACTGAGCTTGTTGATCGAAAGGTCGGCAGTTCAGCGGTTCGAATCCCTAGTGCCGCGTAACAGGGTGAGCTCCCGTTAATTGTCCCCACTTCTGCCAACCTAGCAGTTCGAAAGCAGTTCAAAAATGCAAGTAGAAAAATAGGGACCACCTTTGGTGGGAAGGGAACAGCATTCTGTGCACCTTTGGTGTTGAGTCATGCCGGCCACATGACCACGGAGACGTCTTCAGACAGCGCTGGCTCTTCGGCTTTGAAACGGAGATGAGCACCGCCCCCTAGAGTCGGGAATGACTAGCACATATGTGCGAGGGGAACCTTTACCTTTTTATGATGATAATAGAATACAGAATAGAATGCAGAATTACAGAGTTGGAGATCTTCTACTCCAACATACTGCTCAAGCAGGAGAAGCTACCCATTTTGGAAAAATGGTTGTCCAATCTCTTCTTAAAAACCTCCACAACTTCTGGAGGCATGCACCCACAACTTCTGGAGGCAAGACGTTCCACTGATTAAATTGTTCTCAGTGTCATTTAAGAAACTTTTCCTTAATTCTAGGTTGGATCCTTTCTTGTTCTGTCCTCAGGTGCTTTGGAGAATATGTTGACTCCTTCTTCTCTGTGACAGCCCCTCAGATATTGGAAGATGGCTATCATGTCACTCCTAGTCCTTCTCTTTGTTAGATTAGACATACCCAGTTCCTACAACTGTTCAGTGTATAATTTAGCCTCCAGTCTCCTAATTATCTTTATCGTTCTTCTTTGCATTCTTTCTAGAGTCTCAACATATTTCTTGTATTGTGGGGACCAAAACTGGATGCAATATTCCAAGTGTGGTCTTACCAATGCAGTGTAAAGATTGGCAGTGTTTGCAAGTGAAAACAAGGTGGCAAAAATGTAGCTGATTGAAATAAGTGGTAAATTTATAATAATTATTCTCTAGAATCATCAGCATCATCGGCAGCAGCAGCATCAAAAATGAAATGAAAGAAACTTAAGGTTAAAGAGATAAATTGAGCAAACCTGCCATTCTAAAGATTTTGTTTTGTTTTGTTTTGTATATCTTCCCAGCAGCTTCTTTGCTATTTCTGTTGGATAAGCTGGAAGTATCAGGTCAGTGTCAGAGATAATTGGAACACAAGTTCTCTTGTAAAGGAGAAAATGGTCGGTGAAGATGACAAAATTTGCAGAGATGGCAAAATTGACTTGTTTGATTAGGGAAAAGACAATAGCTACATTTGTTAGTGATGGGAAACACTTTATGGACTTCTTGCTGAAAATGGAAAAAAAAACTTATGATTTATGATTTTGATGATTAGACTATGGAAAGAAGGAAGTTATGATGTAACGTTAGCAAGAGAGGATAAAATATAAATGAATTTAAAACTGCTGTAAAGAAGAAACTCCTCCCTCCCTCCCTCCTTCCCTGTTTTCCTCCCTCCATCCCTCCCTTTTATCCTTCCTCCCTCCCTCCCTCCCTCCCTTCCTTCCTTCCCTCCTTCCTCCCTCCCTCCTTTCCTGCCTCCCTCCTTTCCTCCCTCCCTCCGTTTTCCCTCTCTCTATTTTCCTCCCTCCCTCCCTGTTTTCCTCCCTCCCTCCCTCCCTGTTTTCCCTCTATTTTCCTTCCTTCCTTCCTTCCTTCCTTCCTTCCTTCCTTCCTTCCTTCCCTCCCTCCCTCCCTCCCTCCCTCCTTCCTTCCTTCCTTCCTTCCCTCCCCCCTCCTCTCCTTTTATTCTCTTTTCTTTTTACTTAGTACTTTTCTTTTACTTGTGTTTCTTCTTTAAATTTGCATCAACTTTACATGGTTAATAAAAGCTTCTGTAAGAAAAACTAATAAAAGAAAGGAACTCATGTCTGCTCTCTGTTGCTAACTGATCCAAAATGAGTCATCAGTCCTGCTTAAACTTTGTCCATGGTGGATTTTATTTTCCACAGCAACAGAAGCACCAGCCAAACAAATACTTTAAATATGATTTTAATTCTTGCTCTGCATGGAAGACAGTCTACATGGAACTCAGTTAAGGAGACTCAAAATCTATTTACAAAAAAATCCTGTAGTCATAAGATTCTATAGTCATAAGATCCACAGTTGTCTCAAAATAGCTTAAATATTTTTGCTAAGAGCAAAATCTCTTCTGTTGCTTGATTTGTTCCTTTTGGCTAAATTGAGCTATAAACATTGATTTTGAATAATGTTTTCCTGCATTTCTCTTCTTAAGACATGTTCCATTTTCTCTGGACTGATCCTGCCAGAAGAATTTCAAATGTTACATTACACTTGATTTCAGTGGGAATTTCTCTGTTTCAGACAGGATGAGAGACCAAGAGTGGAGAATTGGGGAAAGTATCATCAAAATAATGAATAAAAAGTAGGAGAAAATTCAGGAAGATGAAAAACCAAGGATGTACTTCCTTCTTTTTTATGCCCTCATCATCCCTTCAATCTATACCAGAGGTCTTCAAACTTGGCAGCTTTAAGACTTGTGGACTTCAACTCCAGAATTCTGCAGCCAGTTATGCTCTGGGAGTTGAAGTCCACAAGTCTTAAAGCTGCCAAGTTTGAAGACCTCTGATCTATACCAAATTTAGCTTTCTCATGTCAGGATACCTCTGTCTTTTCCAGAGAGTAGAAGGCCATGTTCTGTCTAGAAGGCTTTTGAGAAGAAAATACTGTCTCATTCCTTTTTAACTCAACATCTTTGTTTTTGCCCAGCCAATAATTATCATGTAAACAATGCTTTATTAAAGTACTTTCTATTGAAAAGTGGGTACCGTCATCAAGACTGAAGCTAAAGTATAAATGGGATAGGAATGGTGTAAGCAGACGCTCTCCTCTGTCTTGCAAAAATTTGCCTGGCAAGACTTTGCTTCCCTGGGAATTCCTCAAATATGAACTCCAAATTCATAGTGGATTTCCTCCAGGTGAAACTCAGGAGAGGAAATTCAGCTAAAACAACCTTTCAGTGTGCTTTGTCTCGACTGCTTTGTAGATTGCATTGGCATTTGTTATTTCAGAGAACTGTGGCTTGCAAGAGAAGGGAGGACATTTAGGTTAAGTTATCCATGTTTACTGAATTTCCCTAATTAGTTTACTTCCCTCCTTCTCAGTGACTAATACTCTATAAACAACTCTACGAACAACTAAATAAATCAGTTGAAGAAATCAAGGGTCATAGATTTTGGCTGTCCTAGGTTTTAAAGACCACAACATATTGTGCGCAGATGCTTGTCTATCTTCTGAGAGGCTTTAGAAAAGTAGAAAGCATAAACCTGAGAATGCAGAAGATTACAACTTTTCTAGGAGGGTTTGGAGAACAAACCAACATAGATTGCCAGAGCATATGAAGTGTGCATGCTTAGCTTAGTTATAATATGGCCTTGAGTTTAGACCTGAATAAACATGGCAGTGTTCTGTCAGCTCCCCTTCAAACATTGTGGCCCTTCCCTTGTGGAAAATTTGGTTAGCGATTCAATGGAAGGCTTCCATTTCAAGTCCTCTCTCCCTCCCGAGTTCATCTTTGAAAAAAAACATTCATGTGTCTTGGCTTGTGGCCATTTTGGATTTGCTTCTTCTCCCTCTCAGATTAAAGTCAGGTTGGGCGCAGAAGCTCTGAGGCCTTCTAAGGGGGAATTCTTTAATTTCCCATCATGTGCGTGTTCCATCCTCGAATGGCACTGACATGTGGAGGCCTTGCTGTAGGTCAAGGACTTCTTGTTCTTCTTCCATTTCTGCATTGAGCGGACCATTCTCTTGAAGATGAGGTAGAAGATCTCACACACGGTGAGGACAATGCAAAGAGCTGATGCCCCTACCATGAAGTATGTGAAAATCTTCTTCTCAGTAGGCCGAGCAATGTAGCAATCTATCGTATTGGGGCAAGGTTGCAGATCACACTTGACCAGGCGCGGCAGGTCAAAACTGTCCCAAATTCTGTGGAGCAGATAGAGGAAGACGATCTCAATACCCAGCTTGAAGAAGAGTGTCAGGAGGTAAGTCCACCAAAGGCCACCATGTTTCCTTCCAGTGTTGCTATAAAGTTTGGGACAGTTTTCCCCATTTTTTTCCCGGTTCTTCCTTTCTCTGTCCTCACGGTAGGCCACATGCATGATGACGAGCAGAGACGGACAGGTGACAAAAATCAGCTGCAGGGCCCAGAGACGGATATGGGAGATGGGGAAAAAATGATCATAGCAAACATTGGTGCAACCAGGTTGCCGGTGATTGCAGTCAAAATCCTTTTGCTCATCACCCCACACCCGCTCAGCAGCTACCACGTAAACAAGGACACGAAAAACAAAAACCACAGACAGCCAGATGCGGCCAAAAGCAGTGGAGTATTTGTTCACTCCACTCAACAGGCCCTGTAATGTCTTCCAGTCCATGGCGATAGAAGTTGGAGGCCCAGCTCACGAGCACCTGGAAAGTCAACAGAAGCATACAGTTAAACAAGTTTCCTAGCGTTCAAGTGTTAGGTAACGTTTTAATGTTTACAATCCAACATAATATCTTGAGGGCGTTACTCAGAGCAGTACATATGACCACAGAAAGTAGGTGGGGCTCAAAAAAGTGGGTGGAGCAGAGCAGGAAGGAAAGGCAATTGATATTTAATAGTTTAAGTACGTGCATAAACCAGTGGTGAAATCCAGCAGGTTCTGACAGGTTCTGGAGAACTGGTAGCAGAAATTTTGAGCAGTTTGGAGAACTGGCAAATATACTTCTGGCTGGCCCCAGAGTGGGATGGGAATGGAGATTTTGCAGTATCCTTCCCCTGGAGTGGGGAGGGAATGGAGATTTTGCAGTATCCTTCCCCTGCCATGCCTACCAACCAACACCATGCCCACCACGCCATGCCCATAGAACCGGTAATAAAAAAAATTGGATTTTATCACTGGCATAAACTAATGCTCTGCTTTTCTTCCTACCAAAATGTGGTTGAATGGTATATTCACACTGATTGGGGCACCAAAGGTGGAGGGCACCAAAGGGGATGCAAGTTGGTCTCTCATGCTAAGTGTCAAGTTTTGAGGTCGTCTCAAATAAATTGCATTTCAAACAAAGTCTTTGATAAAAACTCCCATTTATTGAGCACAACATTCTAAATCCTGGCTCATCGTAGCCAACACTGACTTCCAGACCCAAAACCCTCCCTTTCCGTTCCCCACTCCCCTGTACTCATTGGCCATCTTCCAAGTCATTCTACCCCTAATCTACTGCTCCAGCTCAAAGGAATTTTCCCCCTCCCATCCCATCTCCTAGGAGATATTATCTCCAGGGAAAATAAGTAGGTGAAAAGTCAAACATCCCTTTCCAGACGCCTCCGCTTCTCCTTCTTATGTCAGCATTAGAGTAAATGAAGCTTGAAGTGCTGACACTAAGTTTGGTCCAACATATAGATCCTCACTTCACTTTCCTGACAGTAAGAATAATTAATCAGTGGAATGACTTGCCTCCAGAAGTTGTGGGTGCTCCAACACTGGAGGTTTTTAAGATTGGACAACCATTTGTCTGAAATGGTGTAGGGTTTCCTGCTTGAGCAGGGGGTTAGCTAGAAGACCTCCAAGGTCCCTTCCACTTCTGTTATGTTTCCTATGATCTGCTGTCCAGATCTCTACCAATGGGTAATTTTGTAAAAATGAACTGTGGAAGTCATTTCTGCATCAATAGGACAGAAAGACGTTGATAAGAATCATTGCATGGCCCGTAGGTTGGGTTCACATAATATCCTAAGCTCCAAATCCAGGTTTGCACAACATACTAGCAGGGTTCATATTATATACAATACCGAAACACATCATCTAAACGATGGCTTCATGTGCAACATAATTTATGCTAGTTGTTAAAATAACTATTGGTTTCCCCATAATGTACTAGGTAAAGGTAAAGTTTCCCCTTGCACATATGTGCTAGTCGTTCCTGACTCTAGGGGGTGGTGCTCATCTCCGTTTCAAAGCCGAAGAGCCAGCACTGTCCAAAGACGTCTCCATGGTCATTTGGCTGGCATGACTCAATGCCAAAGGTACATGGAATGGTGTTACCTTCCCACCCAAGGTGGTCCCTGTTTTTCTACTTGCATTTTTTACGTGCTTTCGAACTGCTAGGTTGGCAGAAGCTGGGACAAGTAATGGAAGCTCATCCCGTTACACGGCACTAGGGATTCGAACCGCTGAACTGCTGACCTTTTGATCGACAAGCTCAACATCTTAGCCACTGAGCCACTGCATCCCTACTACCCCATCTCTTTAAAAAAAAAATTAATGTACTACCAGTTAAGGATATCTCTTTTTAGCTCAACCTGAATGCTGTATAACCCCATCTTTCCTTAGAGGACCTCATAGAACTTTATCTAGAACTTTGAAGAACCTGTTGCTTTTTCTAAACATGTGGATCCTTTCTCCTTGCTAGATGCCCCCAATCTTCTGTTTTCTTTCTTCCTTTATCTTTCACATCCTTAACTGCTTAGAATGCAAGGATGTGATTACTTTTCTGACTGCCACCCATCAATTTTTTTAAAATAATAATAATAATAATAATGTCTTAACTCATTCAAATATTACTTACTATAGTCAGTTCAAACAAAATACAGTCAGAAAATATGAAATAGAGGGAAACTGTCCCAAACCTTTCGGCTATTTAGTTCACAGCATCCAAGTACACCAAATATGGAAGGTGGGGTACCTTTGCTGACTTATGGACAGTTATGATCCATAAGTGGTTTGAAATTAGGTGGAATGCTATTCCCTTCTGCAATTACAATCCCACTGTTATACTAACTACATCATGATATTATTGACATTCGCTTCTGACAAAATAGAACAATCCTCTTAATATTTTAAATTGCATTCCACATTGTTTTATATTAGTGTTTTTAAAATATGGCTTTTATGTCTTGTTTGTTAATCCCCAGAATTACTTAAGGTGAATGCAGGGGTGAAATCCAGCAGATTCTGACAGGTTCTGGAGAACCGGTAGTGGAAATTTTGAGCAGTTCGGAGAACTGGTAGTGGAAATTTTGAGTAGTTCAGAGAACCGGCAAATACCACCTCTGGCTGGCCCCAGGAGTGGGGTGGGAATTGAGATTTTGCAATATCCTTTCCCTGGAGTGGGGAGGGAATGGGAATTTTGCAGTATCCTTCCCCTGGAGTGGGGTGGGAATGGAGAGTTTGCAGTATCCTTCTCCTGCCATGCCCACCAAGCCACACCCACCAAGCCACGCCACACCTGCCACACCACACCCACAGAACCGGTAGTAAAAAAATTTGGATTTCACACTGGGTGGATGTATATATATACAGTATATGTGTGTGTGTGTGTATTCATTTATTCCAAACCAAGCAGCCTACAAACAAATCACATTCTCTGAAATTATCTCAGCCTCTTTTCTTCTCTGCTTTTATTTCAGGCAGATAGTTTGCTCTGGCTGAAAATGTCAGTGTCACAATATTTATTCACTGGGCCTGGAGATAACTCATTATTCAGTTATTATGTTTAGTTGACTCACAGCTTAGTGGTTTCCCGGCATATCCTTGAAATAATTTATAGGAGTTAAGCAGTTTCCAAGATCATAGTTGGGGAACGTTTTGACTTGATACACCCTGTTTCCCCGTTCAGCCCAAAAGCACAGCATGGACATATTGCCTACCAAGAGTTTAACTCAGTGGTCCTCAACCTTGCTGACTGGGAATGTTGGAAGTTGAAGTCCAAATGTCTTAAAGTTGCCAAGGTTGAGAAACACTAGTCTAATTGACTGCTCTCTGGATGCTCGGGTAAAGAATGAAAGGATGTGATTGCTTTCCTGACTGCCACCCACCTATTTTTTTAAAAAAAATAATGTCCCCTTAACTCATTCAAAGACAGCTGACCATAATCAGGTCAGACAAAATAGGGCCAAAAAATATGGTTCTAATTTTTCTCCCAAACATAACAAAATAGGTCTAAAAACTATCTACAATGTAGGAGAGCCTAGTTGAGAACTTGCATCAGGCTTCCCCATCCATGATCAATGATCATTCAGGATGAGACAAATGTGTGGTTCTCAATCTTTTTATAAGTTGTTGCCCATTGGGCAAAGAGAAAAATGTACAATAAGTTTGTGAAGAAACTGCAGTCAGATTTGAGTTTTGCTCTGGCCTCACGTACTCCTCCCAAGTCCTGCTCTGCTGCCCCATTATGGTAGGGTGGTAGGTAGGTGATGTTGGTGTGCCTGGCAGGGATAAGCAAAGAATGGTGTAAGTGTATGTCAGGAGCAGACATTCCCAGCAGGGTCATCCAAGGTGTGAAGGTCATCCCATCTGCCCAGGAAGCAGGTGTCTATATTGGGCAGCAGCAACATAGGAAGATGCTGGAGGTGGGTGATTACTTTAGGGACAATGGCAAAGCCATCAATTCATATCAAAGGTGGGTTTCAGCAGGTTCTGACTGGTTCTGGAGAACCGGTAGCAGAAATTTTGAGTAGTTCGGAGAACCGGTAGTAAAAATTCTGACTGGCCCCACCCCCATCTGTTCTCTGCCTCCCGAGTCCCAGCTGATCAGGAGGAAATGGAGCTTTTGCAGTATCCTTCTCCTGAAGTGGGGCGGGAATGGAGATTTTACAGTATCCTTCCCCTGGAATGGGGTGGGAATGGAGATTTTATAGTATCCTTCCCCTGGAGTGGGGTGGGAATGGAGATTTTACAGTATCCTTCCCCTGCCACACCCACAAAGCCACACCCACAAAGTCATGCCATGCCCACCAAGCCACGCCCACAGAACCGGTAGTAAAAAAATTTGAATTCTACCACTGATTCATACTGTCCAGGGGAAGAATGGTAAACCACCCGTGTATTTTTACTAAAGAAAGCACATAGACAGAGAATGCAAAGAAGACCTGGAAGACTGGATTAGGGATCACAGAAAAAAAATCTATGTGATTGTTGACAGCTTGATGGCACATATCTATCCACCCACCCACCCATCCATCCATCCATCCTTTCACCCACCCACCCACCCATCCATCCATCCATCCATCCATCCATCCATCCATCCATCCATCCATCCATCTTACCTATTAGTCATCGGCTTCAGCCTCCCCAAATTTGCATAGCCTGGTAGAGTCCAGTAAAACTGGAAGGCACCAGTTTGGAGAAGGCTGGTGATGAAAAACATAAAGCTCAAAATTGGATGGCTTAAAATTCTTAGGAGAATTCTTTGGAGAATCACAAAACATTAAGGGCAGTTGAAAGACATGGTTGGCTATTCTTATCTAGTGGGATTTTTCGTTTTTTGTTTTGCCTGCCCGTAATGCAATTCCTTTTTAACTTATCACATCTATCTGATGAAGTCAGTTGAAGCTCACATTATTCCTTTTAATAAACTTCATTAAGTTGATAAAGGTGTTAGCAAACTCTCTTATTCTTTTTTTTTTTTTGCCACTATAAACTATGGGTGTCCTCTTACGAGTCCTACCTAAAGTTCATATAGGACCTGGGAGGTTTCTGAGATTCTCCTAACATGGATATCTCTGTAGATTTCCAAAGTAAAATCAACACATATTGTAAGAAGTCCTCTGTAGTTACATCAGAATTTTAGATTGAGGCATCTGTCTGTCTGTCTGTCCATCCATCCATCCATCCATCCATTGTATTTCTTAATGCTGCCCATCACCCTCAGAGAGAGGTTCTGGGTGATGTACAATAAAATCAATAAAGACAACATTAAAAACCAGGTTTAAAAGTTTTACAATTATAAAAACAACATTATAAAATTTCAAAAGGTTGAATAATTCCAAGATGGGCGTGTGTGTTAATATAGGTGGGGGTGATTTTTATGGAGCCAGCCAGCATCATGGTTATGTGGACTTCTCTGTCCCCCCATGCTTAGATCTAAGTTTGCTTCTGTCTCACTTCCTCTTTCTTGCCTTTTCCTCCTTCGCCACCCACTCTTTCCTCTTGGCCCTGTTCTTCTGGCCATTACTGATTTCATCCCACTCTCTGGGTTACGCCCGTCAACGGTCAGCCTGCTTCCTCTAATTCATCCCAGCAGGCAGCTTCTCCCATCTCTAAGTCAGAACTGGGTGACACATGCCTGCCCACTGTTTCCAGCCCCATCTTGAATGACATTTCCTCTACTTTCTGCTCCTCCTTCTTCATACTTCACGGTATACTAATGCCTCTTCTACGTTCCCCTGACAAAGGCCATTTCTTACATAGCAACCTCTTTGCTTTTAAATTATGTCTTGGATTTTCCTGTGTTTCAGGATCCGTTCCAAGTCTTTTAACCTTGTCTTGCTTGGGATTTAATTACTTTTTTATGCTTTACTTTTATCTTTCTCATCTGTTCCACAGCCTTCTCTTAATCGTATCATTATTATGATTATTATTACTTTGGTATTATGATTATTATTACTCTGTTGTTTTTATAAGTACACTGAGAACTTATGTACACAGTTCCTTATGTGTCCAATCATACTTGACCAATAAAAAATTCTATTCTATTCTATTCTATTCTATTCTATTCTATTCTGTTCTGTTTCTGTTCTATTCTGTTCTATTCTGTTCTGTTCTGTTCTGCTCTGCTCTGCTCTGCTCTGCTCTGCTCTGCTCTGCTCCATTCCATATTCTATTCTATCTATTCTATTCTATTCTATTCTATTCTATTCTATTCATTCTATTCTATTCTGTTCTGTTCTGTTCTGTTCTGTTCTGTTCTGTTCTGTTCTGCTCTGCTCTGCTCTGCTCTGCTCTGTTCTGCTCTGCTCCATTCCATATTCTATTCTATCTATTCTATTCTATTCTATTCTATTCTATTCTGTTCTGTTCTGTTCTGTTCTGTTCTGCTCTGCTCTGCTCTGCTCTGCTCCATTCCATATTCTATTCTATCTATTCTATCTATTCTATTCTGTTCTGTTCTGTTCTGTTCTGTTCTGTTCCGTTCCGTTCCGTTCACTCCACTCCACTCCACTCCACTCCACTCCACTCCACTCCACTCCATATTCTATTCTACTCTACTCTACTCTACTCTACTCTACTCTACTCTACTCTACTCCTGAGGAATGTTCTCAGTTAATATTTGGGGGGGCAAAAATATTGGACTGCTGTCTATCAGAAATAGTGTAGAGTCTCCTGCTTGGCCATGTGTGCATATGTGTGTGATTGGACTAGATGATCTACAAGATCCCTTCCAACTCTGTTATTCTGATAAACGTTTTGAGTTTCTCCGATCCCTTTCTTGTGAAGAGTTTTTTTTTTACTCATTATTGGTGTCTGGTATTGGCCATTCCAGCTAGCTAACTCCTTGGCAACTTTGCCCAACTGGCACTCTGCCCGTCATTATCGTAATTTGCCTGTCAAATCTTGGTTTCTGAAGAAATCATAGAGGGGAAACAATGAAACCTATTCCAGGTAAGAGAATGTTTACTCAATAAATTTGACCTCATGCCCACTCACTGCCACTTGACTCAATTGGAATTGTCAAGTGACAACATTAGTATTATCACAATTATTTTATTGAGCGTCCAATATGGGCTGCTTCTAAGCTGTTCATGGATGAAAGCAACATAATATTCTTTTATAGATTGCTTCACATATTTTATTAAGCTGTGGTTGATTTAACCTGCCAAAAAGAAATTTAGCTCATAAACTGAGCCAAGCAACTGGGTCATGGTTTGTTCAAGCATAGTTAGCTGAACAAACTGCAATTTTCTGGATATACGTAATACACTGAGTCACGGATGTCCAATCTTTTGGTTTGCGTGGGCTGCATTGAGTGAAGATGAATTGTCTTGGGCCACATACAAAATATATGATATAATTAATGTATATAAATAACAAATTTCTTTTATTTTTTAATCTGTAATTATATCTTGTGGGGCCACATTACTAGCTGTCCAGGATCACATGTGGCCTGAGGCAGTGGTGGGTTTCAACATTTTTTACTATCAGTTCTGTGGGTGTGGCTTGGTGGGTGTGGCAGGGGAAGGATACTGTAAAATGGGGCTCCCCTTGAAGAGCACCCGGCGGCTCCAACTGGTCCAGAATGCGGCCGCGCGGGTGATTATGGGAGCGTCATGGCGCTCCCATGTAACACGTCTCCTGCGTGAGCTGCACTGGCTTCTGGTGGTCCTCCGGGTGCAATTCAAGGTGTTGGTGACCACCTTTAAAGTGCTCCATGGCTTAGGACCTGGATATCTACGAAACCGCCTTCTGCCACCGAGAGCCTCCCACCGGCCAGTACGCTCCCACAGAGAGGGGCTCCTCGGGGTGCCGTCGGTCAAACAATGTTGACCGATGGCCCCCAGGGGGAGAACTTTCTCTGTGGGAGCACTTGCCCTCTGGAACGAGCTCCCCCCGGAGATACGGAGGATTCCGGATTTACGTACTTTCCGCCAGGCCCTCAAGACTTTTTTATTTCAACAAGCTGGTCTGGCCTAACTTCTCCAATTGTTTAATTTTAATTTTAATTTTAAATGGGGTATTTTAATTGTTGGGCCAAATTGTTTAATATATTTTAAATTGCTTTTAAATTTTTGTATTCTATGTTTTTTACCTTTGGCTGTTCACCGCCCTGAGTCCTTCGGGAGAAGGGCGGTATATAAATTTAAATATAAATAAATAAATAAATAAATAAATAAATAAATAAATAAATAAATAAATAAATAAATATGTCCATTTCCACCCCAATCCAGGGGAAGATTACTGCAAAATCCCCATTTCCTCCCGATCAGCTGGGACTTGGGAGGCAGAGAATAGATGGGGGCGGGGCCAGTCAGAGGTGGTATTTACCGGTTCTCCAAACTACTCAAAATTTCCGCTACTGGTTCACCAGAACTGGTCAGAACCTGCTGAAACCCACCTCTGGCCTGAGAGTGAGAGATTGCATATTCCTGTCCTATGTCATAAAGCACAGTTTGCAAGATACATCGGCTGGGCTCAGATCAGGTAGAATGGGACAACTTTCAAGACAACTGGCCAGAATCAACTTCGCATGGCCAACTCATTGTGGAACAACATGCCATGGCCAACTTGCCATGGGACAACTTTGCTGGAGAACAATTCAACAATTCAGTTTAATTATTTGAAATAATCCAAAAATTATTTTAATTTTTGCCATTCACATTTCATTTTGTCCCTCCTTTGGCATCCTGTCTTTCATGATTCTATTCCACTATTTATATTGATTCTATTTTCTATTTCTTCAATATTAGGGTAACTCTTGTCCTGCAGAGAGTTTGCCATGGCGAGTTGTCCTGCTGAAAGTTGTCCGCGCCAAATTGTCTGTGAATTGTCTGTGGCAAGTGTTGTCTGCACCAAATTGAGGTCTATGATACAGACCTCAAATCAGGTGCTAAGAATCTTGTGCATGGTTAGAAAAGTGTGTGAACTCGGATTAGGACAGTGATGGCGAACCTTTTAGGCACTGAGTGCCCAAACTGCGCACGTTCATGCCCAAACTGAAAGGTGGGCATGCACAAGTGAACATGCACACATGTATGCACAGACATCTGTGTGCTTCTGAGCAGCAGAGTCCTGAAAACCAGCTGGCTGGTGGAAAGAGGGGCATCCCAACACCGGCAGCACAGCAAGAGGTAAGATCTTTTTCTTTCGTGAGCTTCTGTTTCGTTGTTTGCAGGGAAACAGAAGCTCACGAAAGAAACGCCATGGAGATCTGAGCTGGGGCAACAGGACATGTGCCAGGAGAGAGGGCTCTGCGTGCCACCTCTGCCACGCATGCCATAGGTTTGCCATCACGGGACTAGGATGTGGCGTGATCTGTGAACCTAACTCTACACCTCAGTCTAACTCCAACTGCTTAATTTTTCCATGGTCTCCTGCAATTGTATGTTGAATAGGGATTTGAGATGCAAACATAAACATCTCATTGAAGTTCTGGCCAGCCACATAAAGGTAAAGTTCTCAACTTACAACCAGTTTAGCATCAGGGGTGAAATGCTCCCGGTTCGGACCGGATCGCCCAATCTGGTAGCGATGGAGGCGGGTGATTCAGAGAACTGGTAGCAAAAATCCCTGCCCCCCCCCACCATTGCCCAGCTGAGCCACGCAATCATCAGAGGCTTTTTTTTTTATTTTTAAAAGCATTTTTTCTACAACCTCTTTGTCCGAAAAAATGCTTTTAAAAGTAAAAAAAAAAGCCTCTGATGATCGTGCAGCTCAGCTGGGATCGTCAGAGGCTTTAAAAGCATTTTTTTTACAACCTCTTCAGCAGAAGAGGTTGTAGAAAAAAATGGTTCTAAAAGTAAAAAAAAAAAAGTTGGCCACGCCCACTCAGTCATATTACCCTCCCCTCCACCAAGCCACGCCCACAGAACCAGTAGTAACAAATTTTACATTTCACCCCTGGTTTAGTGACTGTTGAAACTTAGAACAGCACTAAAAAAATGACTTATATCCACTTTTCACAATTTATGTCCATTATGTCTTGTGGTCACGTGATCAAAAATTGGATGCTTGGCAACTGGCGTATTTATGCAAGTTGCGGTGTCCCAGGTCATGTGATCCCTTTTTGCGATCTTTTGACAAGCAAAGTCAATGGGGAACCATTTAACAACCAAGTTACTAACTTAACAACTGCAGTAAATTCACTTAATAAGCGTGGCAAGAATGGTTGTAAAATGGGGCAAAACTCACTCAGCTGCTATCTTGCTTACCAATGGACATTTTGGGTTCAGCTGTGGTCATAAACCGAGGACTCTTTATATATTGGCTGTTCCAAAGTTCAGTTCACTCAGGTTTTGCCAGAATAGCAACTCTTCTTAGCTAGGAAATCATGCTTGTGTTTTGGGAGCTGTCCAATTCCCCTTTCTCTCCTTTAATTGTGGTGCTTGTGAGCAATTAGATCTAAGTTTTTTTTGTGCATCTGCAAAGAACCCATCAAACAGGTGGAGCAGCTTGTATTTTGACTGTAGGTTTCCTACCATTTTTTCCCCCAACTGATATTTTTTTTTAAAAAAAGTTTCCTAAAACAACCTAAGACTGTGCAAAATTACAACAATGTTTCCTGAGATTTCAACCAGAAATGGATTATCTGGATTTTGTCTAGCTGCTCAGGAATTTCCTGAGTACCAAGAGACAATCGTGGTCTCCATACATGATGTTAGGTTAATTTTAAAATCATTGTTTGTTGAAGAAACCTTAATGGCTTGTTTTAGGGCTAATACATATGTGAAAGATGGGTTAGAAAGTTAACGAACAATAACAATAATAATAAGGCTAAGCCTATTTGAGTCAATCTGCTGAATCTTAAACCCAGTTAACATATAAATTGGTATATAAATTGGAATAATAAATAAACAAACAAACAAACAAAACAAAACATGTAATCCAGAGGTGCTATTCAGCAGGTTCTGACCAGTTCTGGAGAACCGGTAGCGGAAATTTTGAGTAGTTTGGAGAACCAGTAGTATAAATTCTGACTGGCCCCACCCCCATCTATTCTCTGCCTCCCGAGTCCCAGCTGATCAGGAGGAAATGGGGATTTTGCAGTAACCTTACCCTGGAGTGGGGTGGGAATGGAGTTTTTGCAGTATCCTTCCCCTGCCATGCCTACCAAGTCACGCCCACCAAGCCATGTCACGCCCATCAAACCACGCCCACAGAACCGGTAGTAAAAAAAAATGAATCCCACCACTGGCAAGGACCTGTTATATGTCACTTTTTTTCACGGCTGTTGCAACTTCAAACACCGAAGGAATGGCTGTAAGCTGAGGACTACCTGTATGCAGGGAATGCACACAAAGGAGAACCCCCAAGATTGCTGGTTCATCTTGGCATCTCATATAGGAAGGAAAAGATCCCATCTGCATCCTGTTTACATATTGGTCCCTTTTATCTGGTTTTTTTCCTTAACTTTTCATGTTTTAGTTTTTAACATTTGATGTAGTTAAGGTTCTACTAGTAATTGTTTTATATTACCAGTTACAAGCCGTGTAGTCAGTAAATGACAATATTTACAATAAATAAATTTAATGAATAAAAGGGGTTTGCCTTCCCTTATCTGCCAATCATCAGATGCACTGAAGTTTAATGCCCCAAATCTCTAGACAGCAGGACTACATGGACTGTGGAGAGTAAGGCATTAAAAGGGTCAGCCCTGGATCCCAAGGAGAGAGAGAAAAAACAACAACATCTACAGGTGTCTGTCTCCTTTCTCCATTATGATCACAGATGTCTCATACATCTGGCTCTATATAATAACCAGGCAGCAGAGATGAAAGGACCACACCTTCCCCATCTTTCAAAGGCCTCCTTTTGCTTTTTGTTTTTAAAGGTTACGTAGGTGACCAGCTGATTTCAAATTCAAAGAAAACCATATTTGAGCAGGGAATAGCTTGAAAACTTTTTGGTGAACCTTAAACAATAAATAAATAAACTCCGGAAGCAAAAGAAGAAAGGAAGGAAGGAAGGAAGGAAGGAAGGAAGGAAGGAAGGAAGGAAGGAAGGAAGGAAGGATGAACGGAAGAAAGAATGAATGAATAAAGGAAGGAAGGAAGAATAAAAGGAAGAAAATGAAAGGAAGAAAGGAAGAAAGAATGAAAGGAAGAAAGAATGAATGAAAGGAAAGAAGGAAGAAAAGAAGAAAGGAAGAAAGAAAGAATAGAATGAAGGAAGGAAGGAAGGAAGAAAGAAAGAAAGAAAGAAAGAAAAAGAAAGAAAGAAAGAAAGAAAGAAAGAGAAAGATAGATAGATAGATAGATAGATAGATAGATAGATAGATAGATAGATAATAGAATCCGGGCAGAACATTTTTCCTTTTGGACTTGATGGATTTTTATCCACCCATTTTAATTTTTCTGCTTTCATACAGTAGAGCTTTCAAAAATGGCATTCTTCCCTCACCTTCCCATTGATATAATCTATTCTCCCTTATTCTCTTGCTAGTTGAGGTTAAGCAGGCCTCCTTCTGCAAGTAATAAACTGACCTGGGGGAGGTTTATATATGCTCTTCAAAAGAAACAGGAAAAACAAGACACTCTTGCCTCCCCCCCCTCCTTCTGTAAGTAATAAATTAACTTGTAACTCGTGGTTCTCATCATTCCCCTTTGAATTCCCATAAATGAACAAAGACACGATGTTTTCCATACAATCAATCCTTCCACGGAGAAAGCTAGCATACAAATGCAGCCTTTTCCCCAACAGATTAGTTTTCTATCTGCATGGATTTCTTTCCCCCATGTGATAACTGGATTCTGCATAATCCAAGAACCATATAATATTATTAATTGATCAATTAAGTTCCATGTTACTTAGTTCAAAGGACAATCAAAGTAAAGGGTTACAAAGTAAACCTTTTGCAAATTTAGGTCCTGCTTGGCATTGAAGCCTAGTGCCTGAAATTGCATTCTAAAATGTCTAGGCCAGAAAAACCAAAAAACCAAATTGGATTACAAATTGGGAATTTGGAGTCTTGGAACGGCTGAACTCCAAGATTTTTCTACTGTAGATTTTGCATTTCTGTGTTAAACAATAAGTCATTAATAATTTTTCTTGGCTCATTCTAGGAAAAATGTGTCTCTTTCCAAAACATTTCCATGACCTCTGAACAAATTTTACTTGCTGTGTCTTTTAGGCTGTCGTCCATTTGAGGCAGTTAGATGCATTTAAAAAAAAAAAAAAAAAAAGAAGTCTGAAGATCTTTAAAGGTAAAGTTTCCCCTTGCACATATGTGGTAGTCCTTCCTGACCCTTGGGGGTGGTGCTCATCTCCGTTTCAAAGCCAAAGAGCCAGCACTGTCCGAAGACGTCTCCGTAGACATGTGGCTGGCATGACTCAACGCCAAAGGCACACGGAACGCTGTTTCCTTCCCACCAAAGGTGGTCCCTATTTTTCTACTTGCATTTTTTTATGTGCTTTCGAACTGCTAGGTTGACAGAAGCGGGGACAAGGAACGGGAGCTCACCCCATTACACGGCACTAGGGATTCGAACCGCTGAACTGCCGACCTTTCGATCGACAAGCTCAGAGTCTTAGCCACTGAGCCACCGTGTCCCTTGAACATTTGTAGAGCACCCATATTGTCACATTTTTTTTTGATACTAAAATAGAAGCATACGTGGTTCAAGCAGATAAGGTTAAATCGGTCTGTGGCTACTGAGAAAAACTTCGCAAATGGTTCTTGAAATTTCGCTTTGCCATGGCCTCGATAGGCAGGAAAGTAAATGGCAGCAAAAAAGTAATCGTAGAAATAGTAGTTGTAATTTTCTTTCCTTTTTTCTCTGACCTTCCTTCCTTCCTTCCTTCTTCCTTTCCTTTCCTTTCCTTTCCTTTCCTTTCCTTTCCTTTCCTTTCCTTTCCTTTCCTTTCCTTTCCCCTTCCTTCCTTCCTTCCTTCCTTCCTTCCTTCCTTCCTTCCTTCCTTCCTGGAAGTTTTAAAGAAAAGACTGGATAACCATTTGCTATAGGGTTTCTTGCCTAAGCAGGGGGTTGGACTAGAAGACCTCTAAGGTCCCTTCTAACTCTGTTATTCTATTCTGTCTGTCTGTCTGCCTTCCTTCCTTCCTTCCTTCCTTCCTTCCTTCCTTCCTTCCTTCCTTCCTCAAAATCAATCCTTTTATTAAAGATAGTTTTCATCAGAGCGTGCAGACATCCCTGCAAGAAAAGAGGACATAAGAATTGTCAGCTGCTGCTGCTGCTGCCTGAAATGTAACCACTGTATATAGAGAAAGCAAGGCAGGAGAGTGAAAATTTGGCAGCCGTGTGGTTTCACTGGCCAGACAGAAGAATGCAAGAAGCTATCCAATACTACTGAACAGCTCTTGAATCATGCCTAATTTTCTTTATTTTTTCTTGTCCGTATTGACGTGGCTTTCCTGTTCTTTTAAGGCGTTGACGGGCAACTTCAGCTGGCATTCTTGATAGGGGTCTTAAAGTCCCCTCCTTTGCCAGCTGCAGTTAATAGATCTTTCTGCTGGAACTGATCTGGCTTCCCATCAATTTGGCCAAATGTCAGCTTTTCAATGCAACAGTTTGTAAATCTGATCCATCAGAGACGGGTTGCAGCAGGTTCTGACCAGTTCTGGAGAACCGGTAGCGGAAATTTTGAGTAGTTTGGAGAGCTGATTGGGAGGAAATGGAGATTTTACAGTAACCTTCCCCTGCCATGCCCACCAAGCCACGCCCACCAAGCCATGCCACGCCCACCAAGCCACACCCACCGAACCGGTAGTAAAAATTTTTGAAACCCAGCACTGTGATCCATGGTTTCCTTTGCACTTCATGGCTGCTCCATATATGGCACAATACTACATTTTATGTGTTGGGAAGTCAAAAGGTGTGTCATATGTTCTGGGAGGCAACAGCAGAATGTGTGTGCGTGCCTGTGCATGTATGTTTGTGCATGGGTGTTTTGGAGGGGGATGTTTGGCATGAGGACTTTGCTTTGCTTTAAAAAAAACCTTAGGAGGCCAGTCCTGCTAGTGGTTTAATAGCATCATCCAGCCATAGAAGTAGTCCTCGACTTACAACCACAATTGAGCCCAAAATTTCTGTTGTTAAGCGAGACATCTGTTCAGTGAGCTTTGCCCCATTTTATGACCTTTCTTGCTACAGTTGTTAAATGAATCACTGCAGTTACCGTGTTTCCCCCCAAAATAAGACCCTGTCTTATATTTTTTTTGAACCCTGAAAGAAGCCCTTGGCCTTGTTGCCATGCGCTCAAAAGCCTGATTGGGCTTATTATCAGGGGATGTCTTATTTTGGGGGAAACAGGGTACAATTCCCATCATTAGCTGTCTTTCACTTTTCCTTCCTTCCTTCCTTCCTTCCTTCCTTCCTTCCTTCCTTCCTTCCCTCCCTCCCTCCCTCCCTCCCTCCTTCCTTCCTTCCTTCCTTCCTGAATCTGGCTTCCCTTATTGACTTTGCTGGTCAGAAGGGCGCAAAAGGGGATCCCGTGACTTTGGGACATAGCAGCGGTCATAAATAAGCACCACTTGCTAAGCGTCTGAATTTTGATCACATGATCATCTGCATGCTGCAAAGATTGTAACTGTGAAAAATGGTCCTATGTCACATTAACGTGAAGTGTTAATACCACTTTATAATGCCTTGGGAAGGCCACACTTGGAATACTGCATCCAGTTTTGGTTGCCACGATGTAAAAAAGATGCTGAGACTCTAGAAAGGGTGCAAAGAAGAGCAATAAAGGGGACTGGAGGCTAAAACATATGAAGAATGGTTGCAGGAACTGGGCATGTCTAGTTTAATGAAGAGAAGGACTAGGGGAGACATAATAGCATTGTTTCAATATTTGACAGGCTGCCACAAAGAAGAGGGGGTCAAGCTATTCTCCAAAGCACCTGAGGGCAGGACAAGAATCAATGGGTGGAAACTAATCAAGGAGAGAAGCAACCTAGAACTAAGGAGAAAATTCCTGACAGTTAGATCAATTAACCAGTGGAACAACTTGCCTCCAGAAGTTGTGAATGCTCCAACACTGGAAGTTTTTAAGAAGGTGTTGGATAACCATTTGTCTGAAGTGGTGTAGGGTTTCCTACCTGGGCAGGGGGTTGGACTAGAAGACCTCCAAGGTCCCTTCCAACTCTGTTATTCTATTTCTGTTACTGTTTTCAGTGCCGCTGTAACTTTGAATGGTAACTAAATGAACTGTTGTAAGTTCATTTGTTGTATTTTATTGTTGTAGGCAGGCAGCCTTCAGATGGCCAACCTGATCAGTCAGAGGCAAATGCTATGGATTTTGCATGTTGCCCACTTCAAACTGGTGAAAAGAATGAGTCTGGTTTCTACCCATTAGAGGTCTAAAAGTGATGATGGGGAAAAAAAATTAGGCATTGTCGCATGGTTGCCAACTCTGCTGTATAAAGGGGACGGTTTATTTATTTATTTATTCCCATTTATATGTCCTCATTTTATGTGTTTATGGCTATGTTTTGCTTATTTATTTCCTTTTATTTGTGCCAATTCTTGTTTCCTTGTACTTGTTGACAAATAGCATATTTTTTTGAGTATAAGATGCACCTATTTCCCCCCCAAAAAGAGGGTGAAAATCTGGGTGCGTCTTATACTCCGAATGTAGCTTCTCAATCGGAGGTTTCAGGGGCTAAAAAAAGCAACAGAAACAAAGCTTCAGAAAAGAAGCCCCCAAACAAAGCTTCAAAAAAGAAGCCCCCAAACAGAGCTGCAGAAAAGAAGCCCCCAAACAAAGCTTCAGAGGCTTTTTTTCTGAAGCTCTATTTCGGAGGCTTTCAGAGGCAGAAAAAAAAGCAAGGCACAGAGCTCACAACCAAGGAACCTGTTGCTAAAATTCACCTCTGGGAACAGCTGATTGGGGGTATTCCGGGAGGCCGATTCACTTGCCAATCAGCTTTTCTCTTATTTTCCTCCCCAAATACTAAGGTGTGTCTGATACTCCGGTGCGACTTATACTCCGAAAAATACGGTAAACAAATAAATAAATATGGTTAAAATGGTGGATTTAGCACTGGGATGACCCTGATTTCAATCTACACTAAGTTGAGGAAGTTCACTGGGAGCCTTTGGGTGAATGGCTCTCTATCCTTAGTCTCTCGGTCAGCCCTTTGAAGTTGCCCAGTTAGGATATCAAACCCATGAATAATAACACACGTTATGGGAAGGTTGCAGTAACAGAGTCTTGCAAGTCTGAAAACACGACTCCCCTCCTTTGCCTTTGCCTTCCAGAGCCCAAGAGAGGATGTTTGTTTGTTTGTTTGTTTATTAAATGGATACACCACCCTTCTCACTGATAGGGTGACTCTGCGATCCTTTCTGAGATGCCTTCTCCATCCCCATTCCTTTCCGGAGAACTAGGGAAGATATTAATCAATTAATCAACCAATTGATTAAATTGAATTGATATGTCTCCATCTTACTGATAAGGTGACTCTGGGTCCTTTCTGAGATGCCTTCTCCATTCCCGTTCCTTTCTGGAGAACTAGGGAGGATACTAGTTAATCAATTAATAATGAATTCATTGATTAATTAAGTGGATGTGCCACCATCTCACTGAGAAGGGGACTCTGAGATCCTTTGTGAGATGCTTTCTCCACCCACGTTCCTTTCCAGAGGACTAAGGAGGATCACTTCTGAAATGCTTTCTTCATGCCTTTTCCTTCTATGGACTGACATGGACTCTTGTCTGACACTTGCCCTGGCTGCAACTCTTCCTCCTGTCTCCCAAGCTTATTTTGACAGCCCATGACATCCTCTCTGTCTTAGCCCAAGAATTATTGTTGTGATGTAATCAAAGGGTTGGAATGGTAGCAGGGAGCTCCAAACTCTTAGTCCTTCCTAAACCACAGAACCTCTAGGCCAATCCTTCACTTTAATCCTAGGAGTTAGGATTGGACGACAGTGAACAGCTTGAACTAGGAGTGGAGAGACCCAGAGGTGGGCTGCTGGGGATTCACAGGGGTTTGGGAGAACCTCTAGCTAAGATTCTGTGAAGTTCGGAGAACCTTCAAATCCCACTCCTGGCTGGCCCCGCCCTCCCCACCCCACCCCTCCCAGGAGTCCCTACGTGGCCTGTTTTGGATGCAGGTAAGTGAAGGACATGCACGGAGGTCCAAGGAGGGTGAAAAATGGGCCTACTGGAAGTTTGAGAAGGCCAGAAATGGGCCCGTTTCTGGCCTCCAGAGGGCTTCTGGAGCCTGGGGAGGCCATTTTCGCCCTCCCGGAGGTTCGAGGAAAGCCTCCAAAGCCTGGGGAGGGCAAAAATGGCCCCCACTGTGGTGCAGGAGCCTGACTACGCCGCACCCACCATGGCCATACCCACCCAGCAACTGGGCAGAGAACCCCTTGCTAAAATTTTTGAAGCCTATCCCAGAGAGTGACAGTGTTCTGTGAGCCTTTGGCATTTAGTCATGCCAGCCACATGACCACGGAGACATCTTCGGACAGCACTGGCTCTTTGGCTTTGAAACGGAGATGAGCACCGCCCCCAGAGTCAGGAACGACTAGCACATATGTGCAAGGGGAACTTTTACCTTATTTATTAAAGGCACCTCTACAAAGTCATTAGTTCTTGCCTATTTTAACTATCCATAACTGCACTGTGAAGGATGTGTCTATTTGTATGTCTAAAGAATCTCTTGTTCTCTCATGATATTCAGGGTTCTCCAAAGTATTGATCCTCCCACAGGGTTAGGATGAAATGTTTGGGGATCAATGAACAATCTGAAGCTTCATAAAAGGGTCAACTGGCTGAAGAACTGGGAGTTCCCTGTCTACACCCTCTTATTCCAACAGTCAAAAGTTCAGCAATTTTCATGACGCCGTTAACAGATCACTTAGGCACTGTAACATAATCCCTACCAATCTGATATCTAAAGTCACCTAGTCATATTCTTCATCTCAGTTTCTGTAACCGGAATTTATATTTTAAATGCAATAGGCAATCCTACCTCCAGGTTTGAATACCTGGAGTACAACTCAATCATTTCTGTGGAGATTATCTTTCAGAATGTTGATTATATTTAAGTGAATCTAGGGGCTCTTATGCAGCCGGATAATAGATTCACGAGCTCGCCTTTAATGCATTATATTTCAATATACCTTTGAGAGACTTATTTCGGGACACAACATTTTATATTCTCCGTACGGAACATATTTACATCCCAGATAGATGCATTAAAAATATGGTTGTGCAAATATGTTTGTCCCCATTTTTTCTGGATGGTTTCATTTGGCTTTGGCAGCTATCCTGCACAGAATCTCACGAGCCATTAATTATCGAAGGTGGTGTCAGGTACTAAATAACTATGGTGCATTTGACCGAAAATGTTCGCGCGGGGGAAGGAAACCAGTGTTTCTCCACCCAATGGTTAACAGTTAGGAGGAGAGCCATGCTGCCCTTCTCTTCCTTGATGACTCATTTTCTTGGCTCAAATTTTGTTTGGACTAAAATGCCTGAGAAGCACCAACACAGATACATTTGTCAGCTAGGAATGCCAAGCAGGCAGAAAACAGCTGGATCTAGGCCTTTAGCAGTAGCACTGACTGCAAAAATGCGCAGGTAGAGATAACCGCGATGAATCCAACTGCAGATGGAGGCGCAGGAATGGCCCCTGTAGCAAAAACACCCCTGTCCATCATTCTTCCGCCTGACTACAATCCCCATAATAGTTGCAAAAGCTGACGAGAGTTAGCAGAGATGGCTAAATTGGCTGCTTTGCTAAAATAATAATAATAATAAAAAACACAATTACTTTTGTTTGTACTTGGAAACCGTTTCTGGACTTTGATTCTGGATTTTACTGATTAGATAGATCTGTTGTTATAGAAATGGCTGGTTTATACTATTATGTAAAAGTGAAAAGTTGGGGTTTAATGTTACTATCTTATTCTACTGCATCAAAGGGAGTTGGAAGTCAATGCCTTTTCTTTCTTTTCCCCTTCTTTTCTACATTGTTTTCTTCCCATTTCCCTCCCCTATTTTTCTTATTATTTGCTTTTGTACTTTTGTATTTTATATAATAGAGGGATGCGGTGGCTTAGTGGTTAAGACGCTGAGCTTGTCGATCGAAAGGTCGGCAGTTCAGCGGTTCGAATCCCTAGTGCCGCATAATGGAGTGAGCTCCCGTTACTTGTCCCAGCTTCTGCCAGCCTAGCAGTTTGAAAGCACGTAAAAAACACAGGTAGAAAAATAGGGACCACCTTTGGTGGGAAGGGAACAGCGTTCCGTGCGCCTTTGGCATTTAGTCATGCTGGCCACATGACCACAGAGACGTCTTTGGACAGCGCTGGCTCTTCGGCTTTGAAACAGAGATGAGCATGGCCCCCTAGAGTTGGGAACAACTAGCACATATGTGCAAGGGGAATCTTTACCTTTACCTAATACATTATGCGGAAACCAATAGTTATTTTAACAACTAGTGTAAATTATGTTGCGCACGAAGCCATCGTTTAGATGATGTGTTTTGGTATTGTATATAATATGAACCCTGCTAATATGTTGTGCAAACCTGGATTTGGAGCTGGAGATGAGCACCGGTTCCTAGAGTCGGGAATGACTAGCACGTATGTGCGAGGGGAACCTTTACCTTTATTGTATATAATAAACTAAAAAAAAAGGATAAAACATGTTTTTCTGCCTGCTGTATGGTTGAAGCAGCCATGTTTAGAACAGCCAAAGGTTAAAAGTGGCTCTGCTTTTAACAGCAAGGTCCCAAATGTGCAGCAATGGAGCCCAGCCCTTGTCAAGGGCTGCCACTCTGCCTTTCTTTAAAGACACGATCAGATGCAGAAATTCGGATGCAGGAACCTGGCTGATGTCCTGAACTAAAATCCACTACTGGAATTAAGCAGTTCAGTTGACATCGGTGGTTCTCCCTCATCATTATATTTCTTCACCAAGCTCTAGAACCTGCAAACAGTTGCTTGTTTTAAGAGATACCTGTCTTCTACCCTCTCCAAAGCCTATTTGTAACAGGACTCCAACATCTGCATTCCAAGAAGTTCTGAAATGGGAGTTCCCAGGGTGGGGGGGGGGCAGGGAATGTGCGTATTGCAGGTGATCTCTCAGTCTAATGCATGAGATTAAAAGGAAGATATTAACCTCTTTACTGCTGGGATACTTAGAAACTACCCGCTAAAATGAACTGGCGTGTTGGTTGGCTTTGGCCCAGAGGTGGGTTTCAGCAGGTTCTGACCAGTTCTGAAGAACCCGTAGCGGAAATTTTGAGTAGTTCAGAGAACCGGTAGTAAAAACTCTGACTGGCCACACCTCCATCTATTCTCTGCCTCCCGAGTCCCAGCTGATCTGGAGGAAATGGGGATTTTGCAGTGTCCTTCCCCTGCCACACCCACCAAGCAATGCCATGCCCATCAATCCACACCCACAGAACCGGTAATAAAAATTTTTGAAACCCACCACTGCTTTGGCCTAGTGCAGTGATGGCTAACCTTTTTGATATCACGTGCCAAAAGTGGGGGGGAGCGCGGAGTGGTCATGCGCGTGCATGCCCATACCCATAATTCAATGTGCCCCACCCCCCACGCATGTGCGTGTGAACCCCCCCGTGCTCTCCCCGCTTTTGGCACGTGATGGCACGGTGGGCCCAGGAGGCCCATTTTTCACTCTTTCCAGGCTCCAGAGCCTTTCTAGGAGCCTGGGGAGGGCGAAAACGGCCTTCCCCACCTCCCGGAGGCTCTCCGGAGTCCGAAAACAGCCTGTTTGCCAACTTCCGGTGGCCCCGGAAGGCCCAAAAATCAGCTGGTGGAGCTGAGCTCGCATGCCCACTGATATGGCTCTGCGTGCCACCTGTGGCACGCGTGCCATAGGTTCGCCACCATGAGCCTAGTGTGTTTTGTGAATCTAGCCAATTATGCTCTAATGTTTAAACTATGGTTAGGGTGATATGGCTTGATGTGATGCATAAACCTGGTTGCGCTCAATTTAAAACCCGGCTGCCATGTTTCTTAATCCCGTTGCATCACAGAGGGCTGTGAAAATATCTACAGACCCCTCATATCCTGGACATAAATTGTTTCAACTCCTACCCTCAAAAAGACACTATAGAGCACTGCACACCAGAACAAGTAGGCACAAGAACATCACTCTGCTAAACAAATAATTCCCTCAACACTATCAAATTATTTACTAAATCGGCACTACTATTAATCTTCTCATCGTCTCATTGTTCCCATCACCCATCTCCTCCCACTTATGACTGTATGGCTGTAATTTTGTTGCTTGTGTCCTTATGATTTATATTGATATTGTTTCCTGATTGCTTATTTGTACCCTATGACTATCATTAAGTGTTGTACCTTATGATTCTTGATGAACATATCTTTTCTTTTATGTACACTGAGAGCATAAGCACCAAAGAAAATTCCTTGTGTGTCCAATCACACTTGGCCAATAAAGAATTCTATTCTATTCTATTCTATTCTATTCTATTCTATTCTATTCTATTTCTATTCTATTCTATTCTTTCTATTCTATTCTATTCTATTCTATTCTATTCTATTCTATTCTATTGCTGGATTGGTTAATCCAAACTGAGATCTAATGAACAGAGAAATGTGGTTACAAATTGTGTTCCAATGGTAGACTCTGGTTAGATTCAATTCTTTTACTTAATCATTGTGTGATTAACTTGTTTGAGGTGTAGCTTGTTGTGTGAAGCTAACTTACCATGGCTTGTATGTCTTTATTTAGGCATTGTATGTTGTTTGAATCAGAACGTATCCAATGTTGACTGCTCTTGGAAGCTAAACAAAGCAGATCCTGATTAGGTTTTAGTCAGGGAACCCTTTGGGATGTATAGATTTGTATGCCAAACTAGGAAGTTGAAAAAGTAACCTCAAAGAAGGTAATTTCTAGTGTTTCTGTCAATAAACCTACATGCATGGATCCATGTAAATGATGCAGATGATATCAATGTAGGCGGAATGGCCAAATGCACATGTATAATACCAGTGGTGAAATGTAAAATTCATTACTACCGGTTCTGTGGGCCTGGCTTATTTTGGGGTAATGTGACTGGGTGGGCGTGGCCAACTTTTTTTTTTTTTTTAACTTTTGAAAGCATGTTTTCTACAACCTCTTCAGCCGAAGAAGCTGTAAAAAAATAAAGCTTTTAAAAGGCTCTGACGATCCCAGCTGAGCCGCAGAGTGGGGAGGGAATGGGGATTTTGCAGTATCCTTCCTCTGCCACGCCCATCAAACCACGTTCACAGAACCAGTAGTAAAAAAAAATTGAATTCACAGATCACTGGCCTGATCTATTCTCCAAAGCACCAGAGGGCAGGAGATGAAGTAATGGATGAAAGATCATTAAAGAGAGATCCAACCTAAAACTAAAGAGAAATTTCCTGACAGAACAATTACTCAGTGGAATGGCTTACCTCCAGAAATTTTGGGTGCTTCATCACTGGAGGTTTTGAAGAAGAGACTGGATGCCATTTGTCCAGAATAATATAGGGGTCTCCTGCTTGAACAGGGAGTTGGCTAGAAGATCTCTAAGGTCCCTCTCAACCCTATTATTCTATATTCTATGTTCTAACTCACCAGCAGTTGAGTTTTCATGGAGACTTAATACAATAATATTAAATCTGATGTGTGTATGTGTGTTTTTTTTTTTTTGGCAACGCTGAGCATTTCTTGAACAAACTGAATTATGGCCCTAACAGAAGTCGGATTATAATTTCCCCAAAAATCCCAAAAACTGAAGAAGTAAACCAAGATGCAGGCAACAGTGCAGGCCAAAAAAAATTGTCAGGTTCTGAAGCAAGCCCCCAGATCCTTGTGACCAACCTAAGTAGTCCTCAACTTACAACCATTCACTTAGCGACCTTTCGAAGTTACAATGGTACTAAAGAAAGTGACTTTCAACAGGTCCTTGCACTTGCAGCATCCCCATGGTCATGTGATCAAAATTAGGGGGCCTGGCAACTGGCATGTATGTATGAGGGTTGCAGCTTCCTCGGGTCATGGGTTCGCCCTTTGAGACCTTCCCAGCTGCGTCCAATAAGTGTAAGTCAATGGGAGAACCGTATTTGCTTAAAAGTCATTAACAACTGCAGTGATTCACTTAATAACCATGCCATTTTTTTTTTTTTTTTTTGTAAAAGTAGACGAGACTCACTTAATTATCATCCTGCTTAGCAATGGAAATTCTGGCCCCGATTGTGGTTGTAAGTTGAGGAGTCTTCCAATACTTGAGGGGCTCACACAGAGAGGAGGGGGTTTTCCAAAGCACCTGAAGGCCAGACAAGGAACAATGGATGGAAACTGACCAAGGAGAGATTCAACCTAGAAATGAGGAGGAACTTTCTGACAGTGAGAACAATCAACCCATGGAACAGAAGTTGCCTTCGGAAGTTGTGGGAGCTTCATCACTGGAGGCTTTCAAGAAGAGACTGGACTGCCATTTGTCGGAAATGGTGCAGGGTCTCCTGCTTGAGCGGGGGGTTGGACTAGATGACCTATAAGGTCCCTTCCAACTCTGTTAATCTGTTATCTGAGGCCCCGCAGTAATGATCCTGTCTGGGTGGCTGTTGGAAGCATTTCCAGCCATGCAACATGCTGCTGCTGCAACAGCCACCAGATTTACTGACGTAGACAAAAAATAATTGAAAGGCCTTAGCTCAGTGGTGCTGTACCTGCCTTGTACCTCAAAGGTGATAGGTTAAGTTCTGGCACCCTGACCTTCTCAGAGACTTCTGCTCAAACTTTCAGAGAGTCACTGCCATGATTGCAAATATCACCGAGACATCACGAATGGAGGCTAAAGTAAACTTTTAATTTTCAACCCGTCTCCTTGCAAATGAAAAACTCACACACATGGAGTTCAACGGTCTGGAATTTCCCTCTCTTTATGGCTACTTTGGCTAACAATCTTTAGCCAAAACGATAAATAAAGCTTTGGATTCTCCAACACTGGAGGTTTTAAATAAAAATTAAAAAAAATTGAGGGAAGCATTCAAAAAAAAGAAATCCTTCTGAATCTCGTGCCTATGGACTGACCAAACAATGAATTTCTCTCTCTGGTTTAATTCCGACACTTGCAAAAGCACTTTCTTTGGAACAGTAATAATCTCTTGGGGACCCCCGTTTTGAATGCCCACCTAAAACCAATGTGACTGAATTACATCGCAAATGGTTCCCCACCCTTGGCTAGGACCAACAGCTGGCTGGAGAGTTGAAGTCCACAAGTCTAAAAGCTGCCAAGTTTAAAGACCTCTGGGGTAGGGCTTTGATCAGGATGCTGAACCTACCATTTTTGCAGATGTTGACACTTCCCACTGAATAATCCCGTTTGTAATAGTTGGTTTCATAGGACATTCACAGCCAAGACAAAACAAGCCAGTTTAGGATGGCATGGTACAAAAATTCAGTTCAAAGGATCCCATTTCCTTGAAACCCCTGAGCTTGCAAGTTCATCTTACTCTATTACATGTGATTTTCAGTCCTCACATCAAGTTCTCTCTGAAAAGTTATTTCCTGGGTGTATTTTAGAGGCTAAATAAACAATTATGCAGAATGTTTTGGTGGTTGCAACGTCTGAGAATTCTGAGAGTTGAAGTCCACAAGTCTTAAAGCTGCCAAGTTTGAAGACCTCTGACTTAAGCCAATGACCACCCCATTTGACAGTTCTCAGTCATTCCTTCTTACTACCGTCCACCCCCTGGTGCTCCCTGCAGCAAGTCAGGTACAGCAGAAAGCGTCTCGTTTTTCTCCCCGTGCCGAAAAGCAGCCGCCCTACCTTCATTAAATTGCAGAAGCTTTGGGATATCACGTTTTGTGTTTCCTACTCCAGGAACTGCTTTTATTTTTTTTTCTCCTCTCTTTGTCTAGTTGCTACCTTCCTTTACAAGTCAGTACATTTCAAAAGCCAAGGTATTTACAAGAGTATATACATTGGCTGCAAAAGGAGAAAGAAAATTAACTGCTTCTTCTCCGTGCCTGCCTGCCTCCTTTCCTTTTCTTCTTTTTTTGGGGTTGCATTTTTACAATTAAACAAATCTTACTCACATCTTATGCATAACTGTGACCATTTACATACCATAACATTCCAATTCAAATACATTCTATACTTTTTTACATTTTAATTCTACTTCTATTTCGTCTATTTCTTTTCCATTTTTCTGTTCTCAATCCAGTCATACCACTTCTCCCATATTGCATAGTATTCCGAATCTATTTGTCCTTTCAGTTCAATTGTCAATTTGTCCATTTCTGCACAATCAAATATTTTTTTAAGTACTAAGCTTTCAGAAGGCATGTTTATATTTCTCCAGCATTGCGCGAAAGCTATCCTTACTGCGTTTATTATATGTAAAATGATATATATTATTCTTTTGTCATATTTTCTTTTAATTATCCCTAGGAGAAATAGTTCCGGAGTGTATTCCATCTGAAGTCCTGTTAATTCCTGTAACCACCTGTGTATTTTCTTCCAGCATTTTTTCGTTTCAGGGCACAACCACCAAGTATGATAGAAGGTACCTTGTTTTTCTGCCTACCCCCTTTCCATCTCCATAAGATCACACACATTTTGCTTTTTTCCCCTCTGTGCCGGTATTAAATTTACTACTGCTACTACAACTAATTTTAAAATGAAGGCAGTTTGCTGAATGGAGAGCTTGATGATTGCCATTCAGCTCCACGGGATTGATGGAAAGTTAACCATTCCGATGACTGCACAATTAAAGTCGATTTTTCTACCTGCTTGCCTGCCTGCTTTTCATTCCTATCAGGTCACACACGTCCTTTACACGTCCTTTTTATTCTGGCTAGCATTAAATTTACTACTACTACTACGGCTGCTTCTAATTTTAAAAGAAAGGCAATTTGCTGTATGGAGAACCTGATAATTGCTACCCAACACCGAAAGACGGATGGCCAAGTCGCCATTCAGACGCCTGATGCACAATTAAGCCTGATTTCTGTACATCGAGACATTTTGTCTTTTCCTTCTGTCTCTTGGTGGAAGAACTAACCTTGTGCTTAGCTTCAGTTCTTTAAAGTGTTTTAACTTCAGTGGCCTCCTATTCTGTAAAAAGCCAAGGAGATGAAACAACAACTGAATTGCCTTCATTGCTCCTTAAACCCCCAGCCTCCAAGCCCCTTTTAAGCTCAGTTTTTGAAATTCATAAGGTACTAGAGCACTGAGGAGGCTTAAGGAGATCAGCAGGACGAGGCGAGAGGCACTTCCTGGTTACAGACGTTAAAGCACCTTGCTTTTTCCTGACGTTTCTTATCTGAAGCCAACTCTGCAAAGCAAGTTGTGTTTTAATTTGCTGTTCAGCAACTGAACCCACCAAACTATTTCGTCTTGGGGTCCTAAGTAGTATTAAGAATCTGTTATGGGTAGTCTTTACCTCTGGTCCTGAAAATGCCTACTCAGACTGCTGGTTGCTTGAACAAGCAATATGATCTTATTATCCACTGAGGTTATACCTACACATCATGTTTAATTCATTTTGTACTAGGAAAATATTCCCAGTAATCTCTGATCAGGGTTAAAGAGTTGGCACCTGGTCGATCTCTCCTGGCTGCAAACAATGAATACTTCCAAATCTATCTATCTATCTATATATTTTAAAGAAAAACTCTACCGAGAGAGTCTATCTCTCCATCTTCCGAAACTCGCGTCCGTCCACCAGTAAGAAGGGAAATTCTACTCACCAACTTCTTCAAAGCTTCTTTGGCCTTTCCTCAGATTGGCCAGCCTCCCCACCCCCCACAAGAAAAGCAGAGATTTCTTCTTCTTTGTGGCAGCTCTCCTGAAATCTCAAGAGTTTAAGCCATGAAACTTTCTCCTTGTCCTGCATGAAAAAAGCATCGGAGGAATCCAGCTCATGGCACTGTAATGAGATGCCTTATTTTGTGTGAGCAATAGGGTGTGGTCTCAATTTTCTTGAGTTGTGCAAGGAGAAAGGAATTCTCTCTGTGTGGCGAAGGGGGGGGGGCAAGTCAGATTTTTATTTGGCTGGTTTTTACAACCAATCTGATTGTATCTGTCTTAGATCTTGGACAGAGGTTGATTGCCATAAGAAAGGACACAGCAAGAAGTCCTTCTCTTTCCCCCAAATCAATGCTCCCTCAATCCATTTTGTCTTCCTGTTCAAATTTGGTATACCAACCTAGCAGTTCGAAAGCACGTAAAAAATGCAAGTAGAAAAATAGGGACCACCTTTGGTGGGAAGGTAACCGCGTTCCGTGCCCCTTTGGTGTTTAGTCATGCTGGCCACATGACCACGAAGACGTCTTCGGACAGAGCTGGCTCTTTGGCTTTGAAACGGAGGTGAGCACCGCCCCCTAGTGTCGGGAACGACTAGCACATATGTGCGAGAGGAACCTTTACCTTTTTCTTTAAGCAAACCTCTCAGTTCATGACAGTTCAGTTGTGGTACAATGTGAAAAGAACTGATTACAAGTAGTGCTCAACTTATAACCTTTTAGGGATCGTTCCAAGTTAATAAGCCACTGAAAAAAAATGACTTGTGACTTGTGACCGTTTTTCCCACTTACAACCATTGCAGCATCCTCCTGGTGACATGGTCAAAACTTTGGACCCGTGACAACTGACATGCATTTATGACGGTTGCAGTGTCCTGGGATCATGTGATCCAGTGGTGAAATTCAGCCGGATCTATCCAGATCACATGATCCAGTAGCGCTGGTGGCGGGAGGCTCCGCCCACCCAGCCGGATGTCATCACGTCCCATTTTTTACCCTCTGCACATACACAGAAGCAGGGGTGAAATGCTCCCGGTTCAGACCGGATCACCTGATCCGGTAGCAATGGAGGCGGGTGGTTCAGAGAACCGGTAGCAAAAATCCCTGCGCCCCCCCCACCATGCTCAGCTGAGTTGCACAATCATCAGAGGCTTTTTTTTTTTACTTTTAAAAGCATTTTTTCTACAACCTCTTCCGATGAAAAAATGCTTTTAAAAGTAAAAAAAAAAAGCCTCTGATGATCACGTGGCTCAGCTGGGATCATCAAAGGCTTTTAAAAGAATTTTTTTCTGCAACCTCTTGGCCGAAGAGGTGGTTAAAAAATTGCTTTGAAAAGTCTCTGATGATCCCAGCTGAGTTCCCTGATCAGCAGAGTGGCATTTTTTAAAAAAACCTCTCTGACGATCCCAGCTGAGTTGCCTGATCGCCAGAGGGTTTTCAAAGCATTAGAAAAAATTATTTGAAAAGTTTTTTTTAAAAAAAGTTGGCCACGCCTACCCAGTCACATTACCCCCCCAAGCCACGCCCACAGAACCGGTAGTAACACATTTTACATTTCACCCCTGCGCAGAAGGTTCTGTGCATGCATGGAGGAGACGCACATTTGTGAGCTGGTAGGGAAAGGTAAGTGAATTTCACCCCTGATGTGATCCCCTTTTGCAGCCTTCTGACAAGGAAAGTCAATGGGGAAGCCAGATTCACTTAACAAACATATTACTCATTTAACAACTGCAGTCATTCACTGAACAACTATGGGAAGAACTGTGGCAAAATTCACTTAACAATTGTCTCACTGAACAACAAAAATTTTGCACTCATTTGTGGCCCTAAGTCGAGGACTACCTGGAGTGTCTGGGTGTCCCTAGAGGAACCGGCTACCAATCTGAGGCAGTGGTAAAGGAGTTGGAATAGAAGCGAGGAGATCCAGTTTCTAGCTTACCTTAGCCATAGATGGTCTTGGGGTGACTCTAGGCCAGGGGTCTGCAACCTTAAATACTCAAAGAGCCATTTGGATCAGTTTCCCACAGAAAAGAAAACACCGGGAGCCACAAAACCTGGGTGGGCGTGGCCAATGCGACATCACTCACTCCCACCCAGTCACATGACACACCGCCAGCCACGCCTACCCAGGTTCTGTTGCTCCCAGTGCTTTCCTTTCTGTAGGAAACAGGTATGCCTGTCTGTCTGTCTGTCTGTCTGTCTGTCTGTCTGTCTGTCTGTCTCTCTCTCTCTCTCTCTCTCATATATATATACATATATATATATGAGAAAACCATAAAAAAGAGTCAGTGGCATCTGACTATATATAATCAGCAAGTACAGGGGTGCTTTGCTCCTGCTCTGGAATATGGAGCAAGTCTCCATCCCCCGCCGTCACCCGTACCTTCTCAGGCCAGGCGAGGAGTGACTGGGAGGGGAGGGTGAGGGGCGGGGCCAGCCAGTGGTGGTTCAGCCAACAGGGAGCCACAGCAGGGAGACGAAAGAGCTGCATGTGGCTCTGGAGCCGCAGGTTGCTGACCCCTCTCTAGGCCAGTCCTTCCTTCTGCCAGAAACAGCCCAACAGTCCATCTGGCCAAATGGCAAAGAGCTGGAATGGCAATATATAAACCAGGGTCTAGTCTTCCTTCAAACGTTGAAAGTTCCTACAGGACTTTGAGCCTGTCTCTTTCCCTCAGCCCAACCTACTTCCATGGATTGCTGTTGTGAAAGAATAGGAAGAGAAGGTAGAGTACTTGCCATCTTGAACTCTTCAGCTGGTGGGGGTAACAGAAGAAGGCTATATAACTTGCAAGAAAACAAATCAATGAATGAAAAGTTGCATTCTCATATAAGCAGAAAAATGGATGCAGTGGCTCAGTGGCTAAGATGCTGAGCTTGTCGATCAAAAGGTCGGCAGTTCAGCAGTTCGAATCCCTAGTGCCGTGTAACGGGATGAGCTCCCATTCCTTGTCCCAGCTTCTGCCAACCTAGCAGTTCAAAAGCATGTAAAAAATGCAAGTAGAAAAATAGAGACCACCCTTGGTGGGAAGGTAACAGCGTTCCGTGCACCTTTGGCGTTGAGTCATGCTGGCCACATGACCACGGAAATGTTTTCGGACAGCGCTGGCTCTTCAGTTTTGAAACAGAGATGAGCACTGCCCTCTAGAGTCAGGAACGACTAGCACTCATATGCGGGGGAACCTTTACCTTTACCATTTTTATGAGCAGAGATGGAGAATGTAAAGGTCAAGGGAGGTGAATAAAGGAGTAAGTTTAAAGAAGGGATTAAATAGAGCAAATATTTGATAATACTGAAGCGATCCAAATTGGCCACGCTCTGTAGGGCATGTCTGGGCTCACACAGCACATCTCACCAAATCAAAGGCACAGAAGTTATCCAACACGAGAAGCTTAAGCAGTTTTTTCTTTTGTTGTTGTTGTTGTTGGGTTGGGTAGCCTAGCATTTTTGGCTACATTGTGATTCCCCCCCCCCTTTTTTTTTTTTTACAAGAAAATGGGTTAATCACTAATGAGGTGAAATCTTACATGTGAATGCAGCTGAAGATGGTTTTAATTTAGATCCAACATTCCACTTTTGGTCACTGTATTACTTTTTGATGAGAAAGCAAGTCGGCAATATTTAAAATTCTTTATCTGGGCTGGGATGGATAGCAACCTGTCAACTATAATCTTGTACAGGTAGTCCTCGACTTACGACCACAACTGAGCTCAAAAATTTTGGTGCTAAAGATTCCATGATTGCCTGGGGGCGAAATATAGGTTATTCATTGGATTTTCAAAAATGGGAGGAGATTTGGATTTGGTTAATTTGGTAAAATTATGGCATCCTCTTATAAAGAGAAGTTCGACAGACTTACAAAACTCAAGGGTAAAAGAGACTCAGATTTTTATAGTAGTTGGAACATGTGGAATGATTGGATCCAGAAACGATGGGAGAGAGATAAAGGATAATGTTGGATTATAAATATAGATGATGGTATAATTATGGTAATCAATAAGTATTGGAAATGTAAATTTGTATGTAAGAATATGTAAACAGTTTCTATTTTTACTTTCTGATTATTGGTGTATATATACATGGATATTTTGGTGATGTTACACCGTGATAGAAAAACTATTATACATTTGTTTTTTGTTTTTGTTTTTTTGAACTATAATAAAAATTTGTAAAAAAAAAAAAATTAAAATTTTTTTTGGTGCTAAGCAAGACTTAAGTTGTTAAGTGAGCGTTGCCCCATTTTGCAACCTTCCTTGCCACAGCTGTTAAGCTAGTGACACGGTTGTTAAGTGAATCTGACTTCCCCATTGACTTTACTTATCAGATGGTTGCAACATGACCCCGGGACACTGCAGCCGTCATAAATATGAATCAGAATGCATCTGAATTTTGATCATGTGGCCATCGGGATGCTGCAATGGTCGTAAGTGTGAAAAACAGTCATAGGTCACTTTTTTCAATGCCTCTGTAACCTTGAATTGTTGTAAATCAAGGACTACCTGTATTTATTTATATAGAAAGGTGTATGCTATCCATCTCAACGTAGAGTTAATCCAATACCAAAGACAACTGAGGAACTATGACACAAATTCGCACATATCTGTGGTGCTCCCAGAATATCCCAACCCCAACGCCTGAAGATAATAACAGGTCTTAAGGCAGTGTTTCTCAACCTTGGTAGCTTGAAGATGGGTGGACTTCAACTCCCAGAATTCCCCAGCCAGCAGCGCTGGCTGGGGGATTCTGGGAGTTGAAGTCCACCCATCTTCAAGCTTCCAAGGTTGAGAAACACTGTTTTATGGGCTTTCTGGAACATTAAGAAGGTGTGCTTACAAACAGAGAGGTTGTATAGAAGTCCAGGAATAACAAGGACACAAATAAACCAGTCTAAACTCCACCCACATAATGTACTAAGGGCCTACCTACTTTGCTTACCATGCTGTGGTTAGAATGCCATATTGCATTCTACTAATTCTGCCGACTGCCAGCAGTTCGATCCTGACATGGCTCAAGGTTGACTGAGCCTTTCATCCTTTCCGAGGTCGGTCAAATGAGGACCCAGATTGTTGGGTGAGGGGGGAGGGCGCAATATGCTGGCTCTGTAAACCACTTAGAGGGGGCTGTAAAGGAGTGGTGAAATCCAATTTTTTTTTCTGTTCTGTGGGTGTGGCTTGGTGGGCATGGCTTGGTGGGCATGGCAGGGGAAGGATACTGCAAAATCCCCATTCCCTCCCCACTCCTGGGGGAAGGATATTGCAAAATCCCCATTCCCACCCTACTCCAGAGGAAGGATACTGCAAAATCCCCATTTCTTCCCCACTCCTGGGGGAAGGATATTGCAAAATGCCCATTCCCACCCCACTCCAGGGGAAAGATACTGCAAAATCCCCATTTCTTCCCCACTCCTGGGGGAAGGATATTGCAAAATCCCCATTCCCACCCCACTCCAGGGGAAGGATACCGCAAAATCCCCATTCCCTCCGCACTCCTGGGGGAAGGATATTGCAAAATCTCCATTCTCTTCCCACTCCTGGGGGAAGGATATTGCAAAATCTCCATTCCCACCCCACTCTGGGGCCAGCCAGAGGTGGCATTTGCCGGTTCTCCAAACTGCTCAAAATTTCCGCTACCGGTTCTCCAGAACCTGTCAGAATCTGCTGGATGTCACCCCTGCTGTAAAACGTTGTGAAGCGGCACATAAGTCTAAATCTTATCGTTAGTGCTATTTCATGTGGCATCCTTTCGTGTGGATTCTGCGACATTTAATTGCCAATTATCTATAGCCAGTTTTGCGATAATTTACGGCTGTTGCATGGTGTGGTCTCTTGGGCTCTTTTGAACTTAGAATCAAAGAAGGACCTCGGAGTCTTCTAGTTTAACCTCCTGCTCAAGACAGGAGACCTTTTACCATACCAGCCAAATGGTTGTCCAGGCTATTTTGAAAACTTCCAGTGATGGAGCACTCACAACTCTGGGAGGCAAATATTCCACTGATCATTTGTCCTCACTGTCAGAAAATTTCTCTTTATTTTTAGGTTGGATCTCTGTTTAATAAACCTCTCTCCATTACTCTTTCCTTTTTTTCTCTCCTCTGTTCTGCTCATTACTCTTCTCTTCTTTGTTAAGGAGTGAGATCTTAAAGGATCTTCCTGCTGGGTTTCTAGATATCTCTCCAAAAACCAAAGACCTACAATCACTCCCTAGGTCCATGATGGAGAACCTATGCAGTGGTGGGTTCCTCCCGGTTTGGTCCGGTTCAGCCGAGCCGGTAGCGGTGACGATATGACGTCACCGAACCGGTTCTCCCCCCCGCCCTCCCACCCCCCCCACCCACCCACGTTATTCTTACCTTTTATTTGGTCCCACCCCCAATCTATTGCTGCCTCCTGAGTCCCAGCTGATGACTAGAGAGAAAAAACTGTTTAAACTCTTGCCGCGGAGCTTCAAAGGGCCGCCCTACAGCTGATCAGTGTTAAAAGCAAACAAATGAGTCGGATCGTAAGTGCAAGGACCTTCCAGAAATGACTCTGACCAGCTAGCCATGCCCACCTAGTCACATGACCTCCAAGCCACACCCACAAAATAAGCCACACCCACAGAACCGGTAGTAAAAAAATTTAGAACCCACCCCTGAACCTATGGCATGTATGCCAGAGGTGGCACACTGAGCCCTTTCTCTGGGCACGTGCATCGTCGCCAGCTGCTCTTCTGGTTTCCAGTGCACACATGTTCACCAGCATGTGCCGGAGTGCTAGAAAATGGCCTGAAAACAGCTCAAAAAACGGCTCAAAAAACAGCCAGGAAAACAGCCAGAAAACGGCCCAGAAAACAGCCCTAAATGGCCAAAAAACAGGTCACTTTTTGGGCTATTTTCAGGCTGGTTTTCTGGCATTCCGGAACCCGCAAAGACCAACTGGCTGGCGAGCAGGTGCACACTGGAAACCAGAAGAGAAGCTGGCGAAGGCACACGTGCCGTTTTAGGCCTGAAAAACAGTCTGAAAATGGCCCGAAAAAAATGGCCTGAAAACGGCCAAAAAACCAGGCATACATGCATCTGCCAGTTGGTCTTTGGGGTTCTGGTGCTCCAGCACACACAAGGACTAGCTGGCCAGCGCACATGTGCACATCAGAAACCCAAAACCAGCTGGTCGGTGCACACATGTGCACTGGCCAACTGGTCTTCAGGTTTCCAGTTCCCCGGCGTGCGTGCATGCACATCCATGCACACACATTCTGGTTTGGGCACTCGGTGCTGAAAAGGTTTGCCCTCATTGCCCTAGGAAGAGACGCAACTCCTGTACATAGGAACACAAACAGTTCCAGAAATCTTCAAAAAAGCTATGCGGACCTTTGTTTTCCTTGTTCTGTCTTCTTCCAGAAGTCTTTCCAAGATTATCAGGAATTGGGTGTCATCCCCCCACCTCCGGGAAAACACCTTTTACCTGAGTCATTGTTTTTCTCTGTTCTTTTGATGTTACTGCCTCTACTTGTAAGTCCACATTGAATTTCTACAAAGCAGACATAATAACAGATAGAGGATTATTGTATGATGATGACCTGAACACCTGGGGCAAACAGAATGTATTACAAATAATCAGTGGTGAAATGTAAAATGTGTTACTACCGGTTCTGTGGGCATGGCTTGGTGGGGGGGGTAATGTGACTGGGTGGGCGTGGCCAACTTTTTTTTTTAAACTTTTAAAACCATTTTTTCTACAACCTTTTGGCTGAAGGGGTTGTAGAAAAAATGCTTTTAAAAGCCTCTGACGATCCCAGCTGACTTGCCTGATCGGCAGAGGCTTTTTTTTTCTTTTAAAAACATTTTTTCTACAACCTCTTCAGCCAAAGAGGTTGTAGAAAAAATGCTTTTAAAAGCCTCTGATGATCCCAGCTGAGCTGTGCGATCATCAGAGGCTTTTTTAAAAAAACTTTTAAAACCATTTTTTCGGCCGAAGAGGTTGTAGAAAAAATGCTTTTAAAAATTAAAAAAAAGCCTTTGATGATCGCACGGCTCAGCTGGGCGTGGGGGGAGGGGCGCAGGGATTTTTGCTACTGGTTCTCCGAACCACCCGCCACCATCGCTACTGGATCGGGCGATCCGGTCTGAACCAGGAGCATTTCACCCCTGCAAATAATACATTGCCCAGGATGCACTTTGGGGGTGTAGAGGTGTGCAAAAAACTACTAAGGCTCAGGGGTGGGCTTCAAAAATTGTAGCAAGGGGTTCTCTGCCTGGTTGCTGGGTGGGCGTGGCCATGGTGGGCATGGGCTAGTCGGCCTCCTGCACCATGGCGGGGGGGGGGACTGTTTGCCCTCCCCAGTCTCCGGAGGCTCTCCTTGAGCCTCCGGGAGGGTGAAAACGGCCTCTCCAGGCTTCAGAGGCTTCCTAAACTTCCGGTAGGCCCATTTTTCACCCTCCCTGAGCTTCCGTGCGCGCCCTGCAGTTACCTGCATCCAAAATGGGCTGCGTGGGGACTCCTAGGAAGGGAGGTGTGGGCGGGGCCAGCCAGGAATGGGATTTGTGGGTTCTCCGAACTGCACAGAATCTTAGCTAGAGGTTCTCCCGAACCCCTGCGAACCCCCAGCAGCCACCCCTAAGGCTCTAAATCTTCTTCAAAAAATGGTTACAGTCCAAAGCTACAGTGTGGGCTTTGTACCCCCTTGTGTAAATCACAAATGATGAGACAGCCAGCTGAAAAGCTAAGGAGATGGCAAAGAAATTCTGAATCATTCAAAGGCAAGACCAAAGAGAAATTGGAGATGACTTGGAAGTGCTGACATTTACTCCCTAACACAAAACAAAGAAAGCGAAGGTTTACTTTGCAAAACAAAACATGGTAGTATAATTTTTTTCTTTAAAAAAAAAGTCAAATCCACTCCTCTCAGCTTGGCAAACCCGTCCAACTGTTTCAAAAGTGTTGTGGGGCAGAAAACAATACTCTCAAATAACATGCTGCACTCTAGTTTCATAACATTACTTGTTACGTGGGTTTTTTTTTTTTTTTTGCTGCTCCTGGATAATATTTACCTGCTATTTTTCTTGGATGTCGCCCAGATGTCTTGGATGAGAACATTTATTTAGGTTTGCAAAAAATTAAAAAATAAAAGGAAGGGAAAAAAAAAAAAACCAGGTGAGCTAAAAGTCTTGGAGAGCCTTTGGGAATGATGATGGCATTGTTGTTGATATTCCCTCTATTAATGAAATTAAAATGGAATTTCTTAGAAACGTGCCAGTTTCTGATGATGCCTATCTGATTGCAAGCTTCTGCCCTTTTTTTGCCATCTATTTTCTTTCTTTCTTTCTTTCTTTCTTTCTTTCTTTCTTTCTTTCTTTCATCAAGCATGTATTTTATGACAGATACAAATGTAAACAAACATAATTATAAGTACATGAATTTTGCAAACACACAAGGGAAAGTCTTTAAAAAGGGAGAAAAAGGATCTTGATGGCACAGGGATACTATTTATTTAATTGATTAAATTTAACCACAGAATAGCTTAATTTTAGCATGAATTTTGCTGCCAGTCATTTCTTAATAAGTAGATCTAAATGTAGTTGAGTGGCCTGAACTTTCTTTGAAAGTTCTTTGCATTTCCATCTTTTGCTTTTCCATCCTGTGCTGAACCCTGTATCATCTGAACAATTTGTCAAAACTTTATACATGTTGCTTAATGACTATTTGCATTTAGAAAGGTCATGAAATGAGGGTTTTACAGCTTGTAAAGCACCCCCTGGCAATCTTACATACCCCCTCCCATGGTTACAAGACTACATGTTGGGTGCTTGGCAACCGGTCACCTTTACAACCCGTTGCAGCATTCTGCAGTCATGTGGCCACAATTTGCAATTATTATTAGTTTACTGGTTTCTGGAAAAAGAAAAAAAGCCCAGTCAAATGAATGGATTTGCAGTAATGACCACTACATTCACTTCATCACCTCTGCAAAAAAGGTCATTAAAATCTCTTCTGGTCCCATGGGCACCTTGACTTCTGGCTTTACGTTTTTATAACTGGATTTATAAGTGGTAAGTTATAAGTTGAGTAAGTTATGATAAGTTTTCCTAGAATCCAGATTTCAGTTTTTGTCTTCCTTGTCCTGCAATTTTTGCATTGTACCTAGATCTTGGATTTAGCATAAGGTCAACCTGAGATTTCCGTGGAATGATGAGAAATTATCCAAGGCTATGGCAGTCTTTCTCAACCTTGGCAGCTTGAAGATGGGTGGACTTCAACTCCCAGAACTCCTAGGGACGACTCTCACCCTGCTCATCACTTCTTTACCCTCCTACCCTCGGGAAGGAGACATAGAAGCATAGCCAGCCTCACAAACAGGCTGAAGAACAGTTTGTATCCGTGGGCTGTCAGACTCCTGAGTGAGAAATCACATCATAACTACGTAGTATGATGGACTTGCAGGGCCAGCGCAATGTGTAACATGTTCACACTGGTGCAATAGGACTGAGTGTTTTGATAATATGATTTGTTGAGTTAGGGATTTTCTGTCTTCACTGTGAGTTGTACTGTGTTGGGCGGGGTGCACTGAGGGAACTCAACCAATCTCATTGCACATATGTTGTACACTGACAATAAAGATTTGAATTTGAATTGAATTGAATCCCAATATGTTGACTGGGGAATTCTGGGAGTTGACCCAAGGTTGCGAAACACTGAGAATGGATTACTGAGAATCTATGGAGATCCTCAGTAATCCAGGACATACAGTGGTGGGTTTCAAATTTTGTTACTACCTGTTCTGTGGGTGTGGCTTGGTGGGCGTGGCAGGGGAAGGTTATTGCAAAATCCCCATTTCCTCCCGATCAGTTGAGACTTGGGAGGCAGAGAATAGATGGAGGTGGAGCCAGTCAGAATTTTTACTACCGGTTCTCCGAACTACTCAAGATTTTCACTACCGGTTCTCCAGAACTGATCAGAACTTGCTGAAACCCACCTCTGAGGTCATAGTTGTCTCAAATTATAATTTATGAATTATAACTGACGAAGCTTCTTGGATAATGTCTTCCTCTTCTTTCTCAAATAAAAAACAGTCCTGTTGCTTTTAAAAAAAAATCACTTTGAGGTATTCAAGGCTATTTTTCATTCTTTCCACCTGGCATCAATACTGCTCAGCAGCCTGACGAAAATTAACAAATATCCTCTTCTATCAGAGCAAATACTCCTTTTTTTCCCTCTTAACCCAGTCAGTTCAAAAGAATTTTTAGCATCTCTGCACAGAATATACATTCTCCTCAAGAATGTTAGCTAGGAATTCTCAGTACTGTAATTCCATCCATTTTGAGTCTCTGCATTATCATTTTTTCCTCCTTTTTCCCCTTGGATCTTTAAAATGTTCAGTATTTCTTGCCATGGTTCCCTGTTTCCATCAGCAACTGAACTTCGGCTGGTCCAGAGTTAACCCCTGTTTTATTTCCTTAGATATCCTCCCACTCACTCTACATTCGTTAAATGTTATCTTCTCTTTTCTCCATCTTTTCAATTTCAGTTGTTTTGAAATGACATACCTGCCCACAGATGAATCAAACCTTTCTGTGGTTGCTTTTGTAAGATGAAGGAAGGTGGCTCTTTGCCCTTGTTGAAAAATAAACAGGTCTTTTAAATCTGAATGTTTAAAAAGTATGCTACGTACCGTATATTGATGTCTGGGTTCACTCATTTTCTTTGCTTGAGCTATTCTCTGACATTTTTGAGTCTTAATGAGCTTTTGAGCTATTCATTTCCTAAAGAAGAAATAGTTTCCCAGGTTACAGAGCATGTAGGTGAGTAACATATACCTGTGAACAGAGAATGCTAAAAATATGAGTGTTTTGCTATTAAATGCTGTACTTAGATGACGAAGAGAAACAGAAAGCGAAGAGGAACTAAAGAGCCTCTTGATGCGGGTGAAGAAGAAGAGTTGCAAAAGTTGGCTTGAAACTCAGCATTAAGAAAACTAAGATCATGGCATCTGGCCCTCTCAATTCCTGGCAAATAGATGGGGAAGAAATGGAGGTAGTGATAAATTTTATTTTCCTGGGATCCAAGGTCATCGCAGATGGGAACTGCAGCCAAGAAATTAAGAGACGCTTGCTCCTGGGGAGGAAAGCTATGGCAATTCTAGAGAGCATACAAAAAAGCAGAGATATCACCCTGCCAACAAAAGTGCATATAGTCAAGGCTATGGTTTTCCCAGTTGTAATGTACGGCTGTGAAAGTTGGACCATAAGGAAGGCTGAGCGCCAAAGAGTGGAGGCCTTTGAACTGGAGAAGACTCCTGCAAGTCCCTTGGACTGCTAGGCGAACAAACCGGTCAGTCCTAGAGGAGATCAACCCTGACTGCTCTTTAGAAGGCCAGATCCTGAACATGAAACTCAAATACTTTGGCCACCTAATGAGAAGGAAGGACTCCCTGGAGAAGAACCTAATGCTGGGAACAATGGACGGCAAAAGAAGAAGGGGACGGCAGAGAACGAGGTGGCTGGATGGAGTCACTGAAGCAGTTGGCGTGAGCTTAAATGGACTCCAGAGGATGGTAGAGGAGAGGAAGGCCTGGAGGAACGTTGTCCATGGGGTCGCAATGGGTCGAACATGACCACAACTAACAACAACAAAATTTAGATGGCCACAGAACCCAGCAACGATAATCAATATTACTTATGATGCTTTGCAAATTTACTGGGCCTCTGTAGAGAATAAACTTCAGTGAGATGGATTTTGATTCAAGATAGAAACAGATGGTACCAGATTTTACAACAGTCCAGAATATATATACAGGTAGTCCTTAATTTACAACAGTTCATTTAGTGACCATTCAAAGTTATAACGATACTTTAAAAAACAAAGAGATCTATGACCAGTTTTCAGACTTATGATCATTGTAGCATCCCCATGATCATGTGATCAAAATTCAGATGCTTGGCAATTGACTCGTATTTATGACGGTTGCAGTGTCCCATGATAAGTTTTTGTGACCTTCTGACAAGCAAAGTCCACGGGGAAGCCAAATTCACTTAACAACAGTTTGACTAATTTAACAGCTACAGTCATTCACCCTTAATAACCGTGGCAAGAAAGGTCGTAAAATGGGGCAAACTCACTTAGCACATGTTTCACTTAGCAACAGAAAATTTGGGCTCAATTGTGGTCATAAGTCAAGGACTACTTGTATATGGCAAAATCTGCTACAGCACTATGCTACTCTGAGCTGAATTTTCTATTCAATCACGACTGAAAAAAATGCCTTCATCATCTTATTTATTTTATTTATTTATTTATTTATTGTTTAAATTTGTATACCGCCCTTCTCCCGAAGGACTCAGGGCGGTGAACAGCCAAAATTAAAATACACACAATATAAAATTTAAAATAATTTAAAACAGAATTAAATCGAATTGTTATCTTAGCCATAACCTAGTTAGAAACTAGCTAACCATTCTTGAAGTCGTCGCTAAAACAGGATTGTTAAAAAGGTAGGAATGATTGAGGACTTGATAGGTACTGTCTTATTAAGAGATTATTTATTAAAGGTTGGCAAGCTATCCAGATGCAAAAGGATGAGAAACTCAACCTCCCAATCCGGCTTGACGCCCAGTGACAGCAGCGTCTGAGGTGGGTGGATATCAACATCAGCAAAGTGACAGGTGAAGTGTCGCGCTGCAAATTGATGCCATATTATTTATTTTGGTGCCTTTGAGTCATCCTTGACTCTTGGCCTGGACTAGTCTCTTCAGTTTCCTTGGCAAGGCCTTTCAGAAATGGCTTGCTATTGGTTGCTTCCAAGCTGAGAGAGAGGGACTGGACCAAGGTCACCCAGCTGGCTTCGTGTCAAAGGCAGGACTAGAACTCACAACCTCCCATTGTCTTGTCTTGTGCCTTAACCACAACACCAAACTGGCTCTCGATGCCACAAGCACGTTCAAAAGTGGGAGAGCTGTCATCCTACACCCTCCATCTACTCTTCTTCATAAGTGCGACCATCTCCCTCCAAGAAATCAATCTATCTATCTATCTATCTATCTATCTATCTATCTATCTATCTATCTATCTATATTACTTATTTATTTATTTATTTAGTTAGTTTATTTATTTATTTTGTTTTGTCAAGCATGTATAAAATAACAGATATAAGTATAAACATGATTATGAATACATGAAATGGATACGAATAAATGGGGACAGTAGGACAGGGATGGTAGGCACATTGGTGGGCTTATGCACGCCCCTTACAGACCTCTTAGGAATGGGGTGAGGTCAACAGTAGACAATTTAAGGTTAAAATTTTGGGGGTTTTGCGATGAAACCACAGAGTCAGGTAGTGCATTCCAGGCATTGACCACTCTGTTACTGAAGTCAAATTTTCTGCAATCAAGTTTGGAGCGGTTTACCTTAGGTTTGTATTTATTGTGTACTTGTGTATTGTTGCAGTTGAAGCTGAAGTAGTCATTGACAGGTAGGACATTGTAACAGATAATGTTATGTACTATGCTTAGGTCAGACCGAAGGTGGCGTAGTTCTAAGTTGTCTAAGCCAAAATTTCAAGTCTGGTGGCATAAGATATTTTATTGCGGGTAAAGGAGTGGAGGACTCTTCTCGTAAAATACCTCTGGACTCTCTCAATTGTATTAATGTCTGATATGCAGTGCGGGTTCCAGACAGATGAGCTGTATTCAAGAATTGGTCTAGCAAATGTTTTGTATGCTCTAATTAGCAGTACAATATTACCAGAGAAGAAGCTATGCAAGATTAGGTTAACAACTCTTAATGCCTTTTTGGCAATGTTGTTACAGTGCAGCTGCCAGGTGACTTTATCCATATAAAGCAGTAAAAATTTAACTAAAAATTTCCCTATCTTGTCTGCAGTACTAAAATCTCTAGCCTCTTCTCTAGTACTAACCAGGCCTAACTATTTTGCTTCCAAGACTACGAAAGAATAATCCAATATTTTTCTCTGCTGAGACTACATCTTTCCAGTCAGTTCTGTGGTAGTTGAAGGAATTACCAAAGATGAAAAAGATGGAATGAATCCCTTGGCTTTCCCATATGTTAAAAAAAAAAAACACAACAAAATGCAATCCTTGCCAAGTAAAAATAATGTACTAAAATGTATGAGACCAAACAAATGTTTAAGGTTCCTCAGGAAGGAGAAGAAAATCACAATCATTGCGTATCGTAATTAACCCAGGAAAATGTGCTTGTACACAAGTTTAAAATACCGCAAAGGCATTATAGAGAAAAGCAAGATACTTTTAATAATTAGAGAACCTTCCTTCCTTCAAAGTTGCCTGGAACCAAAGCATTTTTCAAATTCAGTTGATGCAGATGGTCTCCACCAACTGCCACAGACAAATTAAAGTGCCATATTGACTAAATTTATTAGATTATTCAGTTGAATTATCTTTTGGGTGTTTTTGAGGCTTTTCAGGGGGTTTTGAAGCTTTTGAAAGTCAATGACAGAATTCCTTCACACAAAACAGTATTTTCTCAGATAAGCAATTGTGTCAGATAATACAAAGCTGGTCATGTGCCCTCTAAAGCAAACTCTACTGGAAAGTTGCTACACCTACTTTCAGGGAATGGAGAAGTGTTTGTTCATAAGATACTTCAGCTAAGGCCTAGCCATTAAATGTGTATGGAAAAACACTGTATTTTCTTTGTGAAGGCTAAACTCAGATATTTTTTGAAAAATTAAGACAGTTGACTTTACAGTAGCCTTTTCAACAATTTTATGATTCTACAATCCATGATTAGCCTTGAACCAATCAGTTATGGACCATATTCTTCAGATTGGATTTTATTTTATTTTATTATTATTTATTTTATTATTTCATTTCATTTCATTTTATTATCTTATTTATCATTAAATGAAAATTACAGATTCGAACAAGCAAAGTGAAAGAAATTAAAATGTGACGGGGATGATAGTGCACATCAGTGCACTTACGCATTTACCCCCTTAAGGACCTCTTAGATATGGGGTGAGGTTCACAGATGGAGTTAAGTTGGAGTTAAAACTATAAAGGTTAGTAGCTGACTAACTCTGACGGACTCAGATAGAATATTCCAAACTTTGACAACTCTATTACAAAAATTGAAATTTTGACAATCACATTTAAAACTGTATACATTAAGTTTAAAGCAACTATTCACACATGTTACAGTTAAAACTAAAAAAAAAAAAAAAGTTATTTACAGGCAAATTGTTACGATACATAATATTGCGTGCAATATCTAAGTGTAACCACAAGTGTCACAGTTCTAAGCTATCCAAGCCAAGAATTTCAAGCCTTACAGCCGTGATGGCGAATCTATGGCACACGTGCCACAGGTGGCACACGGAGCCATATTGGTGGGCACGCAAGCATTGCCCTAGCTCAGGTCCGCCGCGCATGCATGTGCTGGCCAGCTGATTTTCTGGCCTTCTGGGCCCACCGGAAGTCGGGAAACGGGCTGTTTCCGACCTACAGAGGGCCTCCGGGATGGTGGAGAAGGCCGTTTTGCTTTCCCCAGGCTCCTAGAAAGGCCCTGGACCCTGAGGAGGGTGAAAAACAGGCCCACCACCACCACCACCACCAGAACAACTAGACAGTTTTTTCCCAAACGCCATCACTCTGCTAAACAAATAATTCCCTCAACACTGTCAAACTATTTACTAAGTCTGCACTACTATTAATCTTCTCATCATTCCTATCACCCATCTCCTCCCACTTATGACTGTATGACTGTAACTTTGTTGCTTTGTTGCTTACAATTTTTATTGATATTGTTTTCTGATTGCTTATTTGTACCCTATGACTATCATTAAGTGTTGTACCTTATGATTCTTGATGAACGTATCTTTTCTTTTATGTACATTGAGAGCGTACGCACCAAGGCAAATTCCTTGTGTGTCCAATCACACTTGGCCAATAAAGAATTCTATTCTATTCTATTCTATTCTATTCTATTCTATTCTATTCTATTCTATTCTATATGTTTTGCTCACCTTGATTAAAGAGAGAGAGAGGAAGCTGGAATCATGTAATAAAAATGTCAAAGGAAATGCAGTAGTCAAATTAGTTCGCAAAGTAGTTAGCTGTAGGAGGCAATTGATCATAAAGCTGTGTGAGGCAAGAAGAGAAAAGTTATAGGAAGGAATGCATGCTTGCCTTTGTATTAGGCATCCTTCTCTATTACATCTGGAAGCAAAGTTCACTGATACCTACCTCTGGGGATCCAGAACTTCTTGTATTGGATAAGGATGGTTGGCCTAAATACCTTAGCAATATTTCAGACAAAATTTTGCTAGCCATGGACAGCTGAGTGAATTCCAGGTTAGGTTCATTATTATACCAGAAAAGAACACCTAGTCTTTATTAACCAAAGATATTATGTTCACCACAGTCTACGCTAGATCAATCACACATACATTATGAAAAACAGTAATGTTCTGGGCTGCTGAGATTTCCAGTCATCAGGGTGGGGTGGATTGGTTCCAGTTTGAATCATTGAATTGATTCATATCATTGAATTAAATGGGAAGCTTCTGATTCCGAGATTCAATCTGAATTGCTGATTAAGTTTGGACCTAATTGGTTGGATCTAAACATTAGCTGAGATGGCTTTCTAATTGAACCTCTGAAATGAAGCTTCACTGCTGTAGGAGGAAGTATTTTGCCTTTATTTTGTATGGTTCTTTTTGTTCATGGTGTTTTCTAACATAATAAGCTTTTGTAGGTTTCAGGTTGTATGTCTCATTTAATGAAAAGAAGAAGTAGGGCAGTGGTGAAATCCAATTTTTTTTTACTACCGGTTCTGTGGGCGTGGCTTGGTGGGCATGGTGTGGCTTGTTGGACATGGCAGGGGAAGGATACTGCAAAATGTCCATTCCCACCCCACTCCAGGGGAAGGATACTGCAAAATCCCCGAACTACTTACATTTCCCACTACCGGTTCTCCAAACTGCTCAAAATTTCTGCTACCGGTTGTCCAGAACCTGTCAGAACCTGCTGGATTTCACCCCTGGACTAGAGGTGATATGATAGCAGTGTTCCAGTATTTGAAGGACTGCCACAAGGAAGAGGGTATCACTCTATTCTCCAAAGCACCTGAAGGCAGGACAAGAGGCAATGGACGGAAACTAATCAAGGAGAGAAGCAACCTACAACTAAGGAGACGTTTCCTGACAGTTAGAACAATTAATCAATAGAATGATTTGCTTCCAGAAGTTGTGGGCGCTCCAACACTGGAGGTCTTTAAGAAGAGATTGGACAGCCATTTGTCTGAAATTTATTTATTTATTTATTTGTTCAACTTGTATGCTGCCTTTCTCCGAAGACTCATGGTATAGGGTTTCCCTGCTTGAGCAGAAGGTTGGACTAGGAGACCTCCAAGATCATTTCCAACTCTATTATTCTGTACTCAACTAATATATAACCTTCAAAATCCCCATCAACATATTATATAAATATATTTATATAACATTTCCTTGATGTACACCTTTTTCACATACATTTCTTTCTTTCCTCTGAAATAACTATCTATCTGCCTATCATTTTAGAAGCATACATTGATTTTCAAATTTAGCTTGCTTGTGTGCAAGGATGTATGGGCTCGTTTCCTACAAAAATATGCACTTTGGTTGGTTCTCTTTAAATGCAGTAATTCAGGGTGCAATAAAATTGCCTATTTTTCAATGATGTAAAGAACAAACCTTATTTGGTAGCTGTTGGGATATATGAAATTCAATGAAATAAAATGGAAGAGGAGAGGAGAGGAGGGGAGAGGAGAGGAGAGAGAAGTGAAAGAAAGGGAAGGGAAGCGAAGCGAAGCAAAGGGAAAGGAAAGGAAAGGAAAGAAAAGAAAAGAAAAGGAAAGGAAAGGAAAGGAAAGGAAAGGAAAGGAAAGGAAAGGAAAGGCATGTAGAAAAGACCATGGAGACTGGACAAAGAGATGTGGCCAGCAGATAAAAGACAGCATAGCCCATAGCTGGATAGTAGGTAAGGCAAGAAACTTAGAAGAGACCCCCGCTCATTAATTTCTCAGCTGTAAAGGAAATGGGGGGGATTTGTATTTTCAGACTTGTAAATTTCTGTCAACAAAGTGAAATTAGCTCTTCCGGTTGTGATTCCTATCTGGTTTACAGGGCAAGGCTAAAAGGAAAGGAAGGAAGAAATGGATTAATACAAATGAAGAAATCTTTAATCATTATTGTTATTGACAGAGCTGGCTAGCATGAATTCAGAGATTGCACTATTTGATTGTGATGGATTATAATTATTATACTGAGATTCTTCCCTTGCTTGACCTTACCTGGCCCTCTTAAGGAACTCAGCGTTTGCATTTTGATATTCCAGATGGCTAACATTGCAATTTGTCTTCCTGAATGCATTTACCTTATCTTTACTGGCATAAATGCACATTCTCAATATTAAAATCCTAACATCTCACCTAACTTCACCCTAAAGACAAAGAGTGTTTATTTTATTTTATTTTGCAACATTCTTTCTTAAAGATGCTGGTCATTTGAGGTTGATTAAGTTTTAGCAAGGATGAAAACTTTTTATTGAAAAAGTTGCTGGTCACGTTTTAAAGGACTTCTAGGGGTTCTTTTGATTTTATGATGTTAAAAATAGACTTCTGTGTAGCAGCTGGCTTGGATTTACCTTAATGTGGTGGTTTGTTTCAGCGAGTTTGTCTGTATTATTTCAAAACTTCAACAACAGTTTTAATAGCAGGCGTCTGTGTTCAGCCTGATTGCTGAATTAATCAATTTTCTGAAATTACACAAACCTCCAAACCCCAAAGCCAACAGTCTGGTTTCACATATTTTAAGACCCATAGAAATGCACAGGCCGACACTCATGATTTAGTCAAGATTCTCATTTCATAAGCCTAACCTGTACAGGTAGTCCTTGACTTACAACAATTTGTTTAGGGTCCGTTCAAAGCAGTGGTAAAATCTAATTTTTTTTTACTACCAGTTCTGTGGGCGTGGCTTGGTGGGCGTGGCATAGTTTAGTGGGCGTGGCTTGGTGGGCATGGCAGGGGAAGGATACTGTAAAATCTCCATTCCCACCCCACTCCAGAGGAAGGATACTGTAAAATCTCCATTCCCTCCGCAATCCAGGGAAAGGTTACTGCAAAATCCCCATTTCCTCCCGATCAGCTGGGACTCAGGAGATAGAGAATAGATGGGGGCGGGGCCAGTCAGAATTTTTACTACCAGTTCTCTGAACTACTCAAAATTTCCACTACCGGTTCTCCAGAACTGGTCAGAACCTGCTGAAACCCACCTCTGTTCTACTGGATGATTATTGCTGAGAAGATAAATTCTCCTGCCTGCTTTTGTCAAATGAGACAAGGGCCAGTGGAAACTTGAGGATAAACATTGTGCTATACAGGTAAACACTCAGCTCCTCCAAAACTTAACCCAGTAGTTTCTTGCATTTCTAGACCTTTCTTGCATGGCAATCCTAGTTGGTTTTCTTTCCATCAAAATGGTCTTATTTTACAGGGTTAAAAATCCAGCCGTTTGGATTTTTTCATTCACATTTGGAAAATGCAGCTTTTCTTTCTTTCTTTCTTTTTTTTTTAAAAAATGCTCATGTAGAAAAATTTTCATCATTTTGGCTTGCCTTTCAAACCAGCCACTTGGAAACATTGCAGTTTTCCATCCTTCTGATGAATGGTATTTATACTCCCAGCCTGCGGTTTGGTAAATCAATATTTTGGCTGCCCATAATTTGGGCTGGTTCAGGATTAGTGGAACCTCTTTTTGACTAGATGCTGGAATTCTTCCCTTAATTAAAGAGCGGGTCCCTCCTCTTCCACTGCAGGCAGCTCAGCCTGTTTGTTCTGCTGCAGGCTGTGGGTTGGGAATAATATTCCTTTCCTCAACATGCTGCTTTCTCATTCCTTTTTCCTCCAAACGTCGATGGACCTTCATCTCCAGGGCTTTTGTTTATTGACCTTGTCAGCTGCTCCAGAGTTGATTATATCCTTCCTTGGTGTGCTCAGCTCTAGTTTCCACACATTAACTTTCAAGGTAGGGATTTGGTTTCTTCCATCAACCACTTTTTCTCCCTTTTGTCTGGCCCAGTCTGCACAATCAAAAAATTTAGTTCTTGGTATTGTTCACTGAGTAGCTGGTAAAACAGGGGTCTCCAAACTTGGCAACTTCAAGACTTGTGGACGTCAACTCCCAGAATTCCTCAGAGTTGATGTCCACGGGCCTGGTGGCTCAGCAGACTGATAGCATTGTGATTAACACCAGCTGTCTGCAATTACTGTAAGTTCGAATCTCCCCAGGCTTAAGGTTGACTCAGCCTTCCATCCTTTCTAAGGTAGGTAAATTGAGGACCCAGTTTGTGGGGGCAATAAGCTGACTTTGTATAAATATACAAACGTATGAAGGCTATTGCTTAACACATTGTAAGCCGCCCTGAGTCTCCGGAGAAGGGCGGCATATAAATCAATTTAAAAAAAAAAACAAGTCTTAAAGTTGCCAGGATTGGAGACCTCTGTGGTAAAGCTTCTGGGTAGGCAGGAAGAGTGAATTTCTCAATCAGTCAATCAATGGATCACAAAATTTTCTCCAGCCAATTTTCTCCATATAGTCACAAATATCCAATTCTTTTTAGTTAATAAACAATTCCCTCCAGTCAATCAGTGGTGGAATAAAGTTCTTAAAGGGTTTAAAACTTCTTTCCTTCCCCCAAAATCTTCAAGCCTCTCAGATCTTCAGCCGCTAAGTAAGGCTGGGGGTCTTATTTATAAATATCCTCATTAACGTGTTGTTTCTCGCCTGGGCTGGTGTCACTCACCCGGTTCCGAAGCACATCGTCCTTTCTCCCTTCCTCCTGCACTTTGCTTGTCCCAATTTGTCGCAGTCTCGAGGCAGCCACCATGGCTGCCGTCCCCCGCCGCTGACTTAGAGGATTGCCTCCGGCCTCCGAGGAAGTTGCCCGTTCTTCTCGGCTGCCCAAGGGGTTCCTCTCTTTCCCCTGTCCCTTCAGGACAGGGTAGGTATGCAGACCTGTCAGTGGCAGTTAGCTCATCAGAGCCCCGCCATTTCTCCGACTGCATCCCCGTGTCGCCAAACCGGAAGTCCCTCCATATAGTCACATGGCTGCCATTTCCCCCATATTTTTCCAATTTTTTATTTCATCTCTATTTCTTCCTTCTACCGTTAAGCATCCCTCTTGCCCTGAAATTCTCATGGACGCCATAATTGCAACTTATGTTGTATATCAGATGTCCCATCCTGGCAGCATCTTGTTACAGGGGGACTAGAATTCCCAGCATTTTGCAAAGGAGACGAGGTCCTTTCCAGATTGAGCTCTACTATCCAGCTGTGGTTCTCGACAGTGAAAAAAAAAAGGCTCTCTGCACATGCTCAGGAAGTGCATTTCTTATTAATTCCAAAATTCCAAAGCTGGAGTGACTGGCAGGGAAAACGTTCATTGGATACAAGAGGGATATTGGCAGATTGGAGAGTCAGTGAGTGAAAATGGAGTTAATATTCCTAACATCATATAAACTCATGTGGTTATTATTGTATTTTTTAGCCTTCGTAAAAACGGGAAAAGCTGTATCTTAAAATTTTAGAATTTGCTCCATTTTCTATACAAAACACCAGGCAACTCTGTCATATTAGAAAGCTCCACAGGAAAGAGATTCAGGGCTTCTCTGCAGCTTTTAGATTACCCACAATTTTTTCGTGCAGGATTCAGTTAATCTATTTTAGGAGCTGAATTCACAACGTATGTTTAACCAGGTCATTTACAAAGACATAGCAACTGCATCCCCACATTCTCCTAAGCCTGGTTAGTGTATAGCTTAGGTAGACTATTGGTAGGAATGTCCTTGGCACAGGTTCAAAAAAAATCAAGATGGCAGTTTTGATCACATGACCAAAATGGGTGCTGGAAGAGGTGGGGCTTTGATTGCTAAATTGTGACCATCCTCTTCAAATGCTCCTGATTATCTTTGACTTCGAGAAGCTCCAGGCTTTGGTTTTCATTTCAATATACTGCAAAAAAAAAATAAAAATGTAAATTTAGGGCCGCAATTAAACAGCCATGAATTGATTTTGAAGGGATCCTGTGGGAGACAACTCTTGGCATTGTGCTCAGATCAGTGGTGAAATCCAAATTTTTTTACTACTGGTTCTGTGGGCATGGCGTGGCTTGGTGGGCGTGGCAGGGAAAGGATACTGCAAAATCTCCATTCCCATCCCACTTCTGGGGGAAGGGTATTGCAAAATCTCCATTCCCACCCCCCTCCGGGGGGAAAGGTATTGCAAAATCTCCATTCCCACCCCACTTTGGGGCCAGCCAGAGGTAGTATTTGCCGGTTCTCCGAACTACTCAAAATTTTCGCTACCGGTTCTCCGAACTACTCAAAATTTCCGCTACCGGTTCTCCGAACTACTCAAAATTTTCGCTACCGGTTCTCCGAACTACTCAAAATTTCTGCTACCGGTTCTCCGAGAACCTGTCAGAACCTGCTGGATTTCACTCCTGACTCAGATCCTTGGAGGGAGATTGAAATGTTAAAAAAAAAATGCTTTAAGTTTTAAATGTTCCTCCATCTCTAGTTTGGAATTAGAAGAAAGGCTATTTTTTGCCAAAATGACTTTTAGGTATGCCAAAAACATAGGCTGAGATTGCTTTCGTGCTTGTTCTGCATCTGATCAGCACAGGCAGCTGTAAAAGAGAAGTTGTTATTAAAAGATGGTTTTATTTATTCCTGAAAGACTCTCTCCATCTTTCCTTCCTTAAATGGACTATTCCCTCAAAAGGGGCTACAACTCGCTAAACTCTTTCCAGAGTGGTAAAGGATTAAAGCAAACATAAATTAACAATACCTTATTAAAAATAACCCTCCCCTCTAAACTATGAGTCAATAAATCCAGCCTATGTGTATTAAAAGCTGTCCTTGGGTATGGAAGACAGAGCAATAGAAATTCTCTGCACAGTTCCTAAAGTGCCATTTGGAACTTGACTCTGCCATTAAGCATAATTCCAGTCGGTAGACCTAGGATTCGAAGAAAAAGTAGATCCAGCAAGGCTATACAAATATTTTAATAAATCAATGAAAAATGAAAAAGAAATGAAAACATTTTGTTTTGGGGTGGGTTCTAAATTTTTTTACTACCGGTTCTGTGGACATGGCTTATTTTGTGGGTGTGGTTTGATGGTCATGTGACAATTCTTTAGGATTTAGCAGAGGTACTGGTCTACCAGGCTGTTAACTGCTTGCAGAGCTGTACTGGTCTAACCATTTATTTTTGCAGACACTGGTCTATTCATGTATTTTTGCAGGCACTGGTCTACTCATGTATTTTTGCAGGCACTGGTCCACTCATGTATTTTTGCAGGCATTGGTCTACCCATTTATTTTTGCAGGCACCAGTCTACACATTTGTTTTTCGAGCGTACTGGTCTACCACCAAACTGCCTTTTACCACTGATCAGCTGTAGGGCAGCCCTTTGAAGCCCCGCGGTAAGAGTTTAAACAGTTTTTCCTTATAGCTCATCAGCTGGGACTCAGGAGGCAGCAATAGATTGGGGGTGAGGCCAAATAAAAGGTAAGAATAACGCGGGGTGGGTGGGGGGTGGGGGGCAGAACCAGTTTGGTGATGTCATATCGTCACCGCTACCAACTCAGCGGAACCGGGCCAAACCGGGAGGAATCCACCACTGAATGAAAAGGTGGAAATCTGCCCTCTTTGGAAAAAATAGACTCAGCAAGATGGAAATTGGCTCCCACTTGTTGCAAAGGCTGCTGTGCAATTTCCTATTCATATGGGAAATGAGAGGTGAACTCATTCAGGCACACTGGTAGTAAAAAAAGGCCATCGGTTCCTCCAAAACGGTATTTCCAACGATCAGCTGTGCCGCACGATTTAAAACTGCTAAAAAGCAGGAAATCCTGCTTTCTAGTGAATCTAAATTGCATGGCACAACTGTTCTCCCCCTGCTGTTCTATTTACCTTCCCAAATCTCCTTTTTCTGTGCGCAGCGTGCATTTGGCACGCACTGTGCATGCATGCATATGCAGTGCGCATTTGGCACGCACCATGCATGTGCATGTATGCAGCGGACATTTGGCGCACACTGTGCATGCACGGCCAGCAAACCAGTGGCAAACCGGTTCAGATTTCACCACTGGTGCAAACCCCCTTTAATCTAAACTTGGATCCAAGAACCTCGCTGCCTTTTCACCCTAGAAATAAATTCTACTTTGACTCCTCTGCAGTCCTCCTACAGGGCGATTTTATCAGCTTTGGTGTGTCAGCAAGCACACTTGGATTTCTCTGGGTAAAGGGAGCCCTCTAAAAATCTTCAAACTGACCACGTTACCCCTTGCCTGCATTGCTTGACCATATATAGAGCCAGTCAAGAGTTTGGGGCACAGAAAATTCACATATATGGAAAGCGTCTCCAGCAGCACATTAATTAACCCAAGGCTAAGTTATCCTTTTGAAGGTGGAGCTGCCTACACCACATTAGGCAAACCGTAGGTATGTGAAATGAATGATCAGGGGAAAAAATATCTGTATGTATCCTGGAAGCAGAGCTATCTAAGTACCATATGGGAAGGAAGAGTGGAAAGAAGGGAGGGAGGGAGGGAGGGAGGGAGGGAAGGAAGGAAGGAAGGAAGGAAGGAAGGAAGGAAGGAAGGAAGGACATTCTCTTCCATACATTATGCAAATTGAACCTCATTGAATTATTTCTTTTTTAAAAAATATTTAAATCTTTCAAGAAAAGTGAAAATGCAAAACATCAAAACTATGAATTATTTATTTAATAAGGAGAAATTTTGCATAATGTTGTGGACGTCCTGCATGATTTATGCAGAGGTAGAACATTTAAAGCCACTGGCAAATAGTATTTTCTGTATGTTTAATATTTTTTTCTTTCTAGATTTTATTACATTTCATTATAAAATAAAAATACGAGAGAAAATAAAAGTTAGGAAATTGAGAAAAAGGGAGAGAGAAGTGCAAAGGAAGAGAGAGAAAAGTAGTACCCCCCCCCAACTTTCTTCAGTGGGGTAAAATACAAAAGAAATTACAACCTCAGCTTTTTACTTTACATTTCTCAACAGTTCAAACCATTTCTATAAGAAAAAAAAAATCATTATCACCCTCAAAACTTAAAATTAAGGTTTCATTTTTTTTCACTTTTGAGCAAAAAGTCCTGAAGCAGTTTCCAATAGAAACAGAACTAGATAAATTCTTCTCTAACAGAACCAAATTCTTCTCTTTAATTAAAACAGTTTGATTCACCATCTATGCTAACAGCATCATCTTTATCATCCACTCTTCCATTGTGGAAATTAATGTGTTTTTCCATCTTTGTGCATATAAGATTCTTACTGCTGTCAACATATATAATCACAAAGATCCAAATTTTCTTGCAAGTTCTTTGTATGGTTCATATTCTATTAAAAATATAGAATGTAGTCTTTTCGCAATTACATCTACCCATCCCATCAGGTCCATCAGAAGACGCATGACCTGCTAAGGAACTTTCTCTGGCAGAACCCAGGTGATACACCTTTTTGCTATAGCCCCTGCCCTGTGGAACATCATCTCTCTTGAGTCAAGGTTAGCCCATCTCTGCTAAGTTTCTGGAAAGGCTCTAGGACAACTCACCATAGCCAACTCACTGCTGCCAACTCGTTATGGCCAACTTGGTGCAGCCAACGTGGAATGGGACAACTTGGTGCAGCCAACGTGGAATGGGACAACTTGATGCAGCCAATTCACTGCCACCAACTTGTACCGGCCAACTTGGTGCAGCCAACTTACTGCTTCCAACTAGTCACAGCCAACTTGCTGCAGCCAACTCACCGACACCAACTCATCACGGCCAACTTGGTGCAGCCAATGTGCAATGGGACAACTTGCTACAGCCAACTCGCCACAGGACAACTTGCCGTGGGACAATTCAATGCTGTATTAATCATTTCATGTACTTTTATTATTGGTGACCATGTTTTCATCAAAGATATAGTAACTCTTGTATTTCTGGATTGACTTTCTTTTATTTTCTTATTATTATTGATCATGGTTCGGTCAAAATTAATTTAACTTTTGTATTTGTTGACTTGTTCTGCAAGGTGAGTTGGCAAGTTGTCCTGCAGAGAGTTGGCCACTGTGAGTTATCCCATCCCATTCTAGAAAGCCTTGAAAATGTGATTCATCCATCAACCTAGAGATCCTATGTCCAACCTGCAAAGTGGTTGTAGGAGGCTAAATGAGGTTTGTTCTCTTGCTTTCTTGGACTTCTGTCATGTTTTTATGATTTATTTTTGCTCTTATTTCTGTTTGATTTTTTTTTTAATGTCATAGGCCTGTGATGGCGAACCTATGGCACGCGTGAAGCCATATCTGCTAAAACCAACTTTACGGTTGGTTTTAAAACTTGATATGGATTTTAATTGAAAAGTTTTAAATTACGGGCCAAATTTATTTAATTATTTTAAATCTATTTTTAACTTTTGTGTATAAATGTTTTTTATCTTGGCTGTTCACCGCCCTGAGTCCGAAAGGAGAAGGGCAGTATAGAAATCTGAAAAATAAATAAATAAATAAATAAATAAATAAATAAATAAATAAATAAATAAATAAATAAATATCTGTGGCACGCGAGCGTTGCCCTAGCTCAGCTCCAGTATGCATGCATGCACCGGCCAGCTGATTTTCAGGTCTTCCGGGCTCACTGGAAGTCGAGAAATGGGCTGTTTCCAGCATCTGGAGGGCCTCCAAGGGGCTGGGGAAGGCTGTTTTTGCCCTCCCCAGGCTCCAAGAAAGCCTCTGGAGCCTGGGGAGGGCAAAAATGGGCCTTCTGGGCCCACCGGAAGTCCGGAAACAGGCTGTGTCCAGCCTCCAGAGGGCCTCCAAGGTGGTGGGGTAGGCCATTTTCATCCCCCCCAAGCTCCAAGAAAGCCTTTGGAGCCTGGGGAGGGTGAAAAATGGGTCTTCTGGGACTACCGGTAACCTTTTTGCCATCGCATGCCAAAAGCGGGGGGAGCACGGGGATCACATGCGCATGCGTGGGGAGGCAGGGCATGTGGGGATTGAATTATGGGTGTGGGCACACATGCACGACCCCCCCACGTGATTCCCCCGTGCTCTCCCGCTTTTGGCACACGATGGCAGAAAGGTTAGCCATCACTGTCATAGGCCTTCAATTTTAATCTGCTTGTAACGCCACTCAGAGTAACTTTTTGGTGAAATGGGCAACTGTATATGTTTGCTAAACATGCAAAGATTTCTCCATTGTAAAAAAAATATTGTTTTGCCGTGATCTTTTTTTCACCTTTGGATACAGGCAAGGCAATGTGATGGACTGTGCCTCCTAACCATCTATCCTAAAACAAATATCTAATTCATGTCTGACATTTTATCAGCTTATCCCTGGTGAAATGGTGGAAGATAATATGGTCTTTATTCATTTATCCCAGTGAAGAAGCTGCTAAGATATTCTTCTTTAGATGTCTCCAGGGGTGGGCTGCTGAGGGTTTGTAGGGATTCAGGAGAACCTCTAGCTAAAGTTCTGTGCAGTTGAGAGAACCCCCAAATCCTACTCGGCTGGCCCCGCCCACCCCACCCCACCCTGCCCCACCCACCCCAGGAGTCCCCACGCAGCCCGTTTTGGATGTAGGTAAGTGCAGGGCATGCACAGAGCCTCAGGGAGGGTGAAAAATGGGCCTACTGGAAGTTTGGGAAGACCAGAAATGGGCCCGTTTCTGGCCTCCAGAGGGACTCTGGAGCCTGGGGAGGCCGTTTTCACCCTCCCGTAGGCTTGAGGAAAGCCTCCAGAGCCCTAGGAGGGCAAAAACACCCCCCCCCCCCCGGTGTAGGAGGCCATCTAGGCCATGCCCACCATGCCCATGCCCACCCAGCAACTGGACAGAGAACCCTTGGTAAAATTTTTGAAGCCCATCCCTGGATGTCTCCTTCTAAACCTGTGTCAAAATATGCCTTCTCGTGTCCTGAAAGGAAGTGGCTTCTGTTTTTTTTTATCCTATTCTCAAACTGCTTTAGAGTTTCCTTTCGATGGCATTTTCCAGCTTTTTCTTTATTGCAAGACAGCAGGAGAATGTAAGCTGTTCATTTGGCGGTCTCTTTGACTGCCCTGTGCTCTCTCCCTGGGAGGCTCCTTCCCTGCTATGAATGAAAGGATGAGAAAGCAGGGAGGCTGCAGGCTGTAAGAGAAAAAAGTGCTTAGGATACTCTATTAGGATCAGGACCAAGATACAAGAAGCCCTCAACTTACAGCCACAGCTGAGCCGTAAAATTTATGTTGCTGAGAAATTTGTTAAGTGAATTTTGCCCAGGGTGAAATCCAGCAGGTTCTGACAGGTTCTGGCAAATCAGTAGTGGAAATTTTGAGCACTTCAGAGAACCGGTAGCAGAAATTTTGAGTAGTTCAGAGAATCGGCAAATACCACCTCTGGCTGGTCCCAGAGTGGGGTGGGAATGGGGATTTTGCAGTATCCTTCCCCTGGAGTGGGGAGGGAATGGGGATTTTGCAGTATCCTTCCCCTGGAGTGGGGTGGGAATGGGGATTTTGCGATATCCTTCCCCTGGAGTGGGGTGGGAATGGGGATTTTGCAGTATCCTTCCCCTGGAGTGGGGTGGGAATGGGGATTTTGCAGTATCCTTCCCCTGGAGTGGGGGGGAATGGGGATTTTGCAGTATCCTTCCCCTGGAGTGGGGTGGGAATGGGGATTTTGTGATATCCCTCCCCTGGAGTGGGGTGGGAATGAGCATTTTGCAGTATCCTTCCCCTGGAGTGGGGAGGGAATGGAGATTTTGCAGCATCCTTCCCCTGCCACGCCCACCAAGCCATGCCCACAGAACCGGTAGTTTTAAAAAAATGAATTTTCCCACTGGTTTTGCCCCATTTTATGACTTTTCTTGCCACATTTGTTAGGTGAATCACTGCCATTGTTAAGTTAGTAACATGGTGTGCTCGCTTCGGCAGCACATATACTAAAATTGGAACGATACAGAGAAGATTAGCATGGCCCCTGCGCAAGGATGACACGCAAATTCGTGAAGCGTTCCATATTTTTGCCAACAGGTTGATGCCAGTAATCCAAAAGGTGATTCATGCGGACCAAGCGGGATTTATTGAGGGCAGATATATGAAGGACAATGTAAGGCAAGTAATAGACTTATTGGAATATCTTGATAAGAATAAACAGATTTCTGCAGTGCTGGTTTTTTTGGATGCGGAGAAGGCCTTTGATAGAGTGGATTGGAATTTTCTACTAAAGACTTTAAAAAAGATGGGCTTTGGGGACCAATTTATACAGGCGATCTCAGCAATTTATCAAGAGCAAAAAGCACAGATTATTATTAATGGAAGTTTGACGACAGAGTTTAAAATTGAAAAAGGAACAAGACAGGGATGTCCGTTGTCCCCACTTTTATTTATTTTAACACTGGAAGTCTTGCTAAATATAATACGGGACTCAAAAATTTTGAAAGGCATAATGATAAGGCAAGAGGATTATAGAATAAAGGCATTTGCAGATGATCTGGTGGTTACCCTATCACAACCAATGGAATCAATAATCTTGATGAACGACATTATACAAGACTATGGTAGAGTTTCAGGTTTTAGAGTGAACTCAAAAAAGACTAAAATGATAGTCAAAAATATGACACAAGATCGTAAACATGAGTTTGAAAGGAGGGCAGGTTTTGAAATTGTACCTAAGGTAAAATATCTTGGAGTTCAGGTTGCAGAATTAAACATGAAATTGTTTCAAAATAACTATGAGGTGTTGTGGCGAGAGGTTCAGAAAGACATGGAGACTTGGAAAAAGCTGCAACTGTCTTTACTTGGAAGAATAGCAGCAGTTAAGATGAACATTTTGCCAAGATTTCTGTTTTTGTTTCAAATGATTCCGGTGCTTAAAAGTGATAAACAACTGAAAGTTTGGCAAACTGGACTTAATAAGTTTGTCTGGAACGAGAAAAAGCCGAGAGTGAAATTGAAAATTATGCAAGATATTCCAGAAAGAGGAGGCCTTAAACTTCCAAACCTACAGTTATATTATGATGCAGCAGCTTTAACTTTAACAAGTGATTGGTTTGGAAGTAAAAAGGCTGGAATATTGAATGCAGAAAGTTTTGATCTTGAATTTGGATGGCATGCTTACCTATTTTATGATGATAAAGTTGATAAAGTATTTAAAAGTCATATACTTAGAGACTCTTTGATGAGAGTTTGGAAGAAGCACCGACTCAAATGGGATTATAAAATACCGCTATGGCTGGATCTTGGTCATATCTTGTGGAATACAAATATAATGTCACTCGGGGGGGTTTTTATACAAAGAGGTTCTTTTTACAGATGCGGGCAGATGGCAGTTGAAGACATTGCAGACACTGTTGGACGAAGGGATTAATTTAACCTGGTTACAATATAATCAATTACAATTGAGATGGAAAGAGGACCAAAAAACTGGTATTATGTTGCATGAGGAAGAATTGGTTAGACATATAAGAGAGAAAGGTCCAATGCATATTAAAAGGCTTTACAATGTTTTGCTAGAAAGGGATTCAGAAACGGAATTAGTTAAAGATTGTATGATTAAGTGGGCACAAAATTTTGAAGAACCAGTGATGTTGGAAACATGGGAAAAAATTTGGGTTCAGAATGTTAAATTTACACAGTCGCAGAATTTGAGGGAAAATTTTTATAAAATGTTTTATAGATGGCATCTAGATCCCAAAAAGTTGTCATGTATGTACCCTAATGTTCAGCCAAAATGTTGGAGATGTGAATGTTTGGATGCTACGTATTATCATGTTTGGTGGACCTGTAGGAAAGTTAAGGCTTTTTGGATAAAAATATGGTGGGTCATGCAGAATGTTTTGAAGAAAAAAATTCAATTTTCTCCACAATTGTTTTTATTGGGTATAGTTAAGGGTTTTACACGGGGTGAAATAAAATTAATATTGTATATGATAACAGCAGCAAGATTGTTGATAGGTAAATATTGGAAGAATGAAGCTTTGCCTACTATCGAGGAATGGACTTTGAAGATGGCCAGTTTTGCAGAGATGGCGAAGATTTCAGCATATTTAAAAGATTGTTCACAAGAGACTTATGAATGGGAATGGAAAAGGTGGATAGAATATGTTCAGAACAAATACCAAACTAGAAAGTACCAAATAGCTTTTATTTGAAAACAATGTATTAGAAATATTTTAATGTAAAGAGATAAAGAGGGAAAATTATATAGGGGGAGGGATGGGTTCAGGTATATATATCAGTATTATTAGTTATGAGTATATAATAGGGAAGTCTGGGGGGGAGGGTTAGGGAGGGCTGGGGAGGACGGGAAGTTTGGGGAGGGAGGTGGGGGGGTGAAAAAAAGGGGTGAAAATGTAATTGTAAAACTTTTGCAATAAAAAAAAAAAAGTTAGTAACATGGTAAGTGAATCCGGCTTCCCAATTGACTTTGCTTGTTAGAAGGTAACAAAAGGGGATCCCATGACCCTGGGACACTGCAATCATCATAAATATCAAGTCAGTTGCCAATCATCTGAATTGTGATCATGTCACCCTGGAGATGCTTCAATGGTCGTAAGGGTGGAAAACAGCCATAAGTCATCTTTTTCAGTGCTTCTGTAACTTCAAACGGTCACTAAACAAACTGTTGTAAATCGAGACTACCTGCATTCTTACTGTTTAAGAGAGGGGAGCAGATTAACTTTGCATTCTACCCAAAAGTCTTTCATACCAAAGTTTATATTCTTTGGGGGAAAGAGATTGAAAGCTGGGTTTCCACCCAAATCTAGGTCCCAAACAACACCAAGGTACCTTCTTTCATGCTTGGTGGCTATGCCCCAAAGCGAAAATGTATTGGACCAAAATACGAGATTGGCTACAAAATTTAATAAATTGCCAAATTGAGTTAAATCCGGAAACGTTTCTCCTGGGAATATTAAAAACTAAATTTGATTAAAAAAAATAAGGTATCTGATTCTACATATACTAACAGCAGCAAGAATTGCATTCGCGCAATATTGGAAAGAACATAACTTACCACCAGAAGGATTGATTATCCAAAAAATATTTGAATGTGCCAAAATGAATAAACTAACTCTAGAATTAAAAGAAAAAGAGGATTCGGAATATTATGCAGTTTGGGAAAAATGGTATAGGTGGATAGACAACAGAAACAAAAATAGGTAATATTCATAAGGATGTTGAGGCTATATATATATATGTATATATGTATATAATGTAGATTTTATGTGAACTGTTAATCCAAAGTATATAAAAATGACACTGTCTGTTTGAATATGTATTAGAGTTTTGGAAAATAAAAATAAAAATTACAATAAAATTACAATAAAAATTATTTAAAAAAAAAAAGAAAGTTGGGTTTCCATCAAATGGGATGAGAATCACCCCCAAATTTGAGAGAGAGAAAAAAAGACATTGACACATCAGTATTCCAACTTCTCAATTGTTTCAGCATTGGTTCAACTTCCTGATATTTTGCCCATGGGTGCATTGAGCTTTTTCCATTTCATTGGTGAGATGAACGCTATGTTCCAGATGTGTTTGCACTCTACAGACTGGAACATCAGCATCTTCTGCTTTCGGTCTCTTGCTTAATAAACTGGAATGTGGATTCTCCTTGAGTGGATTCTGTTTTTCCAAACATCATTTTACATAACACTCCCAGGATTGGCACTGTATTTTCATCTTGTTTCCAGAGTCTGCAGCCCAATACATGTTCATACAGATGCAGTTCAGCTGAAGGGAGAGTTATTTGAAGCTTTCCAGGGTGTTGTTTGTCTTGCCACATATTTAAAAGACAAAGCTGCCTTGGAAACTTTGCCAAAGCCTCATATGGCCAGCACAAGCTGTTTCTTTCCTTCTTCCTTCTTTTCTTTCTTTCTTTTTTCTTTTTCGAATGACAAGCATGTCTGTGTCCTTAAAAGCACTGTTTGTTTCTTTTCCTCTTCAGTATATTCTTCAGACATTTTCCTTTTTTCTATCAGAAGCGATTCCTCTATTTTTCTGTTTGTGGCTGACATTATGGTACTTTCAGTCTTCTTAATCTTTTTTTGGGGGGGGGATGGGAGAAGGAAAGGGGAAGGGAATGGAAGGGAAAAGAAAGGAAGAGAAGGGAAGAGAAGGGAAGGGAAGGTAAAGGAAGAGGAACAGGGTTGGGCTGCTATGGGTCCGCCTGGGTTTGTGAGAACCCATAGCTAACATTATGGCCGGTTCGGAGAACCTCCAAATCCCACCCCTGGCTCACCCCCACCCGTCCTGCCTACCCCACCCCTCCCAGGAGTCTCCACGCAGCCCATTTTGGATGTGAGGTAAATGCAGGGCCCGTGTGGAGGCTCAGAGAGGGGGGGAAATGGGCCTCCTGGAAGCTCTGGAGGGCCTCCGGAGCCCGGGGGAGGCAGTTTTTGCCCTCCCAGAGGCTTGAGGAAAGCCTCCAGAGCCTAGGGAAGGTGAAAATGCCCCCCCCCCACTGTGGTGCAAGAGGCTGACTAGGCCACGCCCATCATGGCCACACCCACCCAGCAGCCGGGCAGAGAACCCGTTGCTGAAATTTTTAAAGCCTACCCCTGAAGAGGAGAGGAAAGGGGAGAAGAGGAAGGAAGGGAAGGGAAGGGAAGGGAAGGGAAGGGAGGAGAGGAGAGGAGAGGCGAGGAGAAAGATGGAAGGGAAGGGAAGGGAAGGGAGGAGAGGGGAGGAGAGGAGAGGAGAGGAGAGGAGAGGAGAGGAGAGGAGGAGAGGCGAGAAGAGAAGAGAAGAGAAGAGAAGAGAAGAGAAGAGAAGAGAAGAGAAGAGAAGAGAAGAGAAGAGAAGAGAAGAGAAGAGAAGAGATGGAAGAACCAAGCCTTTTTAAGAGGGGGAACTCCATCTCTCTATTTGTTCTTATCAAACATGTCATGAATTTTATAATATAAATTCTGGAAAGAACCATTCCTTGTGAAGGGTTTAAGCCCTGGTTCATTTCCATCCTTGTTGTTATTACTCAGAAAGGGTTTTTCCCCTTATTTGCAAGCGTCTGACTCATTCTGTTAGCCAAAGATACACGGCTGCAGCATATCATACACTCCAATTATGCATTGGATCGTCCATTAGTTTTGTGACTGCTCCGACATTCCTCTCGTCATACACTATTCAGTTCTGTACATAGAAAATGGTGGATGGTTTGTAGACTGGGCAACTAATCAACAACCAGTCAATTTGGAGGACAATTATTTTCATCTTGGCATCTTGGTATTTACCACTCCCCCCCACCCGCATAAGCTTTTTGGCAACGAACAGAAGGCTTCGAGAACCAACAAGATTTTTTTTCAGGGAGGGTGGAAAAAAACCATCATCCGTTAAATGCCTGAGCAAATTAATTCCGAGGAAATGGAAATCAATTGCTGAGAACTTGCAAGGAGTACTGGAAATGACGTGATTTTGTAAGACAAACATTTCCTTAGAAGAACTTCAAGGGAAAGGAGTTATGAACTTATGAAAAAACCAGGAATGTAATCTTGCTCTCAACGTAGCAGATTTCTGAGGAAGAGTTGAAATTTGATAGTAGAGAAACACACGGAGGGACACAGAATCCAACCAGTGGTTTATTCTTCCGAGCTTTCAGACTCTTGCTGAAGCCCAACTCCAGGCACCTTCTCTCTAGCAGAGTGTGTGCTTTGGCCTATGCTGTGTGTGGCATAGCTGCAGCCTTATCCTGGGACACGTATATTCGCCTTCGCATGAACTGATGATGCATGGAATGGAACTTATTTGTCCAATTTATATAGCTGTCCGAGTGACTCAGAGCAGCGTACAACTAACTTAACAGTCAATGAACGTCATTATTTATTAAGTACCAACCAGTGTGAAATCCAAATTTTTTTTACTACTGGTTCTGTGGGGGTGGCTTGATGGGCGTGGCAGGGGAAGGATACTGCAAAATCTCCATTCCCACCGCACTCCAGGGGAAGGATACTGCAAAATCCCCATTCCCTCCCCACTCCTGGGGGAAGGATATTGCAAAATCTCCGTTCCCTCCCCACTCTGGGGCCAGCCAGAGATAGCGTTTGCCGGTTCTCCGAACTACTCAAAATTTCTGCTACCGGTTCTCCAGATCCTGCTGTCAGAACCTGCTGGATTTCACCCCTGGTACCAACCATGATCATTATTAAAATTAATTGCCTGATGATGCTAGCATTATCTGAGAGATCTATTTGTTTTTCAGAAATAGGACATCCTGGTCACAAGTTAAATGGTTTGAATTGATCCCCATGTATCCAAGATCGTAGGGGGGGCGGGATTCTCACCAGTCAAACAATGTGACACAAAATGGAATGTGCCATCCATGCCCATCTGTTTGCAGCCTAAACTCAGCAAAGTTCTTTTCAGTGTTGCGCTTATGGTGAAAGTAGAGTGAGTTATTGCTTTTTCAAAAAGCAATACTGGACTTTGTTTTTCCTTGAAGACATTTAGCTTGTAATCCAAGAAGCTTCTATAGTTTTGAAGCCAGTTTCTTGGATTAGGCATGACTCATTCAATGACTGCCTCGCTTAAGCGATGGATGTTCCATCCCAATTATGATCATACGTCGAGGAGCACAAGTATTATCATCATTATCAACATGCAATAGTTAAATACAGGCAGTCCTCCACTTACAATCACAGTCGAGCCCAAATATTTCTGTTGCTAAGCAAGACAGTTGTTAAGTGAGTTTTGTCCCATTTTATGACCTTTCTTGCCACAGTTGTTAAGTGAAACGCTGCAGCTGTTAAGTTAGTAACATGGTTGTTAAGTGAATCTGCCTTCCCTGTTGACTTTGCTTGTCAGAAGGTCGCAAAAGATAATCACATGACCCTGGGACACAGCAATGGTCATAAATAAATGCCAGTTGCCAGGCATCCAAATTTTGATCACATGACCATGGGGATGCTGCAACGGTTGTACCGTGTTTCCCCGAAAATAAGACCTCCCTGGATAATAAACCCAATCGGGCTTTTGAGTGCATGAGCTAAAATAAGCCCCCTTGAAAATAAGCCCTCCCCAACAATATTTAAACACATGCGCAGCTGGTCCCTGCCATTTCCTCTGGTTAGGGTTAGGGAGACAGAGCTGGAAATCAGGTAAGAGGGCAAGAGGAGCCCTGTCTTGCTCCACACACCCCAAAATAATAAGACCTCCTTGAAAATAAGGCCAAGCGCTTATTTCGGGGTTCAAAAAATATAAGACAGCTTCTTATTTTCGGGGGGAAAAGGTAAGTGTGAAAAACAGTCATTAGTTACTTATTTCAGTACCATTGTAACTTTGAATGGTCACTAAAGGAACTGTTGTAAGTGGAGGACTACCTGTATAGGGTGGGATTGATACAAAACTCCTAATTCAAACACACTGCTCTCTTTTACTGTGACCCCCCTCCAACAGGCTTCATACCTTCTGTTTCTCATGCTGAGTCATCAGTGGCACTTAGATGTTTACATGCTCTGCATTTGAGTTCTGAGAATGTCTTGCCACAATGGGAATCCTTACAACGAAAGCTTTTATCTAAAATAAAAAAAAAAAACATTTTTCTGGACGCAGCCTACTGGAGCTCCCATGTTCTATCAGTGGACAAGAACTGAGCCAGAAGTGATAAAGAGATGTGCATGACTTGTGTTTGTTCAGCAGGGAAAAACAGAAGACACCGCTGTATAAAGATGTTCTTCATTAGCATTATAATGAGTAGAATAGAACACTATCTGTGAGTCTGGAGAAGGGACAAAGCACTCTTTCTCTCCCCCAAAATCAAAGATTCTCCACCCTTGATCTAGGCAAACAGATTCTTGGCATTTGACTATTAGGAACTGGGAATTAGCATCATGAGTGTTTTTTAATCTGCATTTTTCTAGGTTAAAAAAAATACTTTCCTCAACATCCAAAGTGGTAGGAAGAGGAGGGGAAGGGGAAGGGGAAGGGGAAGGGGAAGAAGAAGAATCTCAGATTAACAGAATTGGAAGGGACCTTATAGGTCATCTAGTCAACTCCCCTGCCTAAGCAGGAGACCCTACACCATTTCTGACAAATGGCAGTCCAATCTTTTCTTGAAAGTCTCAAGTGATGAAGCTCCCACAACTTCCGAAGGCAACTTCTGTTCCATTGGTTGATTGTTCTCACTGGAAGAAGAAGAAGAAGAAGAAGAAGAAGAAGAAGAAGAAGAAGAAGAAAGTGGAGGACTACCTGTATAGGGTGGGATTGATACAAAACTCCTAATTCAAACACACTGCTCTCTTTTACTGTGACCCCCCTCCAACAGGCTTCATACCTTCTGTTTCTCATGCTGAGTCATCAGTGGCACTTAGATGTTTACATGCTCTGCATTTGAGTTCTGAGAATGTCTTGCCACAATGGGAATCCTTACAACGAAAGCTTTTATCTAAAATAAAAAAAAAAAACATTTTTCTGGACGCAGCCTACTGGAGCTCCCATGTTCTATCAGTGGACAAGAACTGAGCCAGAAGTGATAAAGAGATGTGCATGACTTGTGTTTGTTCAGCAGGGAAAAACAGAAGACACCGCTGTATAAAGATGTTCTTCATTAGCATTATAATGAGTAGAATAGAACACTATCTGTGAGTCTGGAGAAGGGACAAAGCACTCTTTCTCTCCCCCAAAATCAAAGATTCTCCACCCTTGATCTAGGCAAACAGATTCTTGGCATTTGACTATTAGGAACTGGGAATTAGCATCATGAGTGTTTTTTAATCTGCATTTTTCTAGGTTAAAAAAAATACTTTCCTCAACATCCAAAGTGGTAGGAAGAGGAGGGGAAGGGGAAGGGGAAGGGGAAGGGGAAGAAGAAGAATCTCAGATTAACAGAATTGGAAGGGACCTTATAGGTCATCTAGTCAACTCCCCTGCCTAAGCAGGAGACCCTACACCATTTCTGACAAATGGCAGTCCAATCTTTTCTTGAAAGTCTCAAGTGATGAAGCTCCCACAACTTCCGAAGGCAACTTCTGTTCCATTGGTTGATTGTTCTCACTGGAGAAGAAGAAGAAGAAGAAGAAGAAGAAGAAGAAGAAGAAGAAGAAGAAGAAGAAGAAGAAGAGAAGAAGAAGAAGAAGAAGAAGAAGAAGAAGAAGAAGAAGAAGAAGAGAAGAAGAAGAAGAAGAAGAAGAAGAAGAGGAGGAGGAGGAGGAGGAGGAGGAGAAGAAGAAGAGGAAGAAGAAAGAAGAGAAGAAGAAGAAGAAGAAGAAGAAGAGAAGAAGAGAAGAAGAAGAAGAAGAAGAAGAAGAAGAAGAAGAAGAAGAAGAAGAAGAAGAAGAAGAAGAAGAAGAAGAAGAAGAAATATATTTTATTGAATTTTAGTGACAAGATCATTGCTGGATCAGACAATATGAAACAATGATGAGTGTCAGCCTGAGTTTATCATTTCCAAGAGTAATGGATAGTATTATGTACAGTATGGATAGTACAACAAGGGTAGTATTATGTACAGTATGTGCTTCTTTCAGAAAATAGCGTTATTGGTAAGTTACATCCCAGAACCTATAAAACTAATCTGATAATGGAGAGATACATTTCCCCTTTCAATAAAAGGGTTTTGGGTTTTTAAAGATTTATGAATAAGTGAATAAACATTTCTGAAAGCACATCTCCTGGTCTCTTCAGTCATGGAATCTGTAATTTGCTCAATATTAGATAAAATTGTGTAGAGCAAGTGTTAACAATACAACATCCAAAACATCCTCCAATGGGGTCTTTAGCTTCTCTTAGATTAAATAAAAAACTAATGTTAAAAGTCATGGTTGAAAACTCATGAGATGAGACTGAAATTGTGTGAAATTTGAATGATCTTGCCCAGGTCGCTATTGATTTCTCAACAGAGAGATAATTGCCACTCACATAATTCTGGGAGTCGAGATTTACACAAATTTGCCAAGTTTGAAAAAAAAATGATTAGAAGGGAAGGAATAAGAGAGGAGCAAATAAAGGAAAGGGCAATTAAATTATTCAATCAGTTTAACCTATACTCCTATGAAAAAAATGACAAACTATTTGGAGTTTTTAAATTTTGGGAAAAAACAAGGAAGGGGCAGCATGGTATATTAAATTATAAGGGAAAATGACTCTTAATAACCTTTGCTTTCTCTTTCATCATATTAGAGGAATTGGGTCCCTTTAGGTCTTTAGGGTGGGGGAAATGTGACTGCTCCCACAAAAATTGATGGCTGCTTTGTTTTTTAACTGGTTATTTTTGTCTTCCCACAATGCCCTGGTTCAGAAAGCAGAGACCACAGGTGGCTCTCCAAAGCTATAGGTGAGGCCCCTGTAGCTTTCCTTCCTTCCTTCCTTCCTCCCTCCCTCCCTTCTTTCCTTCCTTCCTTCCTTCTGTTGGAAGAAATGTCCTTCTGGGTTCAGTTGCAAGTGGGGAAAAAGACACTGGAAACATGGAGACTGCTTGGAAAAATGGTTTAATGGTGGATAGGAATCCCATGGCTTGAGTTCCTGAACAGGAGCACATGGCTTGAGTTCCTGAGTAGAAAAAAAAGGGGGCAAGATGCTGCCTGTGCCTTGGTTTTATGCCCTCTGTTGTGCCCCACCCTCAGAGTTTCTTGTTCCTGTATAAGAAATGTATCCTGATTGGTTGTGAGACTCCCAGGAGGTGGGGATCTTAGCTAGCCTTGCTGGCTGATGTAATCTTCCCAGGTACCATGTGGAGAGTTTTTGTTGCTGGACGGGTCCTTTGTGTTGCAGATGATAGTCCATTGACAAAGGGGGGGGGGATGAGTGAGCTTGGCTGAGGCCTTAATGGCCCATTGACAAAGATGGGGGGAGGCAGGAAGCTGCTTTGTCTTTAAAACATGTTTTTCCATTTCTCATCCAGGGAAATAACAATATTCTGCTTTTTAAAATATTTCCTAAAATATTTCATTCTTTGAGGAGAGGGGTGAGTGCTAACTTCCTACCCTTCCTTCCTTCCTTCCTTCCTTCCTTCCTTCCCTCCCTCCCTTCCTCCCTCCCTCCCCTCCTTCTCTCCCTCCCTCCCTTCCCATTCAAAATATTCTAAAATTGGAAAGCAGGTTATATTTTGTAGCACTCCCTATATTTGCTATCCTGCTCTCCAAAAATCCAATGCAAGGGGACAATTTTAAATGTTTCTGCAAAAGCTAACAAAGAGGGGACTAAATATTGCATTTAATGTATTTTGTTAGGGAGGGGATTCAAATAGATGATGTTCAGATTTATGGAGCTGAGATTTTGGTTTGATTTTTTTGGCTTCTGTTTGGCTTTTGTTTTTAAATTGCCTTAAACTCATTCTTAGGTTTACAGAAAATCCAGCAAATTAGAAGAAGATCACCCTACTGGTCTTCAACAAACTTACAACCACAACTGGGGGATGCAGAATCTTAGATACCACAAAAATGGGCTTTGGGGTTAATTATCAACCACAAGCCATTGATTGTCCTATTATGGTGTAATATCTTCAGGGTATTCTTTACCCAGAATGGCATGTGAAAGTTGCTTAACATCCAGGACAAAATAACAAAGTATTATATTGAAAAGGAGGCCCAGGGCAAATGACAGCATCACACAGGGATTTGGGATCTGGCAGTTGTTCAAATGAGATTTGACATGGCACCCAGCCAATGTTCATTCATTCAGCAAATCCTGTTTTGTTTTGTTTTTCCTTTTGCAAATGCATTTGCAAATGTTCTCCATTATAACTTTCTCTACATTTTCCTTTTGCAGGGCCACATTCTTGAAAGACAGGGGATCAAGATTAACTCTTCTCCTTCCTTCGAACGGGCATTTTAATGCTTTTTGATTTGCCTCAAAGCCAACAGGAATGCCGACAAGGTGCAGAACCGATGTTTCAAGTATGTAAAGATTAAGTGAACAAACAGATAACGATAAAGGAATTTCTATCTTAGAACTAAAGAAAAAAGAAGCAAGAAATGAAAAGAATCTGAGAATGATCCACATGGAAATCTCTTAATCCTCTTTCTTCCCAACCAAACATGGGAATATGAATTCAGACCTGAAGACAGTTCCTACTTCGTTTTTTGGCAGAGGTGGAGAACAGAAAAGAAATGCTAGGTAAAATGCAGAAGAAAAGGACTACAATCTGAAAAATGTTTCCATTGTCCTCCCTTGTGGAAACCCATCTACTGACTCAGAGCTGAGCCAAATAGGGAAAGTTTTTAGTGGTTCAGGAAAAATGAGTCACAACTCACAAACCATCTTTTATGCAGAGAAATCTGAACGCGGTGTTTGTTTTGAAAAAAAAACTATGGTACTTCACCGAGATAAGATGTGGAAACTATTTCAACTTACAGGATTCTAGGAACCCTTGTGAGCTGAAGGGCTGGTGTTCACAATTCTAATTTCTAGTTGTTAAGAAATAAAACTTTCACAATGGTTTCTCTTTATTGCATGTGTTGGCTTGGACCCTTAGCAACACATCTCTTGTTTTTGGGGTGGAGCTACTCTATTGAGTAGCTGGAAACGGAAGAGTTCACAGGATCATGGGATCTTTCAGTATATCTTCCAATACAACTGATCTTCCAGTACAAGTCACCCCAGACCAGTGGTGGGATTCAAATTGTTTTACTATTGGTTCTGTGGGCGTGGCTTGGTGGGTGTGGCATGGCGTGGCTTGGTGGGCATGGCAGGGGAAGGATACTGTAAAATCTCCATTCCCTTCCCACTCCAGGGGAAGGTTACTGCAAAATCCCCATTTCCTTCCGATCAGCTGGGACTTGGGAGGCAGAGAATAGATGGGGGGTGGGGCCAGTCAGAGGTGGTATTTACAGGTTCTCCAAACTACTCAAAATTTCTGCTACCGGTTCTCTGAACTACTCAAAATTTCTGCTACCGGTTCTCCAGAACTGGTCAGAACCTGCTGAAACCCACCTCTGCCCCAGACTCTCCTAGACAAATGGCTGTGCAACCTTTGCTTGAAAACCTCCAGTGATGGAGCAGGAAGAGGCAGATTCATTCACTGTATAATAATCCCCCCCCCTTATTCCGAGTTTGGAATCAACCATCCCTTGCTTCTTGTCCTAATCTTGAACACCGCAGATAATAAATTCATCTTCTCTTCTCTGTGACAGCCTTTCAAGTATTGGAAGATGGCTATCACTCTCCTTAGCCTTCTCTTTAGTTCAAATTTCTCACCCCATGCCCTTAATCCCAAACAGGAATGTTAGACCTGGTGAAATAGCCTCTCTGGGCAGTAAAGATGAGGCTACTATGATTCAGGTCATCTCCCAGCCTTTTACTACTTTCTTTAGAAATGGATCTCAACAGCAAAACAGAAATAAGCCTTGCTAACAAGCACTTTTAGTGTATTGATTTTAATCTTCCCATGACATATTTGTAGCCCCACTGTAGCTAGCTCTGAAGCTGAATTGAGAAGAAATCCCTGTAGGGGATTTTGAATACCTTGTTTAACAGAAGTAGTTGCTGACAAATTCTGTTCTGTGGCTTCTAGCATTCCATTTGGGAAGGGAAGGGAAGGGAAGGGAAGAAAGAGGAAAGAGGAAAGGAAAGGGAGGAGAATATACAATGGTTGATTGAGTCCTTACGAAGAAAATAGGAACTTGGTTAAACCCCAAAATTTCAATGGGGAACTTCAAGAATATGTTGCAATGTGGATTCCATGGAACTAATGTTGCATTGCATCCTGGGATAGATGGCTCTCTGAACAAGACTCAGCAGGTTCAAAATTTCTGGGCAATGCTCTTGAGACTTCCGTGAAACAGTCTTGCACTGAAACTACAGCAATGTTTGGGGCATTGCCCCACAAAAGGACAGCTTGTTGCAAGGTTTATGAGCCGTTTTGTAACGCCCCACTCATGTTTTCATAGTGAAGGTAAGTTTGGTGGGATTGTATTAGCCAGGACCAACAGTTTTTAAACCATGTCATGCAGTGGTGAAATTCACATTTTTTTTTACTACCGGTTCTGTGGGCATGGCTTGGTGGGCATGGCAGGGGAAGGATACTACATAATCTCCATTCCCACCCCACTCCAGGCGAAGGATACTGCAAAATCCCCATTCCCATCCCACTCTGGGGCCAGCCAGAGGTGGTATTTGCCGGTTCTCCGAACTATTCAAAATTTCCGTTACTGGTTCTCTAGAACCTGTTAGAACCTGCTGAATTTCACCCCTGATGTCATGTGGATGAGGTTTAAGAATGCATTGGCGTGTTACTGGAAAGGATCAACCTCCATATGTACCTAATTTGGAGAAATAACTGTAGCAGGAGGGTTGAAGCTTCCTGGTGTCAGATTCTGGACAGCATTTTTGTGGGCAGAAGGATGCTCCTAAAATACAGACCTTAAAAGTGTCTAGCTTTGTCTTCTTCCTATGCAAACAGGGTGCAAGGCTTCTGCAGACATTGCCTGCATTAATCCTTGGATGAAGTCAGCAGGTCTTCCATACTTGTTGAGGAAATAGAACTGGCAGGTTTCATATGGGGGATGGAGCGAGAAAAATCTCTAATGAGCCTTTTTCAATTTTCTGCCTTGCCTTCTCTCGGAGGTGGGAACTTTAACCTTTAATCCACAGAACAGGTTTGTCGGGGTGCTGGGAAACGCAGGAGCAGTCAATTAGCTCTTTATACAACCCAAGCATGTTTCAGTAATTCAGCGTGTCTTAACACGATTTTAAGAACACTGAAGCATTGAACAGGCTTCTCATTATTAAGAGACGGGGACACCGTGTTTTGCAGAAGTCCAAACCCACCTGACTCCATCGTGTCCGATCAATCTGTAAATTGAAAAGGAGGACTCAAGTGGAGGGCAGTGGCCACCGACATAGAAACCATTTGAGTTCCAAGATAGTAGAGCTAAGTAACCGTGAAGTACTTGCTGTTCCAAGTCCTCATTTTAAGGACCTCCTGTCAACACACTTGGCTGCTGAAGAGTTATTGCATCCGTGAGATATAAATTTCTTAAATAAACACATAAAAGTGACGGCCCAGTTTTAAGAACAACCTCCATTAAAGAGCTGTGGTGGGGCAGTGGTTAGAATGCAATATTGCAGGCCAACTCTGCCTACAGCCAGGAGTTTGATCCAGACCAGCTCAAGGGTCTCCTGCCTGAGCAGAGGGTAGGGCTGTAAGACCTCCATGATCCCCTCCAACTCTGTTATTCTGTATTCTAGTATTCCCCTGTCTCAATTTTGAACTATATATTTGCTACGTGCCTATTCTACCCAGGGGCAGGCTTCAAAAAATTTAGCATTGGGTTCTCTGCCTGGTTGCTGGGTGGGCATGGCCATGGTGGCCTCCTGCACCATGGCGGGTGTGTGTGTGTTGGCCCTCCCTGAGGCTTTTTTTGACCCTCCGGGAGGGCAAAAATGGCCTCCCCATGCTCTGGAGGTCCTCTGGAGGCTGGAAATGGGCCCATTTCCGGCCTTCCCGAACTTCCAGTAGGCCCATTTTTCACCCTCCCTGAGCCTCCATGCATGCCCTGCACTTACCTGCATCCAAAACAGGCCGCGTGGGGACTCCTGGGAGGGACGGGGTGGGCGGGGCGGGGCCAGCCAGAAGTGGGATTTGGGGGTTCTCCGAACTGCACAGAATCTTAGCTAGAGGTTCTCCCGAACCCCTGCAAACCCCCTCAGCCCACCCCTGATTCTACCCTTGTTGGTTCCTGGAAATCACATATTTCTTCAATAGGCAGATAATATGGCTCATGCACCATTGAGTCCTGATGGCACAGTGGTTAGATTGCAGTATTGCAAGTTAACTCTGCCGACTGTCAGGGGTTCAATCCTCATTAGCTCAAGGTTGACTCAGCTTTCCGAAGTTGGTAAAATGAGGACCCAAATTGTTTGGGGGCAAAATGCCGACTCTGTAAAGTGCTTAGAGAGAGTTGTAAAGCAATATGAAGCGATATATATGCCTAAGTGCTATTGCTATTTTTTTAAAAAAGCAAACCTTTCCCCTAAAAGAGAAGATTCTAGTCCAGGGGTCAGCAACCTGTGGCTCTGGAGCCGCATCTGGCTCTTTCATCCCTCTGCTGTCACCACCACAATTTTGAGAGGAGCTTCCGGTTATGGGGAGGAAAAGCACGGCACACCAGGAAGAGACTCTATGGCAAGGGGCAAGTTTTCCGGTCAGCTCCACAATTGACAGGGCTTTCAGTTAGGTCAGGTAGAGGAAAAAGGATGCTGTGCTAGGAGGAGACTCTATGGTAGGGGAACCGGACTTCCGGTTGGCTCCAGAATTGAATGGGGGGCTTCCGATTAGGACCTTTGTGGCTCTTTGAGTGTTTAAGGTTGCCAACCTCTATTCTAGTCTTACTCATCTGCACAGCACAATTTCAACTACTTGAATATAGGTAGATTTTGACTTGCAACCACTCATTTAGTGGATCATTTAAAGTTACAGTGGCACTGAATGTGATGTAAGATTAATCCTCACACTTACGACAGTTTCAGTGTCCTCATAGTCACATGATCAAAATTGGGGCAGTTGAGAACCAGCATGTGTTTTTCTATGTGTTGTAGTACCCCAGGGTCATGTGGTTGTCATTTGTGGTCTTCCTAGACAACTTCTGAGCAAAGCGAAATCAATTGGGGAAACTAGATTCACTTAACAACCATGTGATCCACTTAACAGCGATTCACTTAATGACCACAACAAAAAAAGGTTGCAAAATTGGGCAAAACTCATTTAAACGAACATTTTACTTAGCAATAGAAGTTCCAGTCCCTTTTATGATTGTGAGTCAAGGACTCCTGGTAGTCATTCCATCCAATGGAAAGTCATGGTCCTGCCTATGGTTGTGATGAAGCTCCATTTTTCTGGATTGTTGATCTCCTCAGCAAAACTTTCAGCCTCCGTAAAATTGTTACCAACCGCAAAATTTAGCAGAGTTTGGTCAGAGAGAGAGAGTGGACCATTTTATGGGCACAATTGTTAGGAGTGTAATAAAGCAAATTGGTACCATGCAGGGGTGAAATCCAGCAGGTTCTGACAGGTTCTGGAGAACCGGTAGCAGAAATTTTGAGTAGTTCGGAGAACCGGCAAATACAACCTCTGGCTGGCCCCGGAGTGGGGAGGGAATGGGGATTTTGCAATATCCTTCCCCCAGGAGTGGAGAGGGAATGGGGATTTTGCAGTATCCTTCCCCCGGAGTGGGGTGGGAATGGAGATTTTGCAATATCCTTCCCCTGCCACGCCCACCAAGCCATGCCCACCCAAGCCACACCATGCCCACCAAGCCACGCCCACAGAACTGGTAGTAAAAAAATTTGGATTTCACCACTGGTACCATGATTCCTCATTGAGTAGCCTGGCTACTTTCAGAGAGAGGGTAGAACTGTTTTGGGCTCTCTTGCAATTACAAGGAATCTGATGAGGCACCAAGTTTGAAGACTGCTAAGAGAGGGCGATTTCATAATAGAATAGAATTTTTTATTGGCCAAGTGGGATTGGACACACAAGGAATTTGTCTTGGTGCATACGCTCTCAGTGTACATAAAAGAAAAGATAGGTTCGTCAATAATCATAAGGTGCAACACTTGATGATAGTCCTAGGGAACAAATAATAATAAAAATGTACAGGGAATTTTTTTAAAAAAAAATGCTACACAGGAGGTATCCTGGAAATGAACTGTCAAGGAAATAAATAAATAAATAAATAAATAAATAAATAAATAAATAAATAAATAAATAAATAAATAAATAAATAAATAAATAAATAAATAAATAATTTTATTTCTATACCGCCCTTCTCCCGAAGGACTCAGGGCGGTGTACAGCCTATTAAAAACACAAAGACAAACATCAGTTAAAAATAATTAAAATTATTACATAATTTCGGCTCAGATTTAAAACCCCAAAAATTTAAAACACCCAATTTAAAAAATCTTTACATTGATAGCCCGGCTTGGCGGAACAGCAGGGTCTTGAGGGCACAGCGAAATATACGGAGGTTGGAGATCTTACGCATTTCCGGGGGCAGTTCATTCCACAGGGCTGGGGCTCCCACAGAGAAGGCCCTCCCCCTGGGTGTCGCCAGCCGACATAATTTGGCCGATAGCACCCTGAGGAGACCCTCTCTGTGGGAGGGAACTGGCCGGTGGGAGGCTGTTGGTGGCAGAAGTCGGTCTCGAAGGTACCCGGGTCCTATGCCATGGAGCGCTTTAAAGGTGGTAACCAACACCCTGAATCGCACCCGGAAGACCACTGGGAGCCAGTGCAGCTCGCGCAGGAGGGGTGTCACGTGGGCACAACAGGTTGCGCCCATAACCACCCGTGCGGCCGCATTCAGGACCAGCTGGAGCCTCCGAGTGCTTTTCAAGGGGAGCCCCATGTAGAGAGCATTACAATAGTCCAGCTGGAAGACAAAATAAGCATCAAAACAGTGTCCCAAAGATGCTTTTTCAAAAGGCGATTGGAATTTGTTTTTTTTTCCTTTAAGACATTTTGCTTGTCATCCAAGAAGTTTCTTCAGTTCTGACTGAATGATGGCGGATGGAAGGGTTTATATTACTTGCAATCATCTGGTCATTAGCTCATGTCTGAGGGATATTGAGGCCACTTGGAAGTTAATCTGTGTCCTGGATAATGCAAACGTGTATGGAACCTTCTTGGAACTGCTGTAAGGACTGTGTTGTAAAAAGGAGTTAGGTGGTGGTGTATCCCCCCCACCCTCTGTTGAGAGAGGACTGTTCAGTATTAATCTAGATGGCCTCTTTGACCTCTCTTTCAAATGTCACAAAACAGTGGTGCTTTGTCTCCAGCAATGCCATCAGAGTGAACCAAGGTATCTTAAGTTATGCTTATTTTTCCACTGCATCATTTTAATACCACTGCATCATGTTAATACCACTTTATAATACCTTGGTAAGGCCACACTTGGAATATTGCATTCAGTTTTGGATGCCATGATGTAAAAAAGATGTTGAGACTCTAGAAAGAGTGCAGAGAAAGCAACAAACATGATTAGGGGACTGGAGACTAAAACATATGAAGAACGGTTGCAGGAACTGGCTATGTCTAGTTTAATGAAAAGAAGGACTAAGAGAGACATAATAGCAGTGCTCCGATATCTCAGGGGCTGCCACAAAGAAGAGGGAGTCAAACTATTCTCCAAAGCACCTGAGGGCAGGACAAGAAGCAATGGGTGGAAACTAATCAAGGAGAGAAGCAACTTAGAACTAAGGATAAATTTCCTGACAGAACTATTAATCAGTGGAACAACTTGCCTGCAGAAGTTGTGAATACTCCAACACTGGAAATTTTTAAGAAGATGTTGGATAACCATTTGTCTGAAGTGGTGTAGAGTTTTCTGCCTAGGCAAGGGTTGGATTAGAAGACCTCCAAGGTCCCTTCCAATTCTGTTATTCTATCTATGTAACCACTTTTCATTGGAGGTAAGTGCCAAAAGTCTAGTGATAAAGATTTCATATTTATGGACTATGTTTACAGAACACACAAGCCGGCTATTAATTTATTTTTGGGATTAACAAAAGGCACTATCTATAAAATAATTAAACAGCCTACATTCCTTAGGCTGCCTAACCCTAACCCTACATTCACAACAAAGCTAAGCCACAACAAAACCTAACCCAAATAAACACCAAGTTTAGCATGCAACATGAATACAGTTGTTAGATTTATGACTGGCGTATCAAGGCATGGGGCACAGATTAGACTACCTGGGCCACCTGTACTTAAATGAAGAAGACAATGTTTAAGCGCACGTGGTCCTTAATAGTCAAGCACCTATTCGCATGATTCATAGTTTCTCAAGGTAACACTTTACCTTTTCAGAGTGAAGGTTGCACAGTAAAAACTGGAAAAAGAAAGATATGAAAAAAGGTGAATGGGATCTTCTATCCAGACAAGCTATTCAAAAATAAAACAAACAAAGAAAGAAATATATTGATTGCTTAAAGGTGTGTGTGGTTCAGTGATGGATTGCCCCCATCACTGATTCAGTCCGGTTCGCAATAACCAGTAATAAAACCAGTAGGAGGCCCCGCACGCAATCCCATTGCGAACCAGTAGTAAAGGTAAGTAGAATCCACTCCTGGTGTGGTTGTGGTGGTACTAGGGAGGACAAGAAGAGTATTCTGCAACAATAGGATTTGGATTACTCCAGACAGAAGTTGGGATGCTTAATGGGTATAAATATATTGAATCTATTTATCCAGGATAGCTTTTTTGAGGAAAGAGCCTGCTTGCTCTTATTGCTATATTGCTTGTCAATATAGAATGTCATTTTTTATTTGAAGAGCTGTGACTGACATCATCTATGCTGACTATCATCATTCTTAAGGAAACTCTAAAAAAAGATATATGTTTTGGTATCTAGAGTTGACCTCAGGACTTCAGAAGGAAATTCTGTTGAAAGATCAATGGAAACAAAGGAAAAGCTCAAGATCTGGATACTGATGCAAGAAAGGTTGAAAGACAACAAGGTGAAGTAAGAGCTCAAGATGGACAGCTTCCTGAAATTAGTTCCCAAGTTAGCTAGTTTTGCCCATGGGCCATCTTTAATTGAAACCTTTTGTAAGGATCTGCCTGTCCTCCTTTCCCAAGAAAGCATAGACTCTTGAAATGTGGTATTTCAAAAGGAACCTTTTATTGAGAAGAAGTGATAGCAGAACAGGCAAAGCAGACTCTAAATTCCCTCCCAAACTGAACAATTAGAAATAGGGCTCTAGAATCCATCCCTCCAGTTCGAATGTGGATTTCAGCCGATCCACAGGTGTGAAGATATTTATTGTAACAGCTATCTTGAGAGCCAGATAAGGATCTGTTCCCATGGTCTTCTTCCACTTTCAAACAACTGACACAATCCACATGGCCCTCCCTCTTTATTTCATTCCCAAAAGGTGAGAATATTGCAGGGCACTTAGGCACCAGGAAAAAGATTATAAAATACAGCTTATCCCAGGGGTGAAATGCTCCTGGTTCGGACCGGATTGCCTGATCTGGTAGCGATGGTGGCGGGTGATTTGGAGAACTGGTAGCAAAATCCCTGCGTCCCCCCTCCCATGCCCAGCTGAGCTGCACGATCATCAGAGGCTTTCTTTTTTTACTTTTAAAAGCATTTTTTCTACAATCTCTTCCAATGAAAAAAATGCTTTTAAAAGTAAAAAAAGAAGCCTCTGATGATCACATGGCTCAGCTGGGATCATCAGAGGCTTTTCAAAGCATTTTTTCCTGCAACCTCTTGGCCAAAGAGATGATAAAAAAATGCTTTGAAAAGTCTCTGACGATCCCAGCTGAGTTGCCTGATCGGCAGAGGCTTTTCAAAGCATTAGAAAAAATGCTTTGAAAAGTTAAAAAAAAAAATTGGCCACATCCACCCAGTCACATTACCCCCCCCCACCACCACCAAGCCACACCCACAGAACTGGTAGTAACAAATTTTACATTTCACCCCTGGCTTATCCCATGCTCCTCCTCCCTTCCATATGAATGGCAGTATCACGTCAGGGATCTGACACCTATTTCAGTTGAACAGCTGTTGATGCTGTCAGAACAAGAGAACTTATGTTCCTCTAGCACTTTTTTTCTGAAGCTCTCAGAAGGAGCAATACTATTTCTTGTTTGCCAAATGCTTTTTGTGCTGAGAGCCACAAATGTGTTTTTGGGCAAAACCTGGACCTATTACATATACTCAGTATGGCATGCCTAACAAAATGATTTTTAAAATCTATATTAACCTTAGTTTTGTTGTACCACAAATATCCATGCCACCCAAATCTCAGGTTGTGTCCTTCTAATTCTTCTATTTCTCAGAGGTACTCTCTCTTTCATCCAAACCAAACAGCAAGCCACAAAATACAATTTCAAATTAAGTAAATCCAATTCTCCTCTTCCCTTTGCATCTTGTAACACCTTGTACTTAACTCGTGCTTTTTCCCCTCTATGCAAATTAAGATATATCTGTTTACCACTGTTCAAATGGTACATCAGTTGTCAAAACAGGTATTGTCTGAAACAAAAACAAATTCTATGCAAGACATTCATCTTAATCACAGAAATTCTTTCCAGCAATTTCAACAGCAGTTTCTCCCATTTTAACCTATCTTTTGAACTTCATTCCATGTGCTACCATAGTTATTTTGAAATAACATACAATTCGTATTTGTCATAGTGATACCCAAATATTTTATTTATTTATTTATTTTTATTTTTATTTAATTTATATGCCACCCTTCTCCGGAGACTCAGGGCGGCTTACAGTGCGTTAAGCAATAGCCTTCATACTTTTGTATATTTTTATACAAAGTCAGCTTATTGCCCCCACAAACTGGGTCCTCAATTTACCTACCTTAGAAAGGATGGAAGGCTGAGTCAACCTTGAGCCTGGCGAGATTCGATCTTACTTTAATTGCAGACAGCTGGTGTTAAATTACAGTGCTTCTGTCTGTTGAGCTAAACCAGGCTCCTTTTAGTTTCTTTTAATTTCTTCTCAAACTTAAAATCTATTTCATACACCAGTTCTGTTTGATCTTGTATCTTTATATTATTGCTATAATCACCATCTTTTGTTAATTAATCTGGGAGCACCAAATTCTTCTAATGTGCCTATTAATGTGTCAATTCCATTGAAATAATCTGCCAAAAACAATACCAAATCATCTGTGAAAGCTCTTAATGTATGAATCTCTCTTTTAATCTTTACTTCCACCCCCACCTCAACTTCTGTTATGTCTCCAGCATTTCAAGAACCAAAATCAACAAAACAGGGCATAGTGCAGAGGTGGGTTTCAGCAGGTTCTGACCAGTTCTGGAGAACTGGTAGTGGAAATTTTGAGTAGTTCGGAGAACTGGTATATACCACCTCTGACTGGCTCCGCCCCCATCTATTTTCTGCCTTCCGAGTCCCAGCTGATTGGGAGGAAATGGGGATTTTGCAGTATCCTTCCCCTGGAGTGGGGTGGGAATGGAGATTTTATAGTATCCTTACCTTGCCATGCCCACCAAGCCACGCCCACCAAGCCACACCCACAGAACCGGTAGTAAAAAAAATGGAAACCCACCACTGGCATAATGGGCATCTTGTTCCTTTTTGTATTTCACATGGTTTTTAAGATCCCCATTAACAATTAACAGAGGGATAGAATCAAGATCATGTGAAATTTAGTATCACTTTACCTTGGAAAGTCCACACTTGGAATATTGCATCCAGTTTTGATGGCCACCATATAAAAAATATGTTGGACTCTGGAAAGAGAAAAGCAACAAAAAACGATTAGGGAGCTGGAGGCTAAAACATATGAAGAATGGTTGCAGGAATTGGGTATCTCCACTCTAGTGAAAAGAAGGACTAGGAGTGACATGATAGTAGTGTTCCAATATTTGAAGAGCTACCACAAAGAAGAGATATTTCCCAGTACCTGAACAAGAAGCAATGGATGGGAAATTAATCAAGGAGAGAACCAACCTAGAACTAAGGTGGAATTTCCTGACAATGAGAGCAATTAACCAGTGGAACTATGTGCCTTCAAAAGTTGTGGGTGCTCCAACACTGTAGGTTTTTAAGAAGAGATTGGACAACCACTTGTCTGAAATGGTATAGGGTTTCCTGACTGAACAGGGGTTGGGCTAGAACAGGAGTCAGCAACCGCAGCTCTGGAGCCGCATGTGGCTCTTTCATCCCTCTGCTGCGGCTCCCTGTTGCTGGTCGGCCAGTGGTGGGTTTCAAATTTTTTTACTACCAGTTCTGTGGGTGTGCCTTAGTGGGCATGGCATGGCTTGGTGAGCGTGGTTTCGTGGGCATGGCAAGGGAAGAATACTGTAAAATCTCCATTCCCTCCCCAATCCAGGGGAAGGTTACTGAAAAATCCCCATTTCCTCCCTTATCAGCTGGGACTTGGGAGGCAGAGAATAGATGGGTGTGGGGCCAGTCAGAATTTTTACTACCAGTTCTCCGAACTGCTCAAAATTTCCACTACCTGTTCTCCAGAACTGGTCAGAACCTGCTGAAACCCACCTCTGTGGTCGGCTCTACAATTTATAGGGCTTTCGGTTAGGACACATAGAGGAAAAAGGATGCCATGCTAGGAGGAGGAGACTCTATGGTGGGGGAACCGGACTTCTGGTCAGCAGAGGAAAAAGGATGCCATGCTAGGAGTAAACCATGATGGGGGAACTGGACTTCCGGTCGGCTCCAGAATTGAATGGGGGCTTCCGGCTCGGACCTTTGTGGCTCTTTGAGTGTTTAAGGTGACCGACCCTTGGGCTAGAAGATCTTCAAAATCCCTTCTAACTCTGTTATTCTGTAAATTATTTGTGCCTTTTGTGTCGCGTCAATCAACCTCACCTATTTTATAAAATTTTCTCCAAAATTACTATCTTCCAAATTCTTAAAAAATGAAAACCTGGTTCAAATTGTCAAAGATCTTCTCTTCATCTAAGAAAATGTATGTGTCTTGTTTTTCCTTTTTTTTTTTTTTAATTTGATTTATATGTGGCCTTTCTCCAGAGACTCAGGGCGGCTTACAATGTGTTAAGCAATAGTCTTCATACTTTTGTATATTTATACAAAGTCAGCTTATTGCCCCCACAAACTGGGTCCTCAATTTACCTACCTTAGAAAGGATGGAAGGCTGAGTCAACCTTGAGCCTGGTGAGATTCAAACTTACAGTAATTGCAGACAGCTGGTGTTAATCACAATGCTATCAGTCTGCTGAGCCACCAGGCTCAGGTTCCAAATATTCAAAAATATCCAACCATATGTGGTAGACATGTGTAGAACCAAAAAAAAAAAATACTGGACAAAAATACATACATGGCTGGAAAAAATGATAAAGCACGACATTGATTTAAAACCAGATATATTTTTGCTGGGGATGTTACCTGAAACTTATAGTAAAGAGAATGCATGTTTAATTATCCATGTATTAACTGCAGCTAGAATTGTATTTGCACAAAATTGGAAAAGTGAGGAGATCCCTAATGATGAGAATTTGACTAGAAAAATATTAGAATGTGCAGAAATGAGTAGATTAACGCTTGCAATTAAGGAGAAAGAACAAAGTGAATATTACATGATATGGGAATTATTTTCTCAATGGTTAGAGAATAAAAATGGAAGTTGGAAATAAAAGAAGAGTAGAAAATATGTTAAGATAGAGATGTAAACAGCATGATGATTGTTATTATTATGACTATTAGGATTATTATGCTTATTATTATTATTAAGTTCTAATTAGAAGATATGTAAAAAGGGGAAAATGAATAGCTTTACTGTGTTCAATTACTACAATTGTAAGTCAGAGAATTAATAACAATATAATGAATGCAGTTGAAAATTTTGATGATTATTGCACAGCGATGTTTGTACCCAGATGACACACTGTTTAAGAGAAGATAAAATGTTTATATTAAAAAAATAAAAAAATCCTTAAAAAAAAATATCCAACCCATTTCTAATACTATCCTTTAACTGCCTTTTAGGAAAAATTGTTTTCAGTTTTTCAGCTAGGTTCGTTACGAACAATTTGTAGTCATTATTCAATAGTGATTATTGTTGTTAAAAGTCCAGTCTAGATGGCCCTTAGGCAGAGGTGGGTTTCAGCAGGTTCTGACCAGTTCTGGAGAACTGGTAGCGGAAATTTTGAGTAGTTTGGAGAACCAGTAGTAAAAATTCTGACTGGCCCCACCCCCAACTATTCTCTGCCTCCCAAGTACCAGCTGATCAGGAGGAAATGGGGATTTTGCAGTAATCTTCCCCTGGATTGGGGAGGGAATGGAGATTTTACAGCCACGCCCACCAAGCCACACCCACTGAACCGGTAGTAAAAAAATTTGAAACCCGCCACTGCCCTTAGGTATTAATGGTATATTTGCCTCTTTACATCTCTCTGGCATTTTTCCTTCCTGTAAGATAGAGTTCATCATATATTGGAGAGCTTGTAAAAAGTTCATCTTCAAAACATTTATAATAAAAACTGACAATGACAACTTATCTGGTCCAAGGCCCTTTCCTGATTTAATCTTTTTAATAGCATCAGAGACTTATTGTTATACAATAGATCTATTCATATTTTTCTCTATTCCTCTCTAATCTTGGTAAATTTGTTTCTTTAGATATTTACCTATTTTCTCTAAGGAAATGCCACTTCCTTTGTGTAAATTAGAATAATCTGTTATCTTTATCTTTTCTAGGAATTTTTTCAATTCTTTTTTTTTTCCACCTAGGCCCGAATATCTGAAATGGGATATTTAGATACCACTTTGTAATTTAAACTTTATATGAAGTGAAACTTTATAGTCAGCACTTTTTAAGATTCTTTTATTTTGGCCTACTGTGTTTCCCTGAAAATAAGACCCTGTCTTATATTTTTTTGAACCCTGAAATAAGCGCTTGGCTTTATTGCCATGCACTCAAAAGCCCAATTGGGCTTATTATCAGGGCATGTCTTATTTTGGGGGAAACAGGGTAGATCAGGGTTCCTTAATCATGGCAACTTTAAGATGTGTGGACTTTAACGCCCAGAATACCTGTAAGGCCTGGCCTCTCCCCAGGGGTGAAATGCTCCCGGTTCGGACCAGATCACCTGCTCCGATAGCGATGGAGGCGGATGGTTCAGAGAACTGGTAGCAAAAATCCCTGCCCCCACTCCCTGCCCAGCTGAGCCGCGCAATCATCAGAGGCTCTTTTTTTTACTTTTAAAAGCATTTTTTCTACAACATCTTTGGCCGAAAAAATGCTTCTAAAAGTAAAAAAAAAAAGCCTCTGATGATCACGCGGCTCAGCTGGGATCATCAGAGGCTTTTAAAAGCATGTTTTCTATAACCTCTTCGAAGAGGTTGTAGAAAAAATGCTTTTAAAAGCCTCTGACAATCCCAGCTAAGTTGCCTGATTGGCAGAGGCTTTTTTTTCTTTTAAAAGCCTCTGACAATCCCAGCTGAGTTGCCTGATCATCAAGGCTTTTTTTTCTTTTAAAAACATTTTTTCTACAACCTCTTTGACCGAAGAGGTTGTAAAAAAAAATGCTTTTAAAAGCCTCTGACAATCCCAGCTGAGTTGCCTGATGGGCAGACACTTTTAAAAGAAAAAAAGCCTCTGCCGATCAGGTAACTCAGCTGGGATTGTCAGAGGCTTTTAAAAGCATTTTTTTTACAACCTCTTCGGCCTAAGAGGTTGAAGAAAAAATGGTTTTAAAAGTAAAAAAAAAACCTCTTCGGCTGAAGAGGTTGTAGAAAAAATGGTTTTAAAAGTAAAAAAAAAAAAAAAAAGTTGGCCACGCCCACCCAGACACATTACCCCCCCACCAAGCCACGCACACAGAACAAATTTTAGATTTCCCCACTGCCTCTCCCCCTTCTTCAAGAAAGTAAAGATTCTTGAAACTTGGCATTTCAAAAGGAACCTTTTATTAAATAGTGGTGATAGCAGGGTGAAAAGAAAGCAGGCTCTGAGGGGCCCTCAGGCCATACAATTAGAATAAAGGAATTAGAAACCCTTCCCAACAGTCCAATGTGGATTCAGCCAATTCACAGGTGCGAAGATGTTATTGTACCGGCCTCTCTGAGAAAGTGATAAGGGAACTTTCTCAGGGTCATCCTTCCGCTGGCTCTCGAGCGATGCAGTGCACATGGCCCTCCCTCCCCTGACATTCCCCAAAAGATGCAAAATTGCCAGGGCGCTTAGGCGCCAGGCTAGAAGTTATAAATCAATAAATTGCAGGATACAGGATATATAAGAAAGAAAGTAATAAGTAAAGAAGTAATTAAAAAAAAAAAACCTTCCCCTGAAGAATGGCAGATACACGGATCTGACTGGGGAATTCTTGGAGTTGGGGGTTTACACCAGTGGTGGGTTTCAAAATTTTTTACTACCAGTTCTGTTGGTGTGGCTTAGTGGGTACGGCTTGGTGGGCATGGCAGGGGAAGGTTACTGCAAAATCCCCATTTCCTCCCGATCAGCTGGGACTCAGGAGGCAGAGAATAGATGGGGGCGGGGCCAGTCAGAGGTGGTATTTAACGGTTCTCCAAACTATTCAAAATTTCTGCTACCGGTTCTGCAGAACTGGTCAGAACCTGCTAAAACCCACCTCTGGTCTATACATCTTAAAGATGCCGTGGTTGAGAAACACTGGCCTATATCAATAAAGGAGAGTTCTAGCATTTCTTGTGGTGTCTTTTTCCTGACTTGACCTACTGTGAAGGGCTGATATGAATCTTGAAAGCCTTACGATTTTCCCCATATCCTCCCTCTTGCGTAAAAGAGAGTCACGGTGTGGCATCTTTGTATTTCTACCTCACACTACTGTATCTTGCTTCCAGACTAAGATCATGTTTTGCTAACTGTCTCTACAGATCTTCCCCAAGATCTGTTCCTCTACAGGTCTTGACCCACATAGTCTCATGCTAAGAGCCCAACTACGGCTTATCCTTCTCCCTCAACTTAGAATAAAACGGCATTTGGTTCACCTGGTCCTCTAGGCCTCGGTAAGATCTGAAAATTGTTGCATGCAACCCAACTTGGGTGTCACTTTCTTGGCAATGAAGACAATGAATCACCAGGAGTGTTGTCTTTGGGTGCAATGCAATGACACACCCAAATGGATCTGGCTTGACAGCCACTTACTTAATCTTGGAAGGATCTCGGGCAAACAAATGAAAAAAACCATCTGTTTCCCTCTAGTTGTACAGACAGGATTGGTCAGGACTACTTAACCCAATCCTAAGGAGCTGGAGGCCAACTTGAACAAGTTACAATTATTTTTTTGTACCTGTCAACCTTGCTGTGCCAGGTCATGGAAAACTAAGGCTATGATTTTCTGGGAGGATGACATACACCCTTTTTCCTTTGGGGGAGATCCTCCTTAATCCCTTTGTGCAACAAAAAACCAAAGAAGTTGAGAGGAAAGGGCAGATGCACCAACCAAGAACTCCTACATGTATATGGCCACCAAGGCAAACAGGATGGGGAGGGAGCAGAAGTCCTAAGCCTGAACTAGAAGGTCAAAGGGAATCTCAGGTTTAGGCACTTGCTGTATTTTTCACTGGCTCTTACAACATTTTCTCTCTCTCTCTTTCTCTCCCCCTTTAAATATAGATTATGTTTTTTTTAAATGTTATTGTCTCTAAAAGGTAAAAATACCTTTGAATGGAACTCCCATCATGGTAACTTAATGGAATTTTCCTGGTATGAAAATAATTTGCCTCTGTCTTCTTCTGGAATGTTCAGGCTTATCTGAGTTCATTTAGTTTACTGCTTCCCATGCAAGTACTAAATACATGTCAATGAACTTGACCCAATGCTCAAGAGCCACTTCTAGAGCCAGATTTGAGTTGTTACATTCCATGGTCGAATATGGGCACTTCCATCAACTGCCATGCAAGTGGAAGGATATTGCAAAATCTCCATTCCCACCCCACTCTGGGGCCAGGCAGAGGTGGTATTTGCCGGTTCTCTGAACTACTCAAAATTTCCACTACCGGTTCTCCAGAACCTGTCAGAACCTTCTGGATTTCACCCCTGGTAGGGACATCAAAAGTGGATAGTTCTTTGTATTATAACTGTGTTTTTTAAGGTACTTACTCTAAGTGGGCTGTTAAGTGGATTATGTGGCTGTCATACTCTGAAATAGTCTTGGTATTTTGCAAATTCAGGAAGGTGCGGTGTTTTAGGCTGCCAGCTCTGATGGCAGTTATCATTAACCCTTTCTCATCTACTAATATGAGGACTCTTGTCAGTATTCCCCACTCTGGAACTTCTTAACATGTCTATTATGGTCCATGTTGCAACTGTGACACAATTGGGAGATTCCTATAGAGCAGGATCTCTCAACTGTGTCACAGTTCAGTCCGTGGACCAGCACCGGTCCGCAGCATGCCAGAAACCGGCCTGTGCAAACAAACAAACATGGCCCCATCGGTTTGCAGAAAAACCTGTCTCCAAAGAACCGGTCCCTGGTGCCCAAAGGATTGGGGGCCACTGCTGTAGAGGAAGATCATGTTGAACAAGGATTGCAAATCAGTGGTGGGCATGGCTTGGTGGGCATGGCAGGGGAAGGATACTGTAAAATCTCCATTCCCTCCCCACTCCAGGGGAAGGTTACTGCAAAATCCCCATTTCCTCCTGATCAGCTGGGACTTGGGAGGCAGAGAATAGATAGGGGCAGGGCCAGTCAGAGGTGGTATTTACCGGTTCTCCGAATTACTCAAAATTTCTGCTACCAGTTCTCCAGAACTGGTCAGAACCTGCTGAAACCCACCTCTGTTGCAAATATGGTTAAATGCATATAGTTTTATCCCTGAAAGAAAGGATGGGGTAATAAAGAAACTCAAGATCATCACACACTTTGGTATGAGGAGAGAGAAGGGATCACTACCAGGCTTTCAAGATTGATGCCAGCCCTTCAAGGTAGGGTGGAAACATGATACTCCTAGAATTCTGTTTTACAGATAGTCCTTGACCCATGACCATTTATTTACTGACTGTCGAAAGTTACAACAGTGCTAAAAGAAGTTATTTATGATTGGCTCTCCCACTTAATGACCGTCCCTGTAGTCACATGATCAAATTTTTGGCGCTTAGCAACAGGCATGTATTTATGATGTTTGCAGCATTCTGGAGTCATGTGAGTACTATTTACAACCTTCCCAGGCAGTGGTCGGTTGCCCCCAGTTCGGACCGGTTCTATAGAATCGGTAGTAAAACCGGCAGGAGGCTCCGCCCACTGATCCCGACATCATCAGAACGCTTCTGCACATGCACAGAAGCTTCTGCGCTTGCGTGCAGCCTCACTGCAAATCAATAGTAAAGGTAAGTAGAACCCACCCCTGTTCCCAGGGGATTCTGACAAGCAGCCAATAGGGAAGCCTGATTCATTTAATGACCATGGCAAAAAAGGTTATAAAATCAGGTACAAGTCACTTAACAACTCCATTGCTTAGCAATGGCAGTGTTGATCGCAGCTTTGGTTTTAAGTGGTAGATTCTCTGTGTTGTTAAAGGGTATAATAACAGAAGCTTGAAATGTTGGATTGATGCATTAATGAATTCCTCCTCCTCTATCTATTCTTATGTAAAGGTTTGTATTTGGAAATCCCACCATATTTTAACCTGCTCATTTTCAACTACCTTTTCAACTCGTATGTTCCTGCCAATTTTTCATCACTGGCACATGATAATTTTCATAGATGTTCCAGTGAATCATTTTGGCTCATGTGAGATGTCATTGTTTATAATCAATGTTTGTGGTACCTTCTTGCACAAATATATGATCTACTGTTTCTTCTGTTTCTTTGCACAATCTGCACTTTGAATGATTTGACGATTTTTCACTTGATTGCATCAGTTTGAACAGCTTGGTCTTAAGCAAGCCAAACCAAGCCTTCAGTTTCTTTTTAAAATGTTCCACTTGTAAGCCACTGCCAGATTTTATTTTTATCCACTTTCCCCTTAAACATTTGTAGAATTTGACCAATGTTTATCATTGCAAGTATTCTGTTCAGGTTTTTATTACATTATTTCAATATTTGTGGGGTGCCACAAGGGTCGGTCCTCTCACCTCTCCTGTTCAACATTTATGTGAAGCTGCTGGACGAGATCATCTGTGCTTTTGGGGTGCAGTGCCATCTGTATGCTGATGACACCCAGCTCTACATCTCCACCCCAGACCACTCCAACGATGCCCTTGAAGTGATGTCCCGGTGCCTGGAGGCCGTGCGGGTCTGGATGGGGAGGAACAGGCTCCAACTCAACCTCTCCAAGACCGAGTGGCTGTGGCTGCCGGCGTCCTGATATAGTCAGCTGGTGCCATCGCTGACTATTGGGGGTGAGACATTGGCCCCCACGGAGAGGGCGTGTAACTTGGGTGTCCTCCTGGATGCACGGCTGTCTTTAGAAGAGCATATGATGGCCGTGGCCAGGGGGGCTTTCTATCAGGTTCGCCTGATATGCCAGTTGCGCCTCTTTCTGGATCGGGACTCCTTATGCACGGTCACTCATGCCCTCGTCACTTCCTGCCTGGACTACTGCAACACTCTCTACATGGGGCTCCCCTTGAGGAGCACTCAGAGGCTCCAACTGGTGCAGAATGCAGCCGCACGGGTACTTATGGGGGTGACATGGTGCTCCCACGTGACACCTCTCCTACGCGAGCTGCACTGGCTTCCAGTGGTCTTCCAGGTACGCTTCAAGGTATTGGTTCTCATCTTCAAAGCGCTCCATGGCTTAGGGCCCGGTTATTTACAAGACCACCTTCTGCCACCGATAACCTCCCACCGGCCAATACGCTCCCACAGAGAGGGCCTCCTCAGGGTGCCCTCGGTCAGGCAATGTCATCTGGCGACCCCCCGGGGAAGAGCCTTCTCTGTGGGGGCACCCGCCCTCTGGAATGAGCTACCCCCAGGGATACGACTGATCCCGGACCTCCATACCTTCTGCCGGGCTCTGAAGACTTTTTTATTTCAGCAAGCCGGGCTGGGTTAAAAATCTTTTAATTGCTGAATTTTATGGGTAAGGGGTTTTAAATTGGGGGAAGCCAATATAAATTTGATTTTGTTTTTATAGTATTTTAATGTTTATATTGTATGTTTTTAAATTTTGGCTGTTCACCGCCCTGAGTCCTTCGGGAGAGGGGGCGGTATAAAAAATTTAAAAATAAATAAATAAATAAATAAAAATATTCAGGTTTTGTTTCCTGTATATTCAGTAAATTCAAATTTTTAACTTGTACCAATGCTTGTTCTTGACTGTCTTTTACATAAACATGCTTTTCATCTTCAACAGTTGTTTGACCTGAAGTAAACCTCTGCCTCTATTTCTATGGGGCAGGTATAATCCATTAATATCACTACAAGGATGTAATACATAGTGAATAGTCATCAGTTTCCTTTCAGTCTAAATTGTCCAGATAATAATTCCAGTAGTGTACCGTATTACATATATGGACCAGGTATTGATAGCTTTGATGGTATTTCCACCATTCCTTTTTGACTTTAATACTTTTCTCACTCTTTGGATATATTTTTTGCTAATCACATTTTTAACTTGTCCATGCTTGATGTTCTCCAACTGCAAAATGCCCAGATTCTTGTAGGCTTCATCCTGATGACTCTTGGGAGTTTGGCCAGTCAGCATTTCAATTCAATTCAATTACTGTTCATGATTTTACCTGGCTTTATTGCTACATAGCACATTTTTCTAGGCCAAATTCCATTGCTATACCTGTGCTAAAAAATTCTTAAAGTTTACCAATGACTGGATTTTGGCTTCTGATTTTCCGTAAAGCTTCAGATCACCTATATAAAGCAAATGCGGGATTTTATCAACATTGTTTTACTGTTTGTAGTCATCATGATATAAAGTCATCCTGGAAGATGCCTCTCCTAAGGTTGACAAGCCCATATTTTTCATTTTTTACCACCAATTTTGTATTTCATTATCTCACTATTTTTTCTAGGAACATTCTAAAGTTTTACTGACATCAGTTGCTTTCAAACATTGGATGATCCAACTATGTGGTAATGAATCAAACACCTTTTCATAATCAATTGAGACGGGTGAAATCCAGCAGGTTCTGGAGAACCGGTAGCAGAAATATTGAATAGTTCAGAGAAGCGGTAGTGGAAATTTTGAGTAGCAAATGCCACCTCTGGCTGACCCCAGAGTGAGGTGGGAGTGGAGATTTTGCAATATCCTTCCCCCAGGAGTGGGGAGGGAATGGGGATTTTGTAGTATCCTTTCCCTGGAGTGGGGTGGGAATGGAGATTTTGTAGTGTCCTTCCCCTGGAGTGGTGTGGGAATGGAGATTTGCAGTATCCTTTCCCTGCCATGCCCACCAAGCCATGCCCACCAAGCCACACCATACCCACCAAGCCTACCATAGAACTGGTAGTAAAAAAAAATGGATTTCACCACTGAATTGAGATCATGTGCCACGTAGTTTTGAGTCTTTTGCAAAATCATTTTATCAGTCAGAAGCTGATTTTTTGTTCCTCTGTTTTTCCTTTTCTTTCCTTCCTGTTCTATTGGGAGGATATTATTTCCTTTGACAACATCCTTGGATGTTGTCTGTTATTATGCCAGTGACTAATTTAAACTTTATAGGCATGCATGTTATTGGCCTACAATTTCCTGGTGTTGTCCCTTTCACTGAGTGTTTTTGAATCAGATAAGTTTTGCCAGTTATTAAAAAGTCATTGATGACTCCTTTATGCAATAATTCATTAAGATGCTTGGCAATAATTGGATGTAATTATTATAGCAGTAGCACTTATATTGCTGCATAGTGCTGTACAGCCCTCTCTAAGTGGTTTACAGAGTTAGCATATTGTCCCAATAATTTACCAGGATGCGGTGGCTCAGTGGCTAAGAAGCTGAGTTTGTCGATCGAAAGGTCGGCAGTTCAGTGGTTCGAATCCTTAGTGCTGTGTAACGGGGTGAGCTCCCGTTACTTGTCCTAGCTTCTGCCAACCTAGCAGTTCAAAAGCACCTAGAAAAATAGGGACCACCTTTGGTGGGAAAGTAACAGCGTTCCGTGCGCCTTTGGCGTTTAGTCGTGCCGGTCACATGACCATGGAGACATCTTCGGACAGCGCTGGCTCTTCGGCTTTGAAACGGAGATGAGCACCGCCCCCTAGAGCCAGAAACGACTAGCACATATGTGCGAGGGGAACCTTTACCTTTACCTTTACCCAACAATCTGGATCCTCATTTTACCAACCTTGGAAGAATGGAAGGCTGAGTCAATCCTGAGCTGTTCAGAATTGAACTCCTGGCAGTGAACAGTGAGATAGCCTACAATTCTAACCACTGTATCACCTCGATTCTTACTAATCAGATATCTGAGCCAAAAGCCGTACAGTTTGACTTATTTCCAGAAGCCATAATTGATTATTTCTAGAAAATGTCCAGTTTTTAATTCTTTTAACTCAATTTTTAACTTTCTGCTGTTATTAATTCTTCTGTTTGATTTTATTTTACTAAATTCATCTTCAAAATTTTAACATCCAGCAATTTCCCATCAATCTTTCCAAAATTGGATTGTTTTTGTCTCATTTGGTTTTCCATTTTCAGAATTTCTATTGCCATTTATACATGAGTAGAATGGCCTGTGATCTGAATGCGGTCAGACCTGAACATAACTGATTTTGCTTAAATTGGGTGATTCATGCCTCATAGCGTTCAATTTTCCCTGCTATTGCTGTTATTTCTTGCTTTATGGTTTCCAAAACTTTTTCCATTTTTCTGCAAAGCCAACTTCTTTTAGGCTTGTCTTAATCCTTGCATTCTTGCAGTTTTGCCTTTTCATGTCTTTAAATTACTTGCATGTGATCTTTATTTCTTTATCTTGGCCTCCAATCTGGTTTTCCACATTAGGAGTGAATATAATTTTGGTTTTGGTTTTCTAACTTCAATACCCAGTTCTTCTGTAACCACCAATTGTGGTTGTAAGTCATGGAATAGACATTCAGAGAGCAAGAGAGAGCAGGAGAGCGAATGAGAGAGAGAGAGAGAGAGAGAGCGCGCAATAGAGAGTGAAAGAGAGAGAAAGCTACAGAGAGAGAGAGTGTGTGAAAGTGAGCGAGAGCGAGAAAGCAAGCGAGAGAGAGAGAAAGCGAGAAAGCGAGAGAGCAAGAGAGCAAGAGAGCGAGAGCGAGAGCGAGAGCGAGAGAGAGAGAGAGAGAGAGAGAGAGAGAGAGAGAGAGAGAGAGAGAGAGAGAGAGAGGTTGTTTATTGAAGTTTGTTCCCTTTTTTAAAAAGAAAACATGACATACAACTTTTTGAATGAGTACTTTTTGCTTTTGTTCACATCCGATTTGTTCACATCCACGTATTGCAAAGAGATTACAAGACATGGCACTGGCAGAGGGGATAATTATGATTATGCAGTGAGAAATATATTAATATTCTCTTTTCTCTCCCTCTCTTCCCATCTGAATTGGTAGGAACTATGTCATGACAAGGTGTTGCAGCAATGCTCAGAAAAAGTGGGCGGGTGGAATAAGAAAAACCAACTAACCAACCCACCAATTAATTGATTTTTTTTAAAAAAAAAACTAACCAAAAATTTCAGACCATTTTGTGTTTCATAGCATGCCATATTTCAAATTTTTCAAATTTATAGCATCAGAATTTTAATGCTGTTTACATTTCTAAATGATATGCCAAATGCAAATTTTGTATCCCAATGCACAAAACGTGTATATATTTTGGGTTCTTGGCGTTCTCTGAGTTTGATCAGTGCTGATGATGTTTCCTTTCTTTCCTAGCCTAGTCATGAAATACCTACAGGAAAACAACCAAGCTCAGAGAACATCAAGATTCGACTAATTCAGTCCTTATTTATATCTCCTCCACTGTTGGAAGTGTCTACATTAACACAATTTGCACTGGGTAAACCAGGGGTGAAATCCACCCCGCTCGGGTGAACCGGTAGCAGCGGCTGTGGGAGGCTCCACCCATCCACGCGGACTTCATGATGTCGTTTTTTTTGCAACATTTTAAGCCTCTGCATGTGCGCAGAAGGCCTTGTGCATGATGCGGCGCGCACACTTTGGCGAACCGGTAGGGAAGGTAAGTAAATTTCACCCCTAGGGTAAACAGAAAATTTTGACCATCAGATATTCCAGCTTGTGAAATACAATTATAATTCGTTTATTTTTATTTATTTATTTATTTGTTTCCATTTCTATACCACCCTTCTCCAATAGGACTCAGGGTGGTGAACAGCCAGAGTAAAAAAAAAAAAAACAGAACATACAAAATTTAAAAAACAGTTTAAAATGATTAAATATTTTTGGCCGTAATTTAAAAACAACCCAATTTAAAATCAGTTTAAAATTTAACTCAAGCCAGCCCAGCTAGTTGAAATAAATAGGTTTTCAGGGCCCGACGAAAAATCCGGAGGTCTGTTATTGTACGTATCTCTGGGGGGAGGTTGTTCCAGAGGGTGGGCGCTGCCACAGAGAAGGCTCTCCCCCTGGGGGTCGCCAGCCGACATTGTCTGGCGGACGGCACCCTGAGGAGGCCCACTCTGTGCGAGCGTTGTTGTATTTTTAAAAGAAAAATGCAAATTAGTGTTAGACTTTCCTTATGCAGTGTATTTGCAGAGATACGTGATGAGATGGTTTTAAACCATTTATAATTCTTGTTTGATAAGTTGGTTTTACAGTTTAAAATTCCTTGATCCATTTCTTTATTTTTATTGTCTTTCGTGAGAGTAGTACTAGATTTTTTTTTAATGGAAAAGTTAGATTTGAACCTAACAAATAAACAAGCGGACAATATTTTCTTGGAAATCTCCATCATTGATTTTGGTGAGATTCCCCCCATCCTGCAGCCAAGTGCATATACATTTATAACCTTATTTATAACCTTGAAATATGTTCAAATGAACTAGAGCCAAGGTGGCGCAGTGGTTAGAGTGCAGTACTGCAGCTACTTCAGATGACTGCTAGTTCAGCAGATCATCGGATTAAATCTCACCGGCTCAAGGTTGTCTCAGCCTTCCATCCTTCCGAGGTGGGTAAAATGAGGACCCAGATTGTTGGGGTTTAATATACTGTCTTTGGTGTAAGCCGCCCAGAGTCCTTGGAGAGTGGGCGGCATAGAAATATGAATAATAATAAATAAATAGATAAATAATAACTATTTTGTAGACAATGGCAGATTCTTTTCTTAAGAGGTCTATTCCTGAATTTAAGTTGGATTTACCAAGTCCTTCAAAATGAAGTATGTACTTACTCTTAGAAACAATGGAAAAATATGTATATAGGTAATTTCCTTTTAGTCCTTCTTTATTTCAAAATAACCAGAAGAAAAAACATTTTCATAATATCCCAGTTGTAACAAAGAACTCCTGTTCTGAGTTTTGGGAAAGAGGGTGAGGTTTCTTGAAATAAGACAGCAAATAATTGTAGTTAGCCAATTTCAGCATTTTTATTTATCATTGCCTACATCATTACATTAAATACTAAAAGTGTTCAAGTATGTAAATGTAGCTATTATAATTAAACTGCTCCTCAAAAAAACTAACTAAAATTCTGATTAAACCAACTATAGGTCAAAGTGCAGTAGCACAGAGATTTGTTCTTCACAAGTAAGGCATCCAGATTTCTGAATTCTCCAAGAATTTCTAGGAAAGATTTCAGTCTGAAACCCTGAGAATTAGGTAGAATAACAATTGGTGTACGTCAATATAAGACAGTTGTCTGTGCAGAAGATCAAAAATTCACTTTCTGACATCTTGATCAAAATTTGGAAATAGTCTGCCCTGAGATCATAGACAGTTGCTGCCAGTAAGCACCTATAATCTTGAGCTAGATGAACAAATGGGTTGACTCAATTTTGTAGGCCTCACACATGATGACTTACATACTTTACAGATAAGTGATGTGATTTATTTTGAAATTAGTAAACCAAATTAAATGTTCTTGGTTCACAAGATGGATAGCCATTTCTATTTCAGGAAAAAAAATCTCAATTTATTTTATTTCTAAAATGTATATTTTCTCCTTTTCTCCAAATCAAACGAACTATTCCAGAAGTTTCCCTGGGCAACTTAGTAATTGAGAAAAAGAGAATTTAGGTCAGCGGTAAACAGTTTCTCAATATTCTATTAGATCATACGTGGAGAAATGAATCAGAAAACATGTGACATATAATTAATAACAATTAACCCATCAATAGCACGTAATTAACTACTGGAGTGTGCCAATGCAGAGGAGGAGTGGGTTTGCCGTGGCTTGTAGAGTTTCAGGCAAGCTAAGTTGTCGATCAACGAGAAAATCAGGACTTAAAACAGAGATGATCAGTTGGCATTGAGATGTGGAACTTACACAAGGCTGTAATAGATATTGTGATATTTCTCATCTATTGCATGCCTAGCACCAATCTCCTAACCCAGAAAGCATAACAGGAAGAAAGTGAGGAATTGAAGTTAATGGTTTGCTATGCCAATAATCTTAAAGTTTAACCCTGTGATCTCCAAATATAGTTGGTGAAGAGTCCTATGAAATTTTGGGAAATGGCTTCCGGTAAACCAAGAGAAAAGTAGCTACATGCTAAATGATCTCATTGATATCAGACAGATTTTTATTATCCAAAATTTGATTTTCTATTATTAATAATATGCCTTGTTTTGTGCCTAGATTCACTCTTGACAACTCATAGACCATCAAGCTGAATGGCAGTAATGATGGCAGACCATCAAACCACATGCATCTTCCTCTTTGCCATTCCTGGCTCCTGCAAATGAAAAAAACACATTTTTCAAGCTAGGACCTTCGCTACTTCATTGGGGCTAGGACACAGTGCATTGCCTTTCCTCCATTAGCCAACATGTCTTAAGTTTTATTTATTATTTATTCCAAATTCTCTTCATTGGAAAACCATCTCAATACCAGTTTCACCAAATATCTTCCTTGATAGTGAGATGATTTTAAAAATTAGATTGAAAGTGAACAAAGAACAATGTATTGTTGACAAATAATTTAGATGCCTTCCGTTAAAAGAATCAAAATAAATGAATATGGCTGTTGAAGACCCTCTCTCCTGGAAAGAAGTACCATGTTTGGATAGAAGAACCATCAACCCCTTGCAAAAGAATCAGTAGACATTAGAATTCTTAGGTTTCCAGAGCTGCAATATTTTGGAGCTGGGGAAGTTCAGAGTTTGAATGGGGAAGAAAACACTAAACTCATGAGGGCTACCTACGAGTGATGCGGTTAAAAAAAAATATCAGAAAGGCAGACGGGATTGTAATGGACCACCCTGAAGAAGGGCATGGCTGCCATAGACATAGAATTCTTTATTGGCCAAGTGTGATTGGACACACAAGGAATTTGTCTTTGGTGCATATGCTCTGGTTGGAACATAAACCTGGAGTGGATTACATGGCAAATTACAGTAGCTATTGAAACCTGAACAAACAGAGCTAGATCAATGCTCTTTTTCCTAATCCCCTATAACTGCCACCATTTCTCACACTTCTCACATTTCCAGCTTAACGGAAAGTGGAATTGGTATTGGAATGGAGCAATATGGATGGGGCCCAAGCTCTTCTTTTTTTCATGGGTGTGTATTTTATTCCAGCTTCCCAAGTTTTGAAGGTTCTCCACATTGGGAGTTGCTTATGAGAGGTGAAGTGACGGGTTTATAATCTGACCCATGAAAAATCTGCCCATCTATTTCGGTGGTGTCCTGTTTACTTGGGGACAAGGAGCAGTGGTCTCTTTTGATAAAGTGTACTTCGCCACTCTCTCTGCTGTGACTTTCACTTCGGTCTTGAATGCTCTCTTTACATCTTTTCCCAATGAGATAGAAAGCTTCCAGGAGGCTAAGTAAGATACAAACACAGGCAGTAATAATCATGAACAGAGTGAAGATGTTCTTTTCTGTTGGCCTGGCTATGTAGCAGTCAACTAGGTTAGGGCAAGGCGAGAGAGAGCATTTGACTAGAGTAGGAAGCTTGTAGTTTGGGTACACGTGGTAAAAGATAAACAGGAACACAATGTCCACCGCAGCTTTGAAGAGAAGACTGAAGAGGTAGGTCCACCATAACCCTCCACGCTTCTTGCCTGGAGGATAACGTGGTCTGAAGTGATCCCCACATTTCTGTAAACGTTTCTTCAGTTTGGCTTGCCGATAGGCTACATGCATAACAACCAACAGGGAAGGACAGGTGACAAGGATGAGTTGCAGGGCCCAGAGTCGGATGTGAGAGATTGGAAAGTAATGGTCATAGCAGACATTGGGACAACCTGGCTGCTCAGTGTTGCAGTCAAAGTCCTTACTGTCATCTCCCCAGACTTTCTCTGCTGCCACTAAATAGACTAGAAGCCGAAAGATGAAAACAACCGAGAGCCAAATACGCCCAAACGCTGTGGAGTATTTGTTCACTCCCCCCAGGAGATCTTCCAAACCAGACCAATTCATCTTGGTTAATTTCTTTTAGCAGAGTCTGAAAAGAGAAAGATGGTGTGGTTAGAAAGTTTTGATCTCATTGACATGATCTAAGTTGCTTTCCTTGAATCACATGATCTCCAGGGATGTTGAGTTTAAACTGGCCTGACCTACTCTTTTTAAAAGGAATTGTTTTTAAAAAATTAGGGGTTTTAATATAGGGTTTTTAACTATGGGCCAAATTGATTTAATTGGATTTTAATATTGCTTTAAATTTTGTATCTGTATATTTTATTTGCTGGCTGTTCACCACCCTGAGTCCCTTGGGAGAGGGGCGGTATATAAATATAATAAACTATAACTATAACTATAACTTAAACTTTCATAATATAGAGCCATGGAAGTGAGGTTCAGGCCAGTGGTGGGTTCCTCCTGGTTCTGCCGAGCCGGTAGCGGTGACGATATGACATCACCGAACCGGTTCTCCCCCACCCCCTGCCCCCCTTGTTATTCTTATCTTTTATTTGGCCCCACCCCCAATCTATTTGCTGCCTCCCGGGTCCCAGCTGATCGGCTAGAAGGCAAAAAACTGTTTAAACTCTTGCCGCGGGGCTTCAAAGGGCTGCCCTACAGCTGATCAGTGTTAAAAGGCAGTGTGGTAGTAGACCGGTGCCTCCAAAAACGAATGAGTAGACCGGTGCTTGCAAAAATAACTGGGTAGACCAGTGCCTCCAAAAACAAATGGGTAGACCGGTGCCTCCAAGAACAAATGGGTAGACCGGTACAGCTCTGCAAGCAGTTAAAAGCCTGGTAGACGAGTACCTCTGCTAAATCCTAAAGAATTGTCACATGACCATCAAGCCACACCCACAAAATAAGCCATGCCCACAGAACCAGTAGTAAAAATTTTTAGAACCCACCCCTGGTTCAGGCTAAGTTTCTCTTCTTCATTCCCTTTTGCCCATCAAACTTTTTATTTGGTTTCTCAATCAATTCAATTCAATTCAAATCTTTATTGTCAGTGCACAACATATGTGCAATGAGATTGGTTGAGCTCCCTCAGTGTACCCCCCCCCCACAACACAATACAACTCACAGTGAGGACAGAAAATCCCTAACCCAATAAATCATATTAACAAAACACCCAGTCCTATTGCACCAGTGTGAACATGTTACACATTGCGCCGGCCCTGCAGTCCATCATACTACCTAGTTATGATGTTATTTCTCACTCTAAGTCTACTAGACTTGATCATCTACCTTGAAGCCAAATGAGATGAAAAAAGAAGCGATACGGCTGGAACCTCCTTCCTTTTAAAATTTGAATAGCTTACCCTTCTCCATATAATATGGAGTACCATCCATAATAGAGCTAGGAACACCAGAGCTTCATTGACCATGCTGGGAAAGCTCTGGAAACTGCAGGACTAAACACGCCAACCAGCAGTGGTGGGTTGCTCCTGGTTCTGTCCGGTTCTTGCGAACCAGTAGTAAAAGTGGCAGGAGGCTCCGCCCACCTGCCCAGACGTCATAATGGACGATCTGTGCATGCCCAGAAGCTTCTGCACGTGTGCTCCCGTTGCAAACTGGTAGTAAAGGTAAGTAGAACCCAATCAGGTGTTAGGTTGGAGAAGATTGCTATTCAGACCTCAAGAACTTAGAATAACTTAATTGACACTTAATTGATACTTTAAATGTATACTAATCGTTTAAAGTGAAATGAAATTTCATTGCATAACACTCTCAAAGGGTCACCACCTCCAATATACACAGCATAAATGTGACAAGTAAGTAAGTAAGTAAGTAAGTAAGTAAGTAAGTAAGTAAGTAAGTAAGTAAGTACCGTATTTTTCGGAGTATAAGACACACTGATTTCCCCCCTAAAAGGGAGTGAAAATTTAGGTGCGTCTTATACACCGAATGTAGCCTTGCCCACCCACTGGCCCCCACCCTTTGGCCTCTGCCTCCCAGCAGTTACCTCCTTGCAAGTAAACAGCAAGAAGAAACAGCTCCTTTCAGCTTCAGCACATCCTAATTAGCACAAGTTGATTGAATCGGCCTCCCGACTCTCAGCTGATTTGCTCTCAGCTGTTTTGCACAGGCCTCTGCTGCTTGCTGCAAGGAGGTAAATTGCTGGAGCAGATCTTTTTTTCCTTGTGCTAATCAAGCTATGCTGAAAACGAAAATGAAAGTAAAGCAGGCTGTTTTTGCTGTTTGCTGCAAGGAGGCAAAATTGCTGGGAGGCAGAGAGGCAGAGGCAGATTTCTTTTTCTTGTTTTCCTCACCAAAAAAGGTAGGTGCATCTTATAGTCCGAAAAATACGGTAAGTAAGTAAGTAAGTAAGTAAGTAAGTAAGTAAGTAAGTAAGTAAGTAAGTAAGTAAGTAAGTAAGCAAGCAAGCAAGCAAGCAAGCAAGCAAGCAAGTAAGTAAGTAAGTAAATAAATAAGATTATACCCACATACTGCATATTATATGTCACAGAGAAACAACACAGACTGGTCTGGATGTATATACAATATGTACATGGCAACTTGCCTTTTCAAAGTTGTAGTTCCTTTGGAGAATGTTTGGGATATTAATCCATTTTAACATATTATCTACATGTTAAATCACCTTAACCTAATATAGCCCCTCCCCTTCTTTTATTTTTTTGGGCTTCTTCATAGGTGTCTTCAGCAGAGTTAATGAGTTAATGTGAAAATGATGACAGATGATGACATTGATATCATAACACAAATCCTGAGTAATACTTGGCATTAACAAATGGAGTCATTTATTACAGCTGATGCAATGGTACATGGGAATGACCCTGGGAGACAGCCCAATGAGACACAGCCAATGGGATCAGCCAAGGTCCGTTAAAAGACAGCTTAGCTTGCAGTAGGAATGTGAACGGGGCAAGAGGCTCAGCAGGGACCCTCCCTAGTTTCTTGGGCTGTAAAGGGAACTGTGTGGGGAAGAAATGTACTTTCATATTTGCAAGATTCTTTTAATGTAACGTTACAATAAAGTAGAATTAGCTGATCTGGTTTGTTTGATCTGGTTTGAGCACCAACTCAGGAAGCTTAAGCTGCCCAAGGAGCTGCTGATCCAGTTCTACAGAGGAATGATTGAGTCTGTCATCTGCACCTCTATAACTGTCTGGTTTGGTTCTGCAACCCAACAAGACAGACACAGTCTTCAGAGGATCATTAGAACTGCAGAAAAAACAATGGCTACCAACCTGCCTTCCATTGAGGACCTGTATACCGCACGAGTCAAAAAGAGGGCTGTGAAAATATTTACAGACCCTTCGCATCCTGGACATAAAATTGTTTCAACTCCTACCCTCAAAACGAAGCTATAGAGCACTGCATACCAGAACAACTAGACACAAGAACAGTTTTTTTCCAAATGCCATCACTCTGCTTAACAAATAATTCCCTCAACACTGTCAAACTATTCACTAAATCTGCATTATTATTACTATTAATCTTCTCATCGTTCCTATCACACATCTCCTCCCACTTGTGACTGCATGACTATAACTTTTCTGCTTATATCCTTGCAATTGATATTGATATTGATTGTTTCCTAGTATGATTTGATTGCTTATTCTACTGTATGACCGTCACTGGGTGTTGTGCCTTGTGATTCTTGATGAATGTATCTTGTCTTTTTATGTACACTGAGAGCATATGCACCAATCACACTTGGCCAATAAAGAATTCAATTCAATTCAATTCAATTCAATTCAATTCAATTCAATTCTATTCTATTCTATTCTATTCTATTCTATTCTATTCTATTCTATTCTATTCTATCCCATCCCATCCCATCCCATCCCATCCCATCCCATCCCATCCTATTCCTGTTTGATATACTTTGTAAGTCTGACAGCTACTGATTGGAATTAGTTTGGAATTGGGAAAGTTTAGAAAACATCATCCTATTTATGACTTGGGTTCGTTTTCCCTTTGGAACTGAATCCAATTGCAATAATATTGACCACTTTTCTTAACTCTTCCTATTTGCAATTCCTCATATTTTCAAGTGAAATCAAGCAAGCAAGCAAGCAAGCAAGCAAGCAAAATCCTAAAGCACCCTGAACCCAAACCTCGCTAAGGGAGGGAAGATTTTTTTTTTAATCCAAAGTTTTAGAAATGTATACATGTCTAGGCACTGAGGAGGAGGACTTGGATATCTAATTAGTTTTCTCTGGCTAGTATTCTGAATTTCTAGAATGAAAGGCCTTTTTGCACAATTTGGGGGAATGACTGCTGCTGTCTGAAATCATCAAATAACCATCCAACTGGGATCACCCATAAGAGTCTACATTTAGTGAAGCAAAATAAAGGCATGTTACAAGCCTGGGGAAAAAGAGCTTCGTCAGAAACTTGCCAAGTGACTGTGAAATGAGGGGACGACGACAAAAAGGGAAGGAATCTTAATTAGGGCTTGAGAGAGTATTATGCTCCTTTTTCCTCTTAAAGACCTCTTCTAGTAAGGCAAATTGGCTGAGAAGACTGAACAAAATTAATATTTGCAAGAACGGCCCAAGGGTTCAGGAACCAGGCGAAGGTGTTCAATCTTCAATCCTCCTAACCAATCAATCTTATTCATCATAGACAACACACCCCTAAGGCTGCTATTGCTACGATGGAAGAGAGGATGGAATTTGTGTCTTAGAATTTTGCTTCCCAAAACATACATTCTTAGACATTCACTGAAAAAGAGTCTTGTTTTTTACGGGAACTTTTTTTTTTTTTTTGAATGAGGGACTTAATTCGGCTCTTGATGGCATTCCTGGGGCCTCTTCAGAAGAAGACTATGATCAGTGGTGGGATTCAGCCACTTCGCACCCCTTTGGGAGAACCGGTTGTTAACTTTCTGAGCAGTTTAGCAAACTGGTTGCTAGAAGAAATCATTAGGGCAGAGAACCGGTTGTTAAATTACTTGAATCCCACCATTGACTATGATCCTAGGGCAAACTGTATATTATGTTTTCCATTGATGTGTTCCCCTTAGGGGAAATGCATGCAATTCCTGAATGTTCTAAGACAAGGGTCTATGGAGATTCTCCATCATCTGGGCCATGGTTGTAACAAAGATGCTTTTTTCAAGAGGCAATTGGACTTCCTTGTTTTTCTTTGAAGACGTTTCACTTTCAATTCAGCAGACCATCTGCATTTAAAAGACAAAGGCCGCTCTTTTGAAGACAGCAAAGTCCACATTTTGGACAGAGAGGACTGCTGGTTGAAAGAGGGGTCAAAGAAGCCATCTATGTCAAAACTGAACAGCCCTCCCTCAACGGGGAGGGTTATGACATCATCTATCTCCAGTCTACAACACAGTCCTTTCAACAGTTCCAAGAAGGCTCCACACTCATTTGCATCACTCAGGTGACCCTGAGGACACCTCCAGGTGACCTTAACAACCCGCTAAAAGAATGCAAATGGCCAGCTGTTTGCAAGGAGTATAAATCCTTCCATCCCCCACCATCCAATCAGAGCCAAAGAAGCTTCTTGGATGAGAAGCAAAATGTCTTCAAAGAAAAACCAGAAAGTCCAGTTGCCTCTTGAAAAAGCACCTTTGGGATAAGATAGGGGTCCTTAACCCCTGTCCGTGACTTATTGGGAACCAGGCCACCAGAGTGGCAGGCGAGTGTACAAATGTCTCTTGCTCAGATATTTTAATCATGATTCTGGTACTATATTACCTTATGTCACCAGACTTGAAATTTTGGGCTTAAAAAATTTAGAACTCCGCTGCCTTCAGTATGACCTAAGCATAGCTCATAAAATCATCTGCCACATGTCCTACCTGTCAATGACTACTTCAGTTTCAACCACAACAATGCACAAGCACACAATAGATACAAACTTAAAATGAACTGCTCCAAACTCAATTGCAGAAAATAGGACTTCAGCAACAGAGTGGTCAAGACCTGGAATGCACTACCTGACTCTGTGGTCTCTTCCCCAAACCCCCAAAATTTTAACCTTAGAACTGTCTACTATTGACCTCACCCCATTCCTAAGAGGTCTGTAAGGGGTGTGCATAAGCGCACCAGCGTGCCTACCGTCCCTGTCCTAATGTTCCCTTTAATTGTATTCATTTTATGTATTCAGTTCATGCTTATACTTACATATATTATGTAATACTTACTCGACAAAATAAATAAAAATAAAAAATAAATAAATGTTGAGGTTTGGCATCCAGGCTCTGACTGGCCCCTTCTAACTCTATGGTTCTGTGCCATCTGTAATTCCGTTACTCAGAGTGCTATGATATTTCTAGAACTGAAGACAACTTTGAAGCTCAGATTTCCTATTAGGAAAAGCTCCTGGAAGGAACACCCTAATTAGGTCTGTTTTGGGGGGAATTTAATTAAATGTGGGAAGCCCTGGGAGGCTGCAGACCTGCAAAAGACTGAAGACGGAACATTCACACTGGTTATCACATCCACAAAAGTAGCTTTTTTACTATTTCATCCCTAACTTACATTCTACCTACAAGATTTTCACTGGGTTTTTCTTCTGCGCTGAGAGAATTTTTCAGAATTTAATTCTCTTTCATCAGTTGAATGGAAACTGGTAGAGAAAAATCCCAGGGGGCTTTTTGAACATTATCATATATCACTTGCTTATATAAGGACTAACTTTAAAAAGAAAAAAGAAGAAGAAAAAGGAATCTAAGCCACAGCAGCTAATAAAACAACGTGGCAGGAAGGAAGGGTGACTCACAACGCCTGAATCCTTCAGATCAGCAAACCCATCAACTTCTGTCGTTTCAACCTTTCCACTGGGAGTGAATCAAAAGAAACAAGGTGTCTTTCGAATAAATAAATTCCACTCCATATATATCTCCCTCCTCTTCCTTGAGCCAAGAGGCAAAACAGTAAGAATAAGAAATTAATTTTGCAAAAGAGAGCTTTCACTTCCATATTCAGAAGACAAAAAGCAATAGAAAATGGTGCAAGAAGCAGCTGAGATTGCAGTATGTGCCGGACAAATGAATGTTACAGGATCAGGATAGCATTGGAGAATAATTGAAAGCTCTCTTATTTTGAAATCATGCTCATTAAAGTTAGTTTTAAAAAAGGAGAGGAAATGGAAGGATCTTTGGTGCTCTCTGAGCTTGGTTGTTTTCTTGCAGAGTTTCATTACCGAGCTAGGTAATATCATCAGTGATAGAAGGGAGTAGGATTTACCCTCTGTTTATATAAGGATAAGGATAAGGATAAGGATAATTTTACTTCTATACCGCCCCTCTCCCGAAGGACTCGGGGCAGTGTACAGCCACAATACAAATATCACAATTTAAATTTAAACAATTATTAAAAGTATTACATTTAAGGCCAATTAACTAAAAAACCCAAAAATTTAAGAATTCCAAATTTAAAACTCAATTTATGAAGCTAGCCCTGCCTGTCGGAAGAGCAGAGTCTTAAGAGCACAGCGGAAAACTCGGAGGTCAGAGATCTTGCGTATGTCCGGGGGCAGTTCATTCCAAAGGGCAGGGGCTCCCACAGAGAAGGCTCTCCCCCTGGGTGTCGCCAGCTGGCATAATTTGGCCGATGGCACCCTGAGGAGTCCCTCTCTGTGGGAGTGAACTGGACGGTGGGAGGCTATCGGTGGCAGAAGGCGGTCTCATAGGTACCCAGGTCCTAGAATAGAATAGAATAGAATAGAATAGAATAGAATAGAATAGAATAGAATAGAATAGAATAGAATAGAATTTTTTATTGGCCAAGTGTGATTGGACACATAAGGAATTTGTCTTGGTGCATAAGCTCTCGCTGTACATAAAAGAAAAGATACGTTCATCAAGAACGAATGTGGCTTGCCCTGTCGGTGTTGGTGGGTGAGTTGTTAGTGGTTTCTTATTTAGGTTGTTGTTGACTGATTTTTTGTCTGAATTGGTAGTTCCTTGATTGGGATATTGTTTATTGCTTGGTTGTTAGTCTAGTTTTAAGATTAAAACTAGACTGTTATCTAAGTGTTAAACTGAGCTTATCTGGCTGCTGATTGCTGGTGAGGAGGTGTTTTAGTCTGTTCGATAGTCTCATTTGAGACAATCTGGGACAAATGGAAGGAATATTTGGCCTGGAAGTGTTGTCTTCCTGATGATCCACTGTGAAGTTGTCCTAAGCACCTAAGAAACATCAATCAATCAGAATAGAGCTGGAAGGGATCTTGGAAGTCTTCTTATTTAAAAAAAAAACATTTAAAACATATTTAAAAACATTCTTATTTTTTAAAAAAACCAAATATACAGTATACAGCAGCGATGGCTAACCGCTTCTGGACCGAGTGCCCAAAGCGCCTGAACCCCCAAAATGCAATGTGCATGTGGCCCCCGTACATGCACCCCACCCTCTGCGTGGTCCTCTGCATGCCCCCCCCCATCTGCCAGTGTGGGTTGCCCCTGGTTTGGACCAGTTCACAAGAACCGGTAGTAAAACCAGTGGGAAGCTCCGCCCACCGACCCTGACATCATCAGGAAGCTTCTGCGCATGCGCAGAAGTGCGCATGGCCCAGTTGTGAACCGGTAGTAAAGGTAAGTAGAACCCACCCCTGCCCCCCGCGTATGTGCGCATGCCCCCATGCGTGCCATAGGTTCATCATCATGGTATATAGCCTAGCATTTGGTTTGTCATGCAAGGGCATCCAAACTACTAGGCATGAAGGAATGTTGCCCTATCAACTGTTCCTGTTTGGTTGCCTAGAATTGGAAAGAAATATGGTATTTTCCAAATCTTTGAGTTGGTAATTTCTACATAATCTCTAACTCATGATGCTTGGTATTCAGAGCAGTTATCTCCTCCCCAACCCCCCAAAAATGCCTGGATCAGCTAATCTGGCAGCAGAATTTTTATGGAAGAAGATCATTCCCTTTGAGAAGAACAGCCAAATGGGTTGATCGTGGCATGGATGTGGCCAAATAATGCACCCTGTTTGATTATAGCCATTTTGAAATATCCCTCGCTTCTAAAATGACAGTGATCCATTTGGGAAACTTGCAAAGAGGAAGTGCCTTGGTGGCACAGCAGACTAAAGCACTGTTAAGTAGCACCAGCTGCCTGCAATTACTGCAAGTTCAAATCTCACGAGGCTCAAGGTTGACTCAGCGTTCCATCCTTCTAAGGTAGGTAAAATGAGGACCCGGATTGTGGGGGCAATAAGCTGACTTTGTATAAAAAAGAACACCGCTTGCCGGGGGGGGGGGGAAGGGAAAGCCCTACTAAGCAGGTATATACAAAAGTATGAAGGCTATTGCTTAACGCATTGTAAGCCGCCTCGAGTCTCCAGAGAAGGGCGGCATATAAATTGAACCAATAAATAAATAAATAAATAGAATAATACCCATTTAGAATTACTGTGTAGGGGGGAAAAGGCATGTATTTGAAAGAATTGCATACAAAAAGCATATGTTAGGCATAGCCGTGTACAAAAATGCATCTGTTAGGGAAAATTGCATTCAGACATGCATCTGTCAGAGAAACCTGCAAAAGATGGATGTAATGAAAAGCTGCATACAATTTATAAGAGTATTAAAAAATGTAGAAATTTGGTGGAATGAATAAATACATGCCTTACTTATGTACAAAGGATTTACACCGTCTCACCCATAACTGCTTCCATGACTACCCAACCACAATGTGGTTAAGGCACCAGGCAAGAAACTGGGAGATTGTGAGTTCTAGTCCTTTCTTGGGCATGAAAACTGGCTGGGTGACCTTGGCCCAGCCCACCTCAGAGGGGGAGTTGTTGTTGTGGGGAATATAGGAAGAGAAAGGAATATTACATCTGTTTGCTGCCTTGAGTTATTTATAAAAATAATATTTATAAACATGATATAAATTAATTAATTCATTAATTAAAACAATGCTTTGTAGTTATGGGAATTGTTGTCTAATTTATCTGGAGTCCATCAGTTGGGGACAGATGTTCTATATCATAATAATATTATTACTAGTTTGCATGAGGACATCTAATTCATACTTTTCTTATAGGGCTTGTTTGGAGTTTAACTGAAACTACTAAGAGACAAGCATCTTTTGAATCAAGATATATAATTCACTTCATTTTTTTCCCCATAATGGTCAGCTAGATGTCATTAGGGAGCTTATATGTGTGGTAACAAGCACCATATCCACTGTGTAGCCCTAACATCTTGCAAAGCATCTGTAATTGTACAAAATAATACAACTGGTATTCTTGGAAATCCATGAAAATCTCCCAATGTGTATTGTTAATTGCAACAATCTGTTGGAATTAAGATTGCTGGGAGAAATATCAACAACCTCAGAGATGCAGATGATACTACTCTAATGGCAGAAGGTGAAGAGGAACTAAAGAGCCTCTTGATGCAGGTAAAGGAGGAGAGTGCAAAAGTTGGCTTGAAACTCAATATTAAGAAAACTAAGATCATGTTATCTGGCCCTCTCAATACCTGGTAAATAGATGGGGAAGAAATGGAGGTAGTGACAGATTTTATTTTCCTGGGCTCCAAGATCACCACAGATAGGGACTACAGCCAAGAAATTAAAAGACGCTTGATCCTGGGGAGGAAAGCTATGGCAACTCTAGACAGCATACTAAAAAGCAGAGACATCACCCGGCCAACAAAAGTGCATATAGTCAAGGCTATGGTTTCTCCAGTTGCAATGTATGGCTGTGAAAGTTGGACCATAAGGAAGGTTGAGTGCTGAAGAATGGAGGCCTTTGAACTCTGGTGCTGGAGAAGACTCCTGCGAGTCCCTTGGACTGCAAGGCGATCCAACCACAGAGATGCTCTTTAGAAGGCCAGATCCTGAAGATGAAACTCAAACACTTTGGCCACCTAATGAGAAGGAAGGACTCACTGGAGAAGAGCCTAATGCTGGGAACAGTTGAGGGCAAAAGAAGAAGGGGACAACAGAGAACGAGGTGGCTGGATGGAGTCACTGAAGCAGTCAGCGTGAGCTTAAATGGACTACGGGGGATGGTAGAGGACAGGAAGGGCTGGAGGAACGTTGTCCATGGGGTCGCGATGAGTCGGACAGGACTTTGCTATTATTATTATTATTATTATTATTATTATTATTATTATTATTATTAAGATTTATATGCCGCCCTATCTCCAGCCGGACTCAGGGCGGCTCACAACAGTAAAAAACATCTAATGGAAAAGTTAAAAAGAAATTAAATCCAAATTTCATAATTTAACAGTTAAAAGTGCAATTAAGACTAACAAGTTAAAAATTAAAACCCCACCAATCCAGGCCAGCCAAACGAAACAGCCACGTTTTCAGGTCACGACGGAAAGAGCGGAGGTCGGGGGCCAACAACTGTTGACTAACAATAAGAACAACTGTTACTAAGCTGGCTCCAGATGGTTATGGAGCATAACCAGCTCAACTATATTAAGAGGGTCTCAGCACATGAGTAGAACTGATAGCAAGAGGTTCATCCTAAAGGACATAAGGAAATTAGCTCTTAAAGCCAAAAATGCAACTGGAACAAATAATAACTCAAAAGGTGCCATTAAAACCAGAAACTTACTTATTAGGAATACCTACAAACAAATATGAAAAAGAAATAATATATTTAATAACACACATTTTGACTGCAGCAAGAATCATATAAGCACAAAATTGGAAACAAGAAGAGGTCCCGACTCAAGAGAAATTAATATCCAAAATTATGGAATGTGCTGAGATGGATAGACTCACCAAGGAGATCCAAGGAAAGGAAGAATCTAAATATTATCTGGTCTGGCAAAAGTGGTATAAATGGTTAGAGGGAAGTGAAAAAAAAAGAGAAGAAGAAAGAAAGGAAAATTAAATAAAAGAAAAGATATCAATAGAGTAAAATATTTTTTTTACATCAAATGAAATTTAAGAAAGAGATACCAGATATCAATAAAATAATATCATTATATAAGGTGAGAGAAATAATGTATACTGAAGAATATAGGATATTGATATTGTAACAATTCAGATATTATAGGTAGATGTCATTAAGATGATGCTTGTTGTAAATTGTTTTACTTGCATTTATAAATGTATTATGTGGTTTCTTAAATTAATAAAAGTTTAAAAAAAAAGAAAAAGAAAAAGAAAAAAAAAGCCAAAATAGTTAATGTGGTGCCACCCAGTTCCAGGAATGTATCTACTGGCCTACATAAAATCAGGTTATTCCTAGGATGTGTGTAGAACTCATTCTTTGCATCGGTGTTTGTTTTCTTCTCCATCCAGCTACCTGTGATACCAATGTAATTTTTTTTCTGGAATGCCCCACCCATAGAAACCCTGTGAGGTTTTAAGGACGTATATCATATTGATAAGCCTCAAGTTTAGCTACTTCTCATATGTGGGAAGATAGCAATTAAATCAATGACAAGATTTTCTCTATTGCTGACTTGGATTGGTGTTTTTTTGTTTTTGTTTTTTTTTAGCGCTAGGTGCAATTCACCCCCAAATTTGTGGAGAAACTGACTGGATCATTCTCTGATCTTCAGACAAAGGAGAAGTTCTCCAAAATTTCTCAAGAGCAGAGAAAAAAGTCTGAAGAAAGGAGAGACCTTGAGATTTCTTTTCTGGGATTGAAACGAAGCCTGGGCATTCAGGGACACTGCAGAGAGATGGAGAGCGGGTTGCAAGGGAAAAAAAGGAGATAACAATCAATCTTTTGCCCACTTTATTATGAAATAAATGTAAAGACTTCTGAGTCTCATAGAATGAAATATATGTAGCTCAGTGTTGAATTGAAATGTGTGAACTGCCTACAAGAAAATAATGAAGCTGAGAGAGCACCTAAGACTGTCAAATGCCTGTCCAGTCTCTTCTTGAAAATCTCCAGTGATGGAGCCACCCACAACTTCTGGAGGCAAGCTGTTCCACTGATTGATTGTCCTCACTGTCAGGAAATTTCTTCTTTGTCCTAGGTTGGATCTCTTTTTAATGAGCATCCATCCCTTACTCCTTGTCCTGCCCTCAGATGTTTTGGAGAATAGGTTAATCCCTCTTTTCTGTGACAGCCCATCAAGTACTGGAAAAGTGCTATCATTTCACCCCTAGTCCTTTTCTTCATTAGACCCGACATACCTAGTTCCCTCAATTGTTCATCATACTTAGAGTGTTCTGTCTCTTCCTTCTCTCCTTCATAATGTCCTTTCCTGTTCCTTATACCCAGAGGTGTAAGGAAATGGAATATCATTGTCCACTGCTTTCCTTCTGGTCCGAAAAGTGAATTGAGCCCAGCAGATGTAGACAAGCAGAGGAGAAATATGAGGAGATGAAAAGATGCCCTCACTGAGGTAGTCCATGACATTTTGCTACCCATGGAGAAGAACAAAATGGCAATGTCATTTTGTCGTTTTCCATCAGTAGAAAATGAGAAGAATTTTATTTTGGCTTCAGGGAGAGATTCACTTTTTTAAAAAAAAATCATACCAAAGGTAATACTAGTTTGGGAGCTCAGGACAAGCTGGAATCTCCTTGTGGCTCAGTTCACTGAAAGGAAATGGCTAGCAAGTTCAAGAGGAATAGCTGGTAACTCCAGTTGCTTACCCACAGGATCTGACACCTGAGGCCGTTGCCTCATTCTGTTTAATGGAAGGGTTGGCGCAGGCAATTCCTCCTAAACTTGAACTGATACATAATTAATCATCTGGTGGACGGGAAGTTATCATGGCCTGGGTAGAAGAACTGCTCTCCTCACCTCCTTCAATCACTTGGACCTGAGAACTGTGCTCCATTTTGGAAGCTGGTTCTTCTTATAAAGAAAAATGTTGTAGTTGGGTTATCATTTTTTTTTTTTTTACATACAGTATATGGTGGGTATAGTAGCAGTTATTTTTAAATAATTTTTAAATTTATTTTGAACTCTGGTGCTGGAGAAGACTCGTGAGAGTCCCTTGGACTGCAAGGTGATCAAACTGGTCAGTCCTAGAGGAGATCAACCCTGACTGCTCTTTAGAAGGCCAGATCCTGAAGAGGAAACTCAAGTATTTTGGCCACCTAATGAGAAGGAAGGACTCCCTGGAGAAGAGCCTAATGCTGGGAAAGATTGAGGGCAAAAGAATGGGACGGCAGAGAATGAGGTGGCTGGATGGAGTCACTGAAGTAGTAGGCATGAGCTTAAATGGACTTCAGAGGGTGGTAGAGGACAGGAAGGCCTGGAGGAACGTTGTCCATGGGGTTGTGATGGGTCGGACATGACTTCACAACTAACAACAACAATTTAAATATTTGCAGTACATGTAGGGAGTTGGGCAAGATAACATGGGTGATATGACCTCTATACCATTATAAATCAAGCCATAAACAAGGAGAGATGTCCTTCAATATCTACACACAGGCATAAGGATGCATATGCAAGAACCCTCTTCTCCCACTGATCAGAGCTATATAGTGCTTCTCTTTTGGACTTTTTCAGAAGTCTATTTTACTTAGATGAAGTGTGCATGCAAAATTAAAAGCCAACTAAGTAGCAGCTGCCTTTCTGCTTATATCATGAATTAAAACGTAAGTGCTCTCTTAGATAAAATCCAAAACGTATGAACAGCTTTGTCCCAAAAGGATGCACTCCAAAATTTGTGGGAGTACAATTCCCAGCATAGGTTCTTGTATAGTGAAATGTAGTGTAATATAATTCATAGGCAGTCCTTGACTTGCAACCATTTGAAGTTATAATGGCACTGAAATAAAAGTAACTTATGACTGGTTCTCGCATTTCCATGGGCACATGATCAAAATCTAGGTGCTTGGCAACCAGGAAGTATTTACGATGGTTGCAGCATCCCAGGGTCATATGACTTGTGACCTTCCCAGCTGGCTTCCAACAAGCAAAGTCAATAAGGGAAATTGGATTCGCTTAATAACTGGAGTGAATCACTTAGCAACCATGGCAAAGAAGGTCATAAAATTGGGCACATCTTACTTAATAACCACCTTGCTTAGCAACAAATATTCTGGTTCCAATTGCAATCATTAGTTGAGGACTACCTACAGTATACCCAAGCCAGAATAGTAAATAACCTGTCTACAAGCAAAGAAGATAACAGTACTGAAAGCATGCTGGACTTAAAAACCCTTTCATACATGCATAAATCACGTAAAGTTTAGAAAGTACGATGAGCGTACCTCTGAGTCTGCATCTAGCAAACTTCTTGATTGCATTTTTATATATAAAAAAATGGGTAGAAAAATTGTTGGTTTGCAAATCTCTTCTCAAAAAAACAGTTAGAGTGAGCATCTCACCCTGCTCATTAAAAAGGAAAAAGAAACTACAAATCCCATTTCCCCCTGCTGAGAACACTGATAGTCTTCCTGTTGCTAGGTGTTTTTCTCAGGCAGAAATTAATTCTCTTCTTCTCTAATTTGTGATCTGGGATGGAAAAAAGTCCTTCATGGAGTCTACCGTGAAAGAAGTCATAGATATGATTTCCAGTCATCTCTACAAAGGAACTGATGCTCACTCAGTGGCCCATGGACCCATTGGAAGGACAAATACCCTACGTCAGAAAATCGTGATAGGGATGAATTTCTATTACCCTCAAGATAAAATCCCAAATACAAAGCTTTGAACCTCTTATTATTGTTCAGAACAATCATATCTCTAGCTGCTCATGACTGAAGCCTTATGGATTTCAAGAGCAGTGGAATTTTAACTGCCTTAGTCTGGATCCAACCTTGATCTCAACTCAACTGCAGCACTCTGGTGTAATCAAAATAGAATTAAATTAAACTTCAGTTCCCATGAAACTATGATGCACTATTGTTGACACTGATTTTAATAGTATGTACTTTCTGGATCCGACCCAGAGTTTCTATCTAAACTTCATTTTTAAAAGGCCCTGATGAAAAGTAGCAGAGTGTAATTATATTTAATGTTTGATTTTATTTTTGTTGGTGCTATAAATCAAATCGACTCTGTTTTCCTTTCAAAGACTGCAACTCACTCTTGAAATTTCCTTCATTTTAATAAATGCAAAGGTGGCGAGACTCATTCTTGCTTTTAGTCTGTTCTTTGTCTGCAGAGTTTCTCTGGGAATCTGCTATTTCAGAATGAAGAAGAGGTACACAACACTTTCTCACTCCTAAAACAGTCCCAAACCGACTGCAGAAACTCCTGAAAACGTTCCAAAGCCTTTGCTTAATTCATTCAAACCCGCAGACTGCCTCTCGGGTTTCTAATGCAAGCTCAGACGATTGCCTTCCTGCTAAACGATTCTTTTCAGCCACGTTTCATTTCAAAGACCCAATTGGGATGGAGAACTTTTCCAGAATTGCCTCTATCGGTTTTAAAAGTTGCATCCGCATAGGAGCTAAACCCATATTTTTCCAGACACCAGTCTCGGTGCCATAAGGATGTCAAAACATGTTTAGCCATACAGTCATTCAGAGCTTATTCTCCTTCCTCTCTCCATTGTAATAGGAGGGGGGAAAATAAGTAACTTACTTGTTTTGGAAATCCTTCTCTTCTTCAGTGGACTTTCCCAGGTCCCTCCATCTGCTGCACTGAAATTCCCCTTTCTATAGGCTGAAAGGCCATCAAAGAATCATAGATCCTTTTGGCATTCTTGGAGTGAAGAGGAGGACGACAACAAGGCGGTGGAAAAGGAGGAGGAAGAATATTCCAGCAGCAACATTCCAAGGGTGGAGTCACATCGCAAGGCAGCTTCCTAGCACACCCTGGCTTGTTAGCCTTGTGGTAGATGGTAGAAGCTTGGAACTCTTCCAGTTAAGTAATACAGGCACACCAGCGAAGTATACACAGCTCCGGATGCGCCCAACAGATTCCAGCACCATTCGTCAATGATGGTGCCGGTTCTTGGTGTTCAAGGGGTAACATCCCCTTGGCTGTCAAGGCTGGGTTAGGGTGAAATGGGCATTGTAGGGCATCATATTATGGGGTGGAAAGTTGAGTATTTGAAGGCACTCGTCATGACGTTTTGGAGTGGGACCAGGTGGCTAGTTGACGAGGCCTCCAAGAAAATGTTACAGAATTGCTGAGGATTGTATCCAGGGCAGGGAAAGCAGGAATCATGGAAACTCCAGTTAAGAGTATTGATGCAAGCAGAAGGACAAGTTGCCTTGAGGACCTCCAGTCTTTTTTTTTTTCTTAGTGAGGACCTTTGCCCCTACAGTTGAACAAAAGCTAAGTAATGGTCTTAATTTCTATGGCCATAGAAAACACAATAATATATTTTATTAATTTATATGTCATATTTCTAAGCTGCCCAAAATTTTCATTGAGATTGGTTGTCCAAGGTAGCCCAAGCCAACAGTTAACAAAAGTAGGATAAAGAGCAGGCAAGCAAATATATAATCCAAGTGACTGGTTGGTTTGATTAAACAGCTCAAATGTTTAATCAAACCAACATTTTTTTTATTTTTTATTTTATTTTATTTCAAATGTATATACCGCACCTTCTCTCGAAAGACTCAGGGTGGTGTACAGCCAGATAAAAACATACAATACAAACATTAAAAAACAATTAAAAGGATATATATTAATTTGGCCCCAGTTTAAGATAACAAACCAATTAAAAATTAAAAATATGTTAAAAAATGTGTTAAGCCAGCCTTTAAAGGTAAAGGTAAAGATTCCCCTCACACATATGTGCTAGTCATTCCTGACTCTAGGGGGCGATGCTCATCTCCGTTTCAAAGCCGAAGAGCCAGCGCTGTCCAAAGACGTCTCCGTGGTCATGTGGCCGGTATGACTAAGCACCAAAGGTGCATGGAACGCTGTTACCTTCCCACCAAAGTTGGTCCCTATTTTTCTACTTGCATTTTTTACGTGCTTTCAAACTGCTAGGTTGGCAGAAGCTGGGACAAGTAACGGGAGCTCACCCCATTACGCGGCACTAGGGATTTGAACCACTGAAGTGTTGACAAGCTCAGTGTCTTAGCCACTGAGCCACCGCATCCCACCACATTCACTTAAGAAGCTCTAAAGAGCCCAGACTTACAAAGTCTGAAGAACTTACAATTACTTAGTAATTTACTGAGAAAAAAAAACTTCAATATGATCCTGTCCAATACTCCAATTAAAACTTTCCTCCAGGTGTTTTGGAAGTGAAGGCTGGGAGTGTGGATGAAAGATAAAGCCAAATTGTGAAAGACAATCTGATCTTATGCCCTTAATACACCCATCATGGCATTCAGTGAGCACCATATTTTTTTTCCTCCCTTATATACTGGTCCCCCAAGCTACATGGGTGGGAAGCAGCATAATATAGAGACCAAAACATAATATAGAGACCAAAGAGTAGCAAAAACAGATATTAAACCATCGGCACATTAAACCAGATGACCATTTCACAGGCCTACTGCCAAACTGAAATCTGTCATGGCACAGCCAAATGAGCCTGGATGGATTCTGCTCATAAGCACCATTCTTTTTCACTCCTTAATTAATAGCCAATTATGGAACATCATCATCACACTTCAAAGCAACTCAAAATTAAGTCAGGTTATTTTTTGGAGTTAGGGTTGCCAGGTCTGCTTCCAAAAAATAGCGGACAAGTGGGGGGGGGGGGGTTAAATAGTAAAAAAATAATAAAAAATTGCAATTAAATTATATATTTTATTACAAACATTTTAACACGTATTAAAATAATCACTTCAAAACTTTACTTAAAATTCAAAACATCAAATATATTATAATAATATGTAAAATATTAAATTACATTTTACTTTGCTGTCATGTGTATTTTTTATTTGACTGCGCAGCTTTGATTAATTCTTTGTGTTTAAGGAATAATTCTTTAATTTCAGTACAACGTTGAGAAATATTAAAAAATATACAAAGTTCACTTCAAACTGATGGTACAAGCAGTCGGTTACGTTCGTCAGTCCACAAATTTCCCATGACGCTGAAAATTCGTTCAACGTTTGCATTTGATAGCGGAATTGATGCACAATACTGGAACAGTTTCAGTAAACTCGGAGCTGGCTTTTTCTTGAAAAAGTACGTCCACTTATCAAGGGATGAATCGCCCTGCAGATGAACATAAACTTCTTCTAAGGCAGAAATTTCATCGAAGAGAGTGTTGGGTGGAAGTTCTTCTCGCCATGGTGATAATAACCAGATGTTCATCATTTCTTCTAAAGTTGGAGGATTATTGCGATCAATTAGATTGAAACAACTTAGCATCTCATATACTGAATCGGTGAAATTATACCACTTTTCTAGGTACGCAATGGCTCTTTGATACACGTTGATGGCTTCTTTCTTGAACTTTTGCACGGCATTCTCAGGCAAATGTTTTTTACATAAGGCAAATAAAACTTTCATTCCAGAGGACTTCCGGCGGTGACATCATCACGAATGGGTGAGGAAACGGAGGCTCCGTCTCTGAAACCCAAATTTCCTCATTAATTGCTCTTTAGGGGCATTCCCGAACTTGGAGGGATCGGGAAATTAAAGAGGAATTCGCGAAGCCCCCTGGTGTTGCGCTGTCATCAGGGAGGTCGAGCGATCAACCTCTTAAATTGGTGGAGAAGAAGTCGGCCTTATCGGCGGACAGGAGGGATGGCGCCCGCCTAGATCGAAGCAAAAAGTGGAAGCAAATCCGAGTGACTGTCAGATAGATCACCTACAACAGAGATGGCAAATGGGACGCGCGAGCGAATCAGAGAAAGACAAGTGAGTTACAACAGCGGCGATACAAGAGCAGAAGGAAAAAAGGGGGAATAATTATAGCGCGGAAGAGAGAATCCCATAGAATGACTAAGCAAATATAAGAAAAGGAGAAATAGCGCTCGAAGCGGTCTGACTGCGGACCTTTACAGCTGATCAAAGGGAGCAGCCTGTGGACTTTGTGGATATAGAGACAAGCTGTTTGATCTTGGGAATTATAACTGATTCAAACCCCAAACATTGGAAACCGAATACAGAGACTGAAATACCGGACTAAGTGGTGAATTTCACGGATACAGAAGATCTGTCGGGATTTCGAACTCTGGATTTACAAATAACTTTGGATAATAAGAACTCAAGTTTAAAAAAAAAAAGATTTGAAAATTGAATGCAGAGATCCGATGACTGGGAGAAGAAATTAAAAAAAAAAAAAAGACTGAGACGACACAGATTGCGTTTTTCATGATTGTGAAAGAACAGACTGAGAGAGGTAAAGCAAGAAGACAATAAGGACTAAAGAAAATAAAAATTAAGTGAATTATTAATTTTGAACTGTTTAATTAGTTAATAAGTTTAATATTTGAAAGAAATATATAAGTTGACAATATTTTTATAGCTATAAATTGTATTGTGGAATTGTAGTTAGATAAGGAATTATTGTTAAAGCGAAAGACTGATTTTTATATATCTCTGAGATAGACTGATTGAAAAAAGGGGGTAACTGAAAAGATTGCTAATTAGAAAATTAAGAAAATTAAATTAAAATCCTGATTGATAAGTAAATAGATTTATACTGTGAACAAGAATTAATTGCTCAATTGGGATAACTGGCAATATAATATAATATAACTATATATAAGTTGTGTGGTGTATAAGTAGTATTTGGAGGGGAAAAGAGATATTAAGGAATAACTTAATAATTGATGTTAAGGTTGGAAAGCTTTACACGAATATTAAAAATGTCTACAACATCCACCATAACAAAGACAGGGAAAAAACCTACAACTAGTACGTTAGTAATGACTCCTTCCCCCTCACAACAAAAAACAATAGATAGCATGATGGGGAAAGAAAAAGAAAAAGAAAAACTGGAAATGGCACCTAATGTAATACAAGATATGTTTCAAAAGATCCAGGAAACACTGCTTCAAACACAAGAAAAAATAGCTGAAAATCAGGAAGAAATGAGAACGTTCCATGCAGAGATCAGAAATGAATTAGGAGAAGTTAAGGAAGATATTAAGACCATGAAAGATAAAATTGGGGGCATTCAAAATTCTATAGCAGAAAATGAACAGAGAATTAGGAAAACGGAAACAAAAATAGATCACGTGGAATTAAAAGTAGAAGCAATGGAACAAAAAACCCTACAACTAAACAAAGAAATGTCAGATTCCTTGGCCATGCTCGAAATGGAAAAGGCCTCATACTTCTTGCGTTTTCAAAATGTCCCAGAAGAAAAAAATGAGGACTTAGAAGGAAAGATGGTGGAGATTATTGCAGGAATGATACAAAAAGAGCCAGAAGAAATAAAAGGACAATTGGAAGAAACTTATCGTGTACAAACAAATTATATAAGAAGACACAGATTGGCGAGAGAAGTCCATGTTAAATTTTTAAAAAAATCAATCCGAGATGAAGCCTATAAGAAATCTAGAGAAGAAACGGTGATCTATAATGGAAAAGAAATTATAATCTTAAAACAGATACCCCGAAGAGTAAGAAATCTACGACAACAATATCAGTTTTTAACACAACTACTGATCAAATACAAGATAATGTATAGATGGTTGCCAATAGAGGGGATCTTAATTACGTGGGAAGACAAAAGATATAAAATAGATACTCTAGAAAAGGCAAGAGAATTTCATAACACACATTTTAGACTAGAAGTAGAACAGGAAAGTAAGGAGGAAACAGATAGTAAAAGTCAAGAAGAAGAACCAATAGAAACAAAGGAAGAAAAAGAAATAAGACAGAGGCAAGAAAAAGAGAGAGAACAGAGAGAAGGTGCAAAACCTAGAGAACGGATGGAAACAAGAAACACCAAAAAACAGATATAATAGGCAATGGATGAACAGATCAAACTCTTTTCGGTAAACATTAATGGCTTAAATGCCCCAAAGAAAAGGAATCAAATTTTCACAAAATTACGAAAATTAGAAGCAGATGTAATATGTCTGCAAGAAGTACACATTCAAAAAGATTATCAAAAAATCCTAGAAAACCCCAAATTAGGAAAATTATATTTATCTCTGGCCCCAAAAAAGAAAAAAGGAGTAGTGATTTACGTAAAAGAAAAAATACAATCTAAACTAGTTTATACCGATGAGCAAGGTAGAGTGGTGATGGTTGAATTAGAAATAGGAAAAAGGAAAATGTTAATTGTAGGGATTTATGCACCTAACCAAAAACTACAGGTTTTTTTTAAAGACCTACATATAAAATTAGCAGAATTAGAATATGATGATATTTGTGTAATAGGGGATTATAATGCAATAGTAAATGCAAAGAAAGACTACAAAACTGGGAAAAAAAAACAAAAGAAAAAAGAAATACTTCCAAAAGAATTCTTTACTATGGCTGAAGAACTAAACTTGGCAGACGTATGGAGGGAAACACATGAAGAAGAGGCCCAATACACCTTTTACTCCCATCCGCATAACTCCTGGTCAAGATTGGACATGGCATGGATGACCCCAAGTATCAAAACAGAAGTAGAAAAAATTGAGATAGGCACAAACCAATGGGCAGACCACAATCCACTATTCATAAACTGGAAAGGGGAAAGAAGACGTAAGAGATGGACAATGAACCAAAGATTATGTAAAGAAAAAGAATTTAATTTGATGTTAGAAAAGGAAGTAAAAATATTCTTTCAGATAAATAAAATAGAGGAAACCTCTTTACAAAACACATGGGATACTTTAAAAGCATATATAAGGGGCCTAGTAATAGCATATACGAGGAAAAAGAATAAAGAGAAGAAAAAACAATTAGATAAATTAGAGAAAGACCTAAAACAAATAGAACAAAAACTCCAGGAAAAGCCCCAGAACAAAACAATAAGAGAAGAATGGGAAATGATTAAGCATAAATTGAATTTGATAAACCAAATAGAACTAGCCCAAAAAATAAAAATGGCGAAACAAAACTATTTTGAGCACGCAAATAAAACGGGCAGATGGCTAGCCTATAAACTGAAAAAAGAACAGAAAAAAAGAATGATATACCAATTGAAAGATGATAAAGGAGAAATTCAACATAGTAAAGAGGCCAAAAAAGATATTATTAAGAAATTTTATGCGAATCTATATAATCAGGGGAAAATAGAGGAAGATAAAATAAAACAGTACATAGAGAAATCAGGAATGCCAAAAATCACAGAAGAACAAAGAATTACTCTCAATAGGCCAATAACCAAATTAGAACTAGACGAAGTACTGAAAAAGCAAAAAAAACAATAAAACACCGGGTCCTGACGGGCTACCGGTAGAAATATATAAAACAATGCAAGAAGTATTGGGAGAGAATATGTTGCGATTATATAATGAAGCTATGGAGAAAGCCAAGATACCAAATTCATGGACAGAAGCCATAATAACAATCATTCCAAAAGAAGACACAGATCTCCAGTTAATACAAAACTATAGACCTATTTCATTATTGAATGCCGATTACAAAATATTTGCAGCAATCTTGGCAGAAAGAATTAAATTAGTATTAAATACATATATACACCCAGACCAAAATGGATTTCTGCCGGGACGCCAAATAAAGAACAACATGAGAATAATACTTAATGCTTTAGAATACTATGAATCACACCCGGAGAAGCAGGCAGTGTTGGTTTTTCTTGACGCCCAAAAGGCCTTCGATAACCAAAATTGGAAATTTATGATTGAACAACTACAAAATATGCAAATTGGGGAAAAATTTGGGAAAATTATAGCAGAAATCTATACCAAGCAATCAGCAAGGATAATTATGAATGATGATATAACAGACAAATTTAATATAACAAAAGGAGTTAGACAAGGCTGTCCACTTTCCCCCTTACTATATATTCTATCATTGGAAACCCTGTTGAAAAAAATTAGAGAAGATCAAGGAATTGAAGGTTTAAGGATTAATAGAGAAGAATACAAAGTTCAAGCCTTTGCTGATGACTTAGTGTTTTTGACAGAAAATCCTATGGAATCTATACCTAATTTGTTTCAAAAAATAGAAGAATTTGGAGAAGTGGCTGGACTAAAAATTAATAAAAATAAATCGAAGCTAATTGTTAAAAACCTTACGGAAATCCAAACAAAAGATTTGATAGATAATATACAAATTCAAACAACAAAAAAAATAAAATATCTAGGAATCTGCTTATCCACAAGAACATCAGCAATTAAAGAAAATAATTATGATAAATTACTAGAACAAACAAAGAAAGATTTAGAAAAATGGGAAAATTTACACATTTCATTCCTAGGAAGAATTTCGGCTATCAAAATGATTATATTACCTAAATTTCTATATTTGTTTCAGGTCACCCCAATTAAAATAGATAAACCGTTTTTTGAAAAGCTGAATAAAATAACATCTAAATTTATTTGGCAAGGGAAAAGGCCACGAATAAAATTTAAACTGCTTCAGGATACAAAAGATAGAGGAGGAGCTGCACTCCCTGACTGGGAGATATACTACCAAGCAGCAGTACTATCGTGGGTCAAAGATTGGATAGAATTAAAGGACTCTAGAACTTTAACAATTGAGGGACACGAACTTCAAACTGGCTGGCACTCCTTTATGTGGGATGAGAAATACAAAACACATTCATATTTTAAAACACATACAATAAGGAACTCACTATTACAAATTTGGCTTAAAATTAAAAAACAACATTATATGAAGATACCAAATTGGCTAGCACCGGCGGAATCAATTAGACACCCAAATTTAACAGATAAGACAAAAATAATTAGATATAAAGATATAATTGACTATCAAGGCAAACTAAAGACAAAACAACAATTGGAGACAGATTTACACAGAGGAATAGACTGGTGGACTTACACTCAAATACAATCTAAATATAGAGAGCATATAAAAACATATGAAATTTACAATCAAAAACAAGAAATAGATAAAATTATATTAGATTCAGAAAATAAATTAATTAGTAGAATTTATAAATTTCTCCTACGCTATAAATTGGAAGAAGAGACAGTCAAAGAAACGATGATTAAGTGGGCTCAAAATATCAAACACACAATACCTTTGGAAAAATGGGAAAAGTTCTGGCAGGAAAACCTAAAGTTAACGAAAGCAACGGCGTACAAGGAAAACCAACTGAAAATGTTTTATTGGTGGCATATGTCTCCAACCAGATTGGCAAAAATACAACCTAAAAATAGCCCAATTTGTTGGAAGTGCAAAAAGGCACAAGGGACTTTCTATCATTTATGGTGGACATGCCCGGCAGCAAAGAAATTTTGGTCTAACATCAAAAAATGGTTGGAACAAATAACAAAAACACAGAATGAAAAAGAACCAGAAACATTTTTATTAGGAATATTTAACAAATCATACCCTAAGGATATTAAATATCTTACAATTCACATATTAACTGCTGCAAGAATAATCTACGCAAGAAATTGGAAACAAGAAAAAATACCAAGTGAAACAGAAGTAATAGGGAAAATTTTAGAATGCGCTGAAATGGATAGGTTAACCAAAGAATTACAAGAAAAAGAAGAATCAGACTATTATAAAATATGGAATAGTTGGTATAATTGGTTAAAAATTAGAAATACACAAAAAATATAGGGGATATATTACCGATTGATACATATATATGTAATAAAAATATTATTAGATTACAGAAAGGTGAAGGAATATATTATAAGTAGAATTGTAGAACGTCACTCTGAAAAAATGCTTAAGAAGAAATTATATTCTTTTTGTGTATATGTTGTATAAATGTTTGTTGTGTATATGTTACGTATGTCTTTTTTAATATTTATATTCAATAAAAATTATTTAAAAAAAAAAAAAAACTTTCATTCCAAAAAACTGCTCATCGTATTTTTTTTGCAAAGAATCACGCAGCTTACACATGATAATGTGAAGATCACATGCAAGAATTTTCTTGCTTTCCAGCTTCAGTAGGGTGTCTTGCATTATTGACATGAAGAAGTGCGTGAAATATAAATACAATTCTGAAATTGTTGGTTCATCGTCCTTTGCGAGTTCATTTTCCTGATCCGAAATAAGGTTCCAGATAACCTTATGGCACTCATCAGATCCAAGAGAAATAAAATACGATTTTAGAGGTATCCAGTTTAAAAGAAGTCTTTCGACCGCTTTAAACAAACTTAACCAACATGTTGGAACATGGTGCAAAACTTCATGGAATTCTGACTCGCAAAACTTACATACCATTTCATCATAAAGCTTTTGAATAAAAAAAATGTCCACTATTTTGTGAAAAAAAAATAGTGAACATAATGTGAAAAAAGCGGACTGTCCGCTCAAATAGTGGACACCTGGCAACCCTATTTGGAGTGGGGCAGAGGTGGGTTTCAGCAAGTTCTGACCAGTTATGGAGAACTGGTAGCGGAAATTTTGAGTAGTTCGGAGAACCGGTAGTAAAAATGCTGACTGCCCCCCCACCAATCTATTCTCTGCCTCCCAAGTCCCAGCTGATTGGGAGGAAATGGGGATTTTGCAGTAACCATCCCCTGTCATGCCCACCAAGTCACACCCACCAAGCGACAGCCATAGAACCGGTAGTAAAAATTTTTGAAACCCACCACTTGGGGGGGAGGGGGGGCGGTCCCTGACACTTATGTCTCAAAAAGGTTGTGAACCACTGCTGGGTTTCCCCCATAATCAGAGTATCTGATTGTGAGGCAAGACATTGCTTTGGTTCAGGGGTGAAATCCAATTTTTTTCCCCTGCCGGTTCTGTGGGCGTGGCTTGGTGGGCATGGCAGGGGAAGGATATTGCAAAATCTCCATTCCCACCCCACATGAGAGGAAGGATACTGCAAAATCTCCATTCCCTTCCATCCTGGGGGAAGGATACTACAAAATCCCCATTCCCGGGGGAAGGATACTGCAAAATCCCCATTCCCACCTCACTCTGGGACCAGCCAGAGGTGGTATTTGCCGGTTCTCTGAACTACTCAAAATTTCCGCTACCGGTTCTCCAGAACCTGTCAGAACCTGCTGGATTTCACCCCTGGTTTTGTTCCTTCCTCTCCCTGCAATCTCAATCTGTGTAAGGATGAACTGCCCTGACAGAAAAAAAATGCTAAGTGAAACCATCATTTTTTTCCCTCTGTAGCAATCTGCCTGCCAGCTGCCTGGTTTAGACATGCAGGCACTTGCAGTGAAAGGGGAAAAATGTTTAAAACACCTGCAAGCTGGCACGTAAGTTTCAAATGAAAGAAGTATTTTAAAAAAAATGCTGGTGCAGTTAGAAGCAGATTGTATTAGAAGCCAAGTAGTAGTAGGACAAAGGTAAAAAGGGAAAGGTTGAGTAAGGAACAGCAGCAGCAGCAACAACAACAAAAATAGAACAAAACGAGAAAACTTTTGTGATGTACTGAATCGGTGAATAATCTTCTCTTTTCTAACAGCAAATTATTTTTGTCACTTTATTGTCAAAGCTAAAGAAACCTACTGGCAAAATATCAGGATAAAAAAAATTATAAAAACTTAGAATCAGCGTCTTTTCTTAGTCCTTCCCATATGTTGAGTTCAAATGTGTTTTGTTTGGGATGCCAAGCCGAAAAGAAAATGGAAATGGATTTTACCTGACACAGCAGTGAATCAGAATAGATGTGGAAGGGGCCTTGGAGGTCTTCTAGTCCAGCCTTCTGCTCAAGCAGGAGATTCTATCCGTGTGATGGCGAACCTATGGCACGTGTGCCACAGGTGACACACGGAGCCATATCTATGCGCACGCGAGCGTTGCCCTAGCTCAGCTCCAGCGTGTATGCGCACCAGTGGTGGGTTCCTCCCGGCTCCGCCTGGTTCTCCCGAGCCAGTAGCGGTGACGATACATGAGTAGACCAGTGCCTGCAAAAAATAAATGGGTAGATCAGTACAGCTCTGCAAGCAGTTAAAAACCTGGTAGACCAGTACCTCTGCTAAATCCTAAATAATTGTCACATGACCATCAAGTCACACCCACAAAATAAGCCACGCCCACAGAACCGATAGTAAAAAAATTTAGAACTCATCCCTGATGCGCACGCTGCCCAGCTGATTTTCGGGCCTTCTGGGCTCACTGGAAGATGGGAAACGGGCCATCTCCGGCCACCCGAGGGCCTCCAGGGGGTGGGGAAGGCCGTTTTTGCCCTCCCCAGGCTCCAAGAAAGCCTCTGGAGCCTGGGGGGGTTGAAAAACAGGCCTACAGGGCCCACCCTGCCATCGTGTGCCAAAAATGGGGGGAATGCAGGGGGGTCACGCCCACATGCATGGGAGGCGGGGCACATTGAATTATGGGTGGGGGCACGCACCGCGCGCCTCCCACTTTTGGCACGTAAAGGTAGTAAAGGTAAGTAGAATTCACCCCTGGTCATGTGATCATGTTTTGAGACCTTCTTTACAAGCAAAGGCAATGAGGAAGCCAGATTCACTTAACAACCATGTTACCAATTTAACATCTGCAGTGATTCACTTAACAAATGTGGCAAGAAAAGTCTTAAAGTGGGGCAAAAATCACTGAACAAATTTCTCACTTAGTAACATAAATTCTGGGCTCAGTTATCGTAACTCAAGGACTATCTATATACAGGGAGTCCTCGACTTACAAACACTTGTTTAGCAATAGTTCAAAGCAGTGATGAAATGTAAAATTTGTTACTACAGGTTCTGTGGGCGTGGCTTGGTGGTGGGGTTTAATATGACTGAGTGGGCGTGGCCAACTTTTTTTTTTTTACTTTTAAAACCATTTTTCTACAACCTCTTCGGCTGAAGAGGTTGTAAAAAAAATGCTTTTAAAGTCTCTGACAATCCCAGCTGACTTGCCTTGATCGGCAGAGGCTTTTTTTCCTTTTAAAAATATTTTTTCTATAACCTCTTTGGCCGAAGAGGTTGTAGAAAAAATGCTTTTAAAAGCCTCTGATGATCCCAGCTGAGCTGCATGATCATCAGAGGCTTTTTTTTTTTACTTTTAAAAGCATTTTTTCGGCTGAAGAAGTTGTAGAAAAAATGCTTTTAAAAATTAAAAAAAAGCCTGTGATGATTGCGCGGCTCAGCTGGGCATGGGTGGGGGGGATTTCTGCTACTGGTTCAAAAAGTTACAACAATAATTTACAATCGGTCCTCACACTTAGGACCATCTCCGCATCCCCATCGTCACATGATCCAAAGTCCAGCACTCGGCAACCAGCACATACTTATGATGTTTGCGGCATTCCAGAGTTATGTGATGGATGTTTGCAATTTTCCCAGCTGGCTTCTGACAGAGTCAATGAGGGATGCCAGATTCGCTTAATGACCATGTGACTCACTTAACAACTCCAATGATTCGCTTAACAAATGGGACAAAAAAAAGATCACGCAATCAGGCAGAACTCACTTAACAATCACCTTGCTTAGCAATGGAAATTTTGGTCCCAGTTGTCATAAATTGAGGATTATCTGGAGTTTAAAAAAATCAGGGCAATCTCTGTCTGTTTGTCCCTCTCTCTCTCTCTTTTTCTGATGCACACACACCACACAAATGCAGAGTCATGGATACTTCACTGTTAAATAAATACCAAGAATACTACACTTCAGCCAGCAGAATATCGGCATAATCCTCTCCCGCTATGAAATCATTTCTAAAGCAAATTCTCTTTTCATCCAGCCAAAGGAGAATTGGTAGGGGGTAGAAAAAAAAGCAGGATAATTTCTCTGCCCAGCAGTAGCTGAGTCACTGACATTTCCCATATGTTTCTTTCCTAAATGGCTCAGAAAAGGTTGGAAGTTGTTTCCCCAGCCCTGCTCAACACATTCATCCATGCATATGCAAAGCCATGGAAGTTTAATTCAGATTGTATTCCTCCCGGTTCGGTCCGGTTTGGCCGAGCCGGTAGCGGTGATGATATGACGTCACCGAACCGGTTCTCTTTGTTTGGGAACTGGGCCTTCCCGCCCCTCCCCCCATTATTCTTACCTTTTATTTAGCCCCGCCCCCAATCTATTCGCTGCCTCCCGAGTCCCAGCTGATCAGCTAGAAGGAAAAAAACTGTTTAAACTCTTGCCGCGGGGCTTCAAAGGACCGCCCTACAGCTGATCAGTGTTAAAAGGCAGTGTGGTGGTAGACCAGTGCACTCAAAAAAGAAATGAGTAGACCGGAACGCTCCAAGAACAAATGGGTAGACCGGTACAGCTCTGCAAGCAGTTAAAAGTCTGGTAGACCCGTACCTCTGCTAAATCCTAAAGACTTGTCACATGACCATCAAACCACGCCCATAAAATAAGCCACGCCCACAGAACCGGTAGTAAAAAAATTTAGAACCCACCCCTGCCTCCCACCCCAGGTCAGCCCATGCTATTTATAAAACCGTGTTGATTTTTCTGGCCAAAACTGGAATACCAGAAATTCCTGGAAAGAAATAGGCTTTTAATTCTACAACGACTTTTGCAAAAGCAAGTTGTTCCATATCCCCCAGCTAGTTTTCAGCTTTGGCCAAAGAATATTACAAAGGTATCACTCAACTGTCAAGAAAGGTAAGAAAATAATTAGAGGCTGAAAAAAAATAAGGAGCTTATAAATAATTATGATCTCTTTACATACCAAAAATGCTGGATGAATTCAGAAGATCTTCAGAAGATATATTTCTGGGTCAGAATAGAGCTGGTAGGGACCTTAGAGGTCTTCTAGTCCAACCCTCTGGTCAAGCAGGAAACCCTATACCATTTCAGACAAATGGCTGTCCAATCTCTTCTTAAAAACCTCCAGTGATGAAGCACTCACAACTACTTTCTTAAAAAAAAAATAGTCAATACTTGATAGCAACAACGGTGGCAAAACCACATTTCCTGAATATTGGTAATGATTTTTTAAATCATGCATAATAACTCTAATAATTGTGTAGAACAGGAGTGTCCAACCTTAGCAACTTTAAGACCTGTGGACTTTAACTCCCAGAATTCCCCAGCCAGTCATGCCTAGGGAATTCTGGGAGCTGAAGTCCACAGGTCTTAAAGTTGTCAAAGTTGGATGCCCCTGATGTAGAATATCCATCCATCCATCCATCCATCCATCCATCCATCCATCCATCCATCACAAGCATACTAAGGGAAATCTGGAATGTTGAATTTGCAGTTAAAATAAATATCCTAAAAAGCCATTCAGTACAACATCGTTTATTGATTTATTCTTCAACACAAAGTATTATTTCCCAGGACTGCACACTCTGAATACTAAAATAGATTTTTTTTTAGCTTAAGCCTGAAAAAGCTCCTCTCCTTCATGTTGTTCATAAGAGGAAAAATATTTTACAAAAAGTTGAGGATGCTGCTTCAACTATCGCTCTATGAGGGAGATGGGTGGTCTCCAAATATGATATGTAAATAAAAATAAATGATTCAAGTCCTTTCCTTTTTTTATGTCAATGGCTGTTCAAACAACTTATTTATGAGTTGTGGGCCTGCTCCTGTGGCAGCTAAAGGGATGGATCAAAACCGGCAAAGGGGGTGTTTAAAAGGGGTGGAGCTTGCTTTGTGACACTGTCTATCATCTTGCTGATTTTGACACCACTCATCCCACTCCCCCTTTCATGGATGTCATTCAAATGTATATCTTGATGACTTGACTGTAGCATCATGAAGAAAATGAAAAGAGTGAAATCTACAGAAATAGAATATTAGGAATACCATTTAGGCTAGCTTAGTGTTAACAATAGACCCATGTTCAGCTCAGCTCAGCTCAGCTCAACTCAACAGCTCAGCTCAGCTCAGGCTCAGTTGAACTCAACTCAACAGCTCAGCTCAGCTCAGTTGAACTCAACTCAACTCAACTCAACAGCTCAGCTCAGCTCAGTTGAACTCAACTTAACTCAACTCAACAGCTCAGCTCAGCTCAGTTGAACTCAACTCAACTCAACTCAACAGCTCAGCTCAGCTCAGTTGAACTCACTCAACTCAACAGCTCAGCTCAGCTCAGTTGAACTCAACTCAACTCAACAGCTCAGCTCAGTTGAACTCAACTCAACTCAACTCAACTCAACTCAACTCAACAGCTCAGCTCAGCTCAGCTTGAACTCAGCTGACCTCAACTCAACTGACCTCAACTCAACAGCTCAGCTCAGCTCAGTTCAATCTCAAACATTCAATTCAATTCAATTCAATTCAATTTGATTCAATTCAAACATCAATTTGATTTGTTCACAACCCAAGAGGTAACAGGCATCTTGCAAATGGATCGACAGACATTGAATTAGAGGTGCCCCAAACATGGCATCTCGTTCAAATGAATCCAAAATTTCTGGATGAATGGGTGGGTGGGTGGAGAAAAATAAAAGGTGTGTGTGTGAAACTTTTAACAGAACCAGGCAGAGAAAAAACTTGTTGTTATGAGGAATCTGTTTCGCAGAAAGCTCCAAAGTGTTGGCAGTGTTCTGAAGTGTCTCTTTTTTACATGCATTGCACATATAATTTGAATTATCACCCTACTTATTATTTACCAATTCAAACCTAGCTAGTATGGTTTTAGAAGAATAAAACCAATAAAACCATTAGATTGCATTTTAAAATGGGTGAGCTCTTCAGATGTTGTTAGAGGACAAATAAACCTTGCCTTTATTGTTTTGGGGGACTTTTAAACTCTTGCTCTAAGATCCTTTGGGAATGTAATAGCCTTATACTGGTTATTAAACTATTTATGAGTTTCTGCAAGCCCGTAAGGCTCTCTGTCCCATCTAACTTTATTTTTTTCCCCAAAGATGTTTTTAATTAAAAAAAAAACAACTGAAATTAAATGGGGAGCTGGCATCCTGAAAAGCAAACAACAGCCTCCAGCATCAAATTTATTTCCAAGGATGCCTCCGAAACCCACTCTGGCTTTGTGGGTTTTCTTAGAAAAATAAAATGGCGAGTGACTGCAGGCCTTTTCTTGAAAAACAGTGTACGTATCATGGAAAAAAGATAACAGTAAATGCAGAAGGAAAACAATATTCTTGGGAGCAGGAGAAGAAATTAAAATAGGACAGGACAGGACAGGACCGGGTAGGGTAGGGTAGGGTAAGGTAGAGTAGGGTAGGGTAGGGTAGGGTAAGGTAGAGTAGGGTAGGGTAGGGTAGGGTAAGATAGGGTAGAAGAATAGAATAGGTGTCAGGTATGCTTCCTTCAGTATCCAGGAAAGAAAAACCCAAACTCAATCATTTTTAAGAGTTTAGTACTTTTACTGAATATGAAATGATCGCAACCCAGGTAAAGCTGGAAGTGAGCAAAACGCGCGAAATGCATCTACTAAGCTTCTCTCCCCCTCCCCGTGTCTATTGTCCATCATCCAATCCAAAGGTCTCCCAAAGGTCAGGTGGCATCACGTCTGGCAACGTCATTCATCAGGAATGTAGGGCAGTTGGTCAGCCGGCCCCTTTGGAGATTCACTTTCGTTTCCTGGGAAGACACGTCCTACAATGAAAAAAAAACACCTCCTGCACCTTCCCCCCCCCTTCGCCCCTTAACTAGTCCCTCCTCCCCGTTTCTTATGGCAGCTGAAGCAGGCAAAGCTGATGCTGACAATAGGGTTGAGTCGAGTCAAATAGAATAGAATAGAATAGAATAGAATAGAATAGAATAGAATAGAATAGAATAGAATAGAATAGAATAGAATAGAATAGAATAGAATAGAATAGAATAGAATAGTTCTTTAATGGCCAAGTGTGATTGGACACACAAGGAATTTAAGCTCTCACTGTACAAAAACAACAGTGATGTCATAGATCATAAATCATAGGTACAATCATAAATCATAAGATACAAACAACACATGATAAATGGTAAGATTCCAATAGGAGAAGGTAATAGAAAAAAGGAAATGATGAGAATGATGAGAAGATGAGAAGGATAATAGTAATACAGCCATCAAAAACTCATCTCTTGTATATGAAATTTGCAGAGAGTCACAGAAAATAATAATAATAATAAAACATCAGAACTACTACAGAGCATTTTACCGAGGCTGCCATTGGCACCATCTTGAGGCCAAATAACTTCAGGAGGTCACCTTCTGATAATGAATGTTTGCTGACTGGTCACCCTCACTATAACCGCCATTTTGTGAGTGTGACCAGAACATGTTCTCAAATGGAAATGGTGTTCTTCAGCGCCAAAATTGCATTAAGAAGCAATATATTTATTTTTCTCCCTTCCCTTTTCATCTTTCATCACACTTTGCATAAGCAATATAATCCGTCATGTTCTGCAGATCTTTTTATCCAAGAGTGTTTTGCAGTATCAGGTTTATTCCATTCTTTTCTTGATTTCTTAATTTATGTTTCACCATCTATATAGCCTGAGGGTTTCTACTTGGTTACAATTACAGGGAGATTTGCAGAGGAAAGAAAAGAAGTCAGCAATTGATTTCTTTTTAAATAAGAATATAAGTTTAACATAATCTCACAATGCAGTGGTGGAATTCAATTTTTTTTACTACTGGTTATGTGGGTGTGGCTTGGTGGGTGTGGTGTGGTTTGGAGGGTGTGGCTTGGTGGCCAGCGGCCTGCACGGATCGTGGCTGATCCCAATGACGAGGAGGCTGGTGTGGTGTTGCGCCAGCAGCCTGCGCTGCCTGCGCTCGTGTCGGACAGTGAGGAGGCTGAAGAGGATGTGGTGCCAGAGGCAGAGACTCAGCCTGGGCATTCAGAACTTCCAGAGGCTCCTTCAAGTGGAGAGAGTGAAGTGGAGGAGCCTCTTCTCAATGCTCGAGCACGCAGGGCTGCCAAAAGGCAGGAGTGGCTACTCAGGAGGAGGAGGTCTCCTCAAGAGTAAGGATTGAGGATAATTGGCCACTCCCTTAGCCTATTTAAGTCACATGCCATTAGTAAGTTTCTTGCTGGAAACAACTTGTAATTATCATCAGAGCATTTTTGGAAAAGTCTTATCGTATCTTGTTTTCTGGGCTGGTTGCCAACCTTTGCTGGACTTTGGTTTATTCTTGCTACTTAAGAAATTTGATAAGGACCGTTGTGTGTCAATATCCTCGGGAATCTGGAGCTGGGGCAGAACAATCAGAGAGAGGATTCTGTAATGAACGGCAAGGCATCCATGACTTCACCAACAGAGGCTTCAGTCAATTGCAATGATTTCAGATGGGGACATTTCCATTTCTCTTCCCTTATTTGCTAGGCTTGTATGTCACTCAGATTGATGCTAATTCAATTGGAGTGACATAGAGTACTTGATGGTAGGAGACAAGCAGGCTGAGCCCGAGAGTGGGGTCAAATGTTTAGGGTCTCTACACCCCTCAAGAGAGACCTATGTTACACAAGAACAGAGAGGGAAGGGAGAGAGGAGTAGTGTCTTAGGTCCAACACTCTTCATACTTTACATAAATGACCTTTGTGATCATATTAAAAGCAACCATGTTCTCTTCGCTGATGATGTTAAACTATTCAACACCACCGACAATGCAACTACCCTTCAAAAAGACCTTGACTATGTGTCAAATTGGTCTAACAAGTGGCAACTTCAAATCTCAACCAACAAATGCTCTGTCTTGCACATTGGCAAAAAAAATCAAAACATACAAATTAGATGGAGATGAGCTTGTAGATGACCCTCACTCTGTCAAGGACCTTGGAGTACTCATTTCTAAAGATCTAAGTGCCAGAGCCGACTGTAACAACATTGCCAAAAAGGCATTAAGAGTTGTTAACCTAATCTTGCATAGTTTCTTCTCTGGTAATGTTGTACTACTAACTAGAGCATACAAAACATTTGCTAGACCAGTTCTTGAATACAGCTCATCTGTCTGGAACCCGCACTGCATATCGGACATAAATACAATCGAGAGAGTCCAGAGATATTTTACGAGAAGAGTCCTCCATTCCTCTAACCGCAATCAAATACCTTATGCCACCAGACTCCAAATTTTAGGCTTAGACAACTTAGAACTATGCCAATTTCAGTCTGACCTAAGCATAGTACATAAAGTTATCTGCTACAATGTCCTTCCTGTCAACGACTACTTCAGCTTCAACCACAACAATACACGAGCAAATAATAGAGACAAACTCAAGGTAAACCGTTCCAAACTCGATTGCAGAAAATAGGACTTCAGTAACAGAGTGGTCAATGCCCGGAATGCACTACCTGACTCTGGTTTCTTCCCCAAACCCCCAAAACTTTAACATTAGACTGTCTACTGTTGACCTCACCCCATTCCTAAGAGGTCTGTAAGGGGCGTGCATAAGCGCACCAGTGTGGCTACCGTCCCTGTCCTAATATTCCTTTTTACTTACTCTTTTCATGTATTCAAATTATGTTTATACTTTTACCTGTTATCTTATATATGCTTGACAAATAAACTTATGATTATGATTATGACAGGTAGGAAGGAGAGTGGAGAAGGGAAGAAAGGCGAGAGAGAGAGAGAGAAGAAAGGGAAAAGGAGAGGAAGAAAGGGAAAGGAAAAAAGAGTAGGAGAGACGGTTAGAAAGAGAGGAAGAGGGGAGGAGTGGGGGAAAGGAAGGGGAAGGAGAGGAGGAAAGAAGGAAGTTGAAAAGAATAGAAGAAGGGAGGGAAGAGTAAGAGGGGAGAAGGAGAGGAATGGTTGTTGTGGAAGAAGGGAGATATGGAATGGTAGAAGAGCAACTGAGTTTTAAATTCGGAATTCTTAAATTTTTGGGTTTTTTAGCTAATTGGCCTTGAATGTAATACTTTTAATAATTTTTAAATTTAAATTGTGATATTTGTATTGTGTTTTTACTATCCTATCCTATACTAACTCCTAATGTATTTTAAAGTTTTAGGATGAAGAATGAACCAATATGGAAATCAAAAGATAATATGTGTGATAGCGGTTAAGCGATTGTACATTTATATATGTTTTATGAGAAATAAAAATAAAAAAACTTTTTGTAAAAAAACAATTAGAAGAGAGACCTCAGTCCAGCCCCTCTTGAAGTCCATTGACTCTTATCTGGCGCCAGTCTTCCTTAACCGTTAGTTCAAATCCTTGTGCACAGGGAGCCTGAAATAAACTTAACAGAATAAACAGAGTCGGAAGACACTTTGGAGGTCTTCTAATCCAACCCCTTGCTCAAGCAGGAAACCATGTATCATTTCAGACAAATGGCTGTCCAATTTATTGTATTGTATTGTATTGTATTGTATTGTATTTATTTATTTATTGGTTCGATTTATATGCTGCCCTTCTCCGGAGACTCAGGGCGGCTTACAATGCATTAAGCAATAGCCTTCATACTTTTGTATATACCTGCTTAGTAGGGCTTTTTGGCCCCCCCCAAAGCGGTGTTCTTTTTTATAGCTTATTGCCCCCACAAACCGGGTCCCCATTTTACCTACATCGGAAGGATGGAAGGCTGAGTCAATCTTGAGCCTGGTGAGAATTAAACTTGCAGTAATTGCAGGCAGCTGGCAGCTAAGTGCTACTTAACAGCACTTTAGTCTGCTGCGCCACTAAGGCTCTTTCTAAGAAGAAATTAAGAATTTCTTCTTAAAAACCTCCATTTTGTAGTACTAGTAGTAGTGCCAGGTTGTAGTACTTTTAAATCTATCCTGGCTCCTGGCTTCTTGCACCTGACACTTTCCCTCAGATGTCTGATACAAGTGTTTATGTGGCATCATTTTGCTACCACACAAATGCCATATTTTCCCCCCTTTTGCTCCCTTCTTCCAGACACCCATACTCTGGCCAACATTTTTCAAACTGGGGTGCTCTGCAGCAGTGGTGAAATCCAAATTTTTTTACTACCGGTTCTGTGGGCATGGCTTGGTGGGCGTGGCTTGGTGGGCATGGCAGGGGAAGGATATCGCAAAATCTCCATTCCCACCTCACTCTGGGGTCAGCCAGAGGTGGTATTTGCTGGTTCTCCGAACTACTCAAAATTTCCGCTACCGGATCTCCAGAACCTGTCAGAACCTGCTGGATTTCACCCCTGCTCTGCAGAACCTTGCAACTCTGTGAGAACTTGGTGGTTTCCCATGCAAGATGAAAGGGATAAAAAGAAAAAAAACCTCAGTCAAATGCAGCCCAACTTCTCTCACTAAAGGTTTGCCTTTTCATCCATAAATTGGGATTTGTTTGAAAAAAAGAGTTTTGCATCCTGAATAATTTTGAAAACCTTTGTTCTAAGCCTCATGATTAAGTAGGTGCAAGCAAGAATATCATATTACACCCAGAAAACTTTTCTTTAAATGGTTTTGATCCTTCGAAGTCAAATGCTCATTTCTCAGTATGAGTGGGAACTAGCAAGAAAATCTGTAGTGGATTTTTAGTTTTTATTTGTTTGCATGGGACTAGAAAACACGAAGTGGAAGCTGAAGCCAATTGGATGATGAGCTGTGGGTCTCAAACCTACTTTCCTAGTGCTTATTAGTTCCTTACTTCCAGAAGTATCTCACCTGACATCTGCCCTTTAATTCATGGTATGGAAGATACTTGGACTGCCATTTCAATAATTATAAACTCAAAAAGAAAAGAAGAAGAAATAATCCCAATAGTGCCATCTCCTGGCCATGTAATGTAGTAACATAGTTAACATAGAATAACATAGTTGGAAGGGACCTTGGAGGTCTTCTAGACCAACTCCCTGATCAAGCATTTCAGACAAATGGCTGCCCAGTCTGTTTTTGAAGGCCTCCAATGATGGATCACCCACAACTTCTGAAGAAAAGCTGTTCCGCTGATTAATTGCTCTCACTGTTAGGAAATGTCTCCTTAGTTCTATGTTGCTTCTCTCCTTGGTTAGTTTCCATCCATTGCTTCTTTTCTTGTCTTCAGGTACTTTGGAAAATAGGTTGATTCCCTTCATCTTTCTGGAGCCCCTCAAATATTGGGACACTGCTATCATATCTCATCTAGTCCTTCTTTTCACTAGACTAGACACATCCAATTCCTGCAACCATTCTTCATCTGTTTTAGCCCCCAGACCAAAGGTGGGTTCCAGCAGGTTCTGACCAGTTCTGGAGAACCGGTAGTGGAAATTTTGAGTAGTTCGGAGAACCGGTAGTAAAAATTCTGACTGGTCCCGCCCCCATCTATTCTCTGCCTCCCAAGTCCCAGCTGATCAGGAAGAAATGGGGATTTTGCAGTAACCTTCCCCTGGATTAGGGAGGGACTGGAGATTTTACAGTATCCTTCTCCTGCCACGCCCACAAAGCCACACCCCACCCACCAAGCCACACCCACAGAACCGGTAGTAAAAAAAATTCAAACCCACCACTGCCCCCAGACCCCTAATCGCTGCTGCTTTCTACACTCTTTCCAGAGTCTCAACATCTTTTTTCATGTTGTGGTGATCAGAACTGGATGAATTGTCTAGTCGCCACAGAGGTAATTCAGCTCTTCCTTCTTCACTTGGGAAATAACGTTTTCCATAACCAGCAAGAATGAGTGGGGATGAGTTGATCTGATCAGGAATTATTCCTCATTGGAGCAATGAGTGTTGTGTGTCTAAGTATGAAGATAGCAGTATTTGATACATTCACAACAATAAATTCTATCTTAATTTTCAGAGAGTTTTTAAATTGCTGTTTGCCAGGTGGAAGTTCATTCCAGACTATTTTTATACTGTAAAGATAAACCTCTGTTAAAAAACTCTCCAGGAATATCTGCATGCATGTCCATATGCCCAATTATTAATCTGCATCATATTTTATTCCTTTTCATGAAATATTTTCTCTGTGTGCGATTGTGTGGAAGGAGCCATTTCCTTCAAATACTGCATTTATATGATTCCCCCCCCTTCCAATCAAACATTTCTTTCCCACTGCTTTCCCTGGTCAGCCATTTCATAGCATTGAGAAAATAGTTGAAATATCTCTTAGCTGTGTTTTCACCCAAAGATAAACAATTATCACACTCGCTGAAAAACAACAACCCCAGATTGCTAATAACAGAGTTCATCTATCAAGCTGATCTAAATACCTATTGAAAATTAAGATCTTCAATGTTTTGAGAATTGCTAACAAGGTTGGGGCCATTCTGATTTCTGGGGTGATATGCTTCCATAACAGGTTGAAAAATTAAACCAGAAAGTCACAAGAAACTTGAATCAACACTGAAACTGTTATTATTATTATTTTTTAAAAGAATATCAGATGTCTAAACAAGGCATCTGATTAGGGAAAATGAGGAGTGAACTTGGCTATTTCTGAAGGCACTGGATTGGGGAAGGCTGAGTATTGAAAGGAAAGAGCTGGATGGGTGTCAGCCAGAAGAAAATTTCAGGTTCTCGGTGGCATCATTAAATGCTCTGCTTAATTGTTTGGCCTAAAGCTGACTCTCTGATATTGATCTCATTAAGGACAGATTTTGCCAGGATCAGACTTTGCCAGGACCTTTTAGCCCAGAAGGGAAGAAGGCACTGGTGGGTTTCAAAATTTTTTACTACTGGTTCTGTAGGCCTGGCTTGGTGGGTGTGGCTTTGTGGGCATGGCCGGGAAAGGATAATGTAAAATCTCCATTCCCTCCCCACTCCAGGGGAAGGTTATTGCAAAATCTCCATTTCCTCCCAATCAGCTGGGACTTGGGAGACAGAGAATAGATGGGGGCGGGGCCAGTCAGAATTTTTACTACCAGTTCTCTGAACTAGTCAAAATTTCCGCTACTGGTTGTCCAGAACTGGTCAGAACCTGCTGAAACCCACCTCTGGAAGAAGGACACAGCTTTCTCAGTGGTGGCATCAAAAATTATTCTCTTGACTGATATCGACCCAACTCAAAAAAATTAAAAATGGAGCGTGAACTATGGTTTCTGTGGTTCAGCAGATCTGGTTGGAAAACCAAGCTGCACGCTTCACTGTAAGCAATTTTATTGTAAAACTGCAGACACGTCTCTCAAATTTTTCCAACCTGGTTTCGTCCTGTTGGGGAAGATTACAGTTCCGTAGGCTTGAGCAGATGATGGGAGTTGTAGTGAAACTCATCTGGATAGCATCAGGATGGTGAAAGGTAGAAATGAATGCTGTGAATCAAAACCTGTGAATACCTGCAACACGTGTCTCTATATAAAGAAATCTGTTGATTCAGCACAGCAATCCCCAAATCAGCAACATCGATTCAGTTTTTATTGTATGGTCGATATCGTTCTGCCACCCAACAAGACAGACACAGACTTCAGAGGATAATTAGAACTGCAGAAAAAACAATGGCCACCAACCTGCCTTCCATGGAGGACCTGTATACTGCCCGAGTCAAAAAGAGGGCTGTGAAAATATTTATAGACCCCTCGCATCCTGGACATAAACTGTTTCAACTCCTACCCTCAAAACGATGCTATAGAGCACTGCACACCAGAACAACTAGACACAAGAACAGTTTTTTTCCCAAACGCCATCACTCTGCTAAACAAATAATTCCCTCAACACTGTCAAACTATTTACTAAGTCTGCACTACTATTAATCTTCTCATCGTTCCCACCACCCATCTCCTCCCACTTATGACTGTATGACTGTAACCTTGTTGCTGGTATCCTTAAGATTTATATTGACTGTTTCCCTATGATTATCATTAAGTGTTGTACCTTATGATTCTTGACAAATGTATCTTTTCTTTTTATGTACAATGAGAGCATATGCACCAAGACAAATTCCTTGTGTGTCCAATCTCACTTGGCCAATAAAAAATTCTATTCTATTCTATTCTATTCTATTCTATTCTATTCTATTCTATTTCTATTCTATTCTATTCTATTCTATTCTATTCTATTCTATTCTATTCTATTTTCTATTCTATTCCCATTCCCATTCCCATTCCCATTCCCATTCCCATTCCCATTCCATTCTATTCTATGTGCTAAAGGGGCAGACATCTGTTCTCCTAGAAATGTTCTCCTGCAATTGGTGTGATGCATTGTTCTTATTCAGGAAAGATGCTGAATGATATCTTATCGGGGCCCTGACAACTGAATATAGAAATTGGTCAAGCAACTTCAAAAGACCCAGGGCTCTCTGCAGAGATGGGTGTCAAAATCTGCAAGACAGCAACTAGGAGGGTCGCAGTGCCACCTTCGCCTACTTTATACACATGAAAGGAGAAAATACTCAGTTGTGATACTCTCCCCTGCCATTTTGCAGATTTTTCTTTCTTCTTCTATTTCTCATTCTATGATTCTTTCATGGGTATCCCTGTAAGGGACCTGATCAGAGGTGGGATTCAAATACCTTCCCTACCGGTTCACAAATGTGAACCAGCTGAATGCTACCACCTGTTGCATTCTCATGAATCCCCTTCCCCAAAGTATGTGAGTAGAATAAATATTTGCCAGACTGACAGCAAGAAACTGGTGTAGGTTTTCACAGCCAGTATTTGTTAGGCAACGTTGGGCTTTTGGTCTGCACAAGACTTCCTTATCATTTATCATATCATAATTATAAAGACCAATCAGGAGACAGGACACCTGGCTATATAAAGATATGAACCCAGCCTGTCCCTGCTTAGTTACCCGTGATCTGCATAGCAGGCCACCTTGTCTCTGAAAATGCCAGCCACAGCTGCTGACAAAACACCAGAAAGTCTATTGTGTAGACCAGGGCTCACCAACCTTTCGGACCTCAGGGACCACTAAATTCATAATTTTAAATCCTGCGGACCACTAATATGATCTGCCTAATTATCAGTTGGGTGGGCGTGGCTAGGTGATCATGTGAATGGGTGGGTGTGGCCAACATGATGTCATTCATGTAGAGGGGTGCCTCACCGGCTTCTACTCGCCCCTCCCCTCCCAGCCACTCCTCGCCTCTCCGCCCGGACTCTTTAGGGCCCCAACAGGAAGCAGTTGTTGGAGCTAAGCAGCCACCACGAGAAAGAGTTTTGCCAACAGCTGGCTCAGTTCAAATTGGATCCGACTGAGAAGGAGGCTCAGCAGAAGCACCCCACTGAGGACTACGAGCATAGGCTTTCCAAGCAGAGGGAAGACCTGCAGGAGTGCAAGGCCAGGTACCGGCACCTGGAGGCTCAGCGGGCTGAGATGGTCAGCCAGTTCCAGGCCATAATGCAGTCCCACTGGAAGGAGGCCCTCCGGCTCTTTGCCACCAGCGGCGCTTCCCTCCAGCCTTCACCCAAAGCCCCACACCAGGAGACTGAAGCAGACCCCAAATCAGAATTTCTGGCCCCCTCTGACCCACACAAAAAGACCCCGAAGGGGAGACTCTCTGCAGCAACACAAACATTCATTGCATGTATCTGTCCCAGGCCCGTAGTGTGAGGACCTCTGATTTAGTGCAATATAAAAAATGCAAATAATTTTTCTCCGGATGACCAAAATTTTCTCATGGACCACCAGTGGTCCATGAACCACCAGTTGGTGACCGCTGGTGTAGACCACACTCACTTAACTCCAAAGCCCAACACTATTGGAGAACAATAAACTTATTCAAAGCCATGGTGGGATGCTATTTGCTTCCTTAACCACCATTCTTCTGCAATATCTGTGCCTCTTGGAAGACAGGAGATGGTTGTGACAAATCGTTGCTTCCTGACTGGCCACAGGATGGCGATAGAGTACTATCAAAAGTTGTCTTTCCACTTCAACTAAAGAGGCAATTCCAATGAAAAACCCACTTTTCTAAGATTACGTTGGAAAAACAAATACATTTTCTAAGATTACATTGGAAAAATATTTGGGGAGGATTGCAGACTAAGAATCAGCCCTTCAGCATAGCCCCCAGTTAATACGGCTCCCTTCGTCTTGCTTTCCTTCGTTCTGGAATCTCTCTTTTTGTGATGCTCCATGAACACATTAATAACCCAAAGCGGATGATGATAATGTTTATTTCTAAACTCCCAATTATGGATTGCCTGTCATTTATTTAACTTGGCCTGCAGAAATGTAGCAGGCAAGACCATCTCAGAGAGGGAGATGCAATGGAGAAAACTTCAACTAGATTTTTGTGTATCATCTTATATTACAAAAGGCGGCTCTTAAAGGATTAAATTTCCAGCTGAGAGGGAAAGAAAGAAAGAGGAAAGGAGGATAATGAACCTTGCTATGCCTGCTATGGCTGTTTTTGGCCAGGCTTGGGGTTATAACTCATTATTGGTTATCTGGGTCGGGTAGGGTATGATGGGATGGGATAGGATAGGGAAGGGAAGGGAAGGGAAGGGAAGGGTAGGGAAGGGAAGGGTAGGGAAGGGAAGGGAAGGGTAGAGAAGAGAAGGGTAGGGTGTGATGGGATGGGATGGAATGGGATAGGGTTAGGGTTAGGGTATGGTAGAAGGATAGGATAGGATAGAATAGAATAGAATAGAATAGAACATTACAGAAGATGAAAGAGAAGAGAAGAGAAGAGAAGAGAAGAGAAGAGAAGAGAAGAGAAGAGAAGAGAAGAGAAGAGAAGAGAAGAGTAGAGTGGGATGGGATGGGATGGGATGGGGTAGGGTAGGGTAGAGTAGAGTAGAGTAGAGTAGAGTAGAGTAGAATAGAATAGAATAGAATAGAATAGAATAATAGAATAGAATAGAATAGAATAGAATAGAATAGAATAGAATAGAATTCTTTATTGGCCAAGTGCGATTGGACACACAAGGAATTTTTCTCCAGTGCATAAACTCTCAGAATACATACAAGCACACACAAGTACGATTGGACTTGTTGATAAGCAGATAAGGTGATGGGAATGTCAAAGTTATCGTGAGATTTAAATGTCAGAAAAATAATGCAAAGAAAAATTGGAAGCAGGGTCTATTTTTCCCTGGTGTGTGACAGGGAGGTTCTCTTTCCTTGCACAGTAGCAAGCATTCAAAAGAGAGGCTAAATGAAGAACTGCATCTCCACCCAGCCCACTAGGACGGGAAGGCAGGGTACGATGTAGATCCAAACAGGAGTAGGTTCTACTTACCTTTAATACCTGTTTGCAATGGGATCGTCTGTGCTCGCATGAAGCGAGCATGCGCGCCTTGCTTCTGAACATGCACAGATCGCCGATGACAACATCTGGGCTGGTGGGCGGGGCCTCCCGCTGGTTTTAGTACCGGTTCTTGAGAACCAGTCCGAACCAGGGGCAACCCACCACTGGATTCCAACTATTAGGGATGTCCATCTGGTGGGACCATGAAAAAGGGCTTTCTTGGTGGTGGCCCCTTCTCTATGGAACATCATTCCCCTGAGTTATGATTGGTCCCCATCTTCTTGCTTTTCCAAAGGGACCTGTGTTGTCAGCAGGACTGGGGACCATAAATGGAGACGGAGCCCATCAAACGATTGATTTGACTGTATTGGTGCTGGCATGGGGTGGGGTTTTATGGGGTTTTTTTTATGTTGTGGATTTTTAATCCACCTGGATTTATAAATCGCCTGGAATCAGTGTGTGGGTTGGGTTGCCATACAGGTAGTTCTCAACTTATGACCACAATGGAGCCCAAATTTATGTTACCAAGCAAGACAGTTGTTAAGTGAGTTGCATCCCAATTTTATGATTTTTTTTGTCACAGTTGTTAAGTGAATCATATGGTTGTTAAGTGAATCTGGCTTCTCCTATTGACTTTGCTTGTCAGAAGCCTGCTGAGGAGGTAGCAAATGGTGATCACATGACTCTGGGATGATGCAACGGTCATAAATACATGCCAGTTACCAAGCACCATGGGGTCATGTGTGAAAAATGATCATGTCAATTTTTTCAGTCCCTTTGTAAATTTGAACAGTCACTAAATGAAGGATTGTAAGTCGAGGACATCCTGGCCTCATTCATTCTATTTGTATGAATGCTCATTCATCGCTACAGGTAGTCCTTGACTTGCAACCATAACTGAGCCCAAAATTTCTGTTGTTAAGTGAAACATTTTTTAAGTGAGTTTTGTCCCCATTTTAAATAAATAAATAAACAAATAAACAAATAAACAAACAAACAAACAAATAAATAAATAAATAAATAAATAAATAAATTTATTGTCATTGTACGTGTATACACAGTATACCCATATAATGAAATTCACTTAACACCCAAGGACCAGGTCCAACACACATGACAATCCCCAGACACACCTCCACTGACCACAATTCCCCACCCCTCAACCACCCAAACATCCACACAACAGACCAAGTAATGCTGTCCAACAGCTCACTGATGGTGGCTCTTTAGTTCATTGTTGAGTGCAATTATAGCTCTGGGATAAAAACTCTTCAGAAAATGTGTGGTCCAAGTTTTAATTGTTCTGTATCTTCTGCCAGAAGGCAAC
>NW_026844034.1:8193165-8345665 GCF_029531705.1 Pantherophis guttatus | reverse complement strand
GGTAGATGAATTCAAGGGCTTGGAACTCAAACAACTGAACTGTCTTCTTGCAGATGTGTTTCCAACTGCTGGAAAACTGATTTCTACTTTTGCTCTTCTGTTATTTGAACGTAGAAAGAAACGTTTAAGTTCTTAGTTGTGTCTCTTGCTTTATCTCGCTTTCACCTTCTTACATCTAATATTATTTTTATTATTTCATTTTACAAGCCTACTATTCCATTGTTATTTGATGGTACATTACACATTATGCCCTGTGGTTACAACAGTAAATTTACTGACTACACTGCTTAATAGCACTCACCATCCTTATTTCAAGTTTGGGTCTTCCTCTGTAAAGCTTTCACCCAACAGATCTTGTCATATTTGTCGGAGTTATGAAGCTCTTATCTGTGGACTCTATCATGTCTCCTCTTAGTTCTCTTTTCTTTAGGCTAAGTATATCCAGTGCCTTTAACTATTTTTCATAAGATTTGGTATTTAGGTTCCTCACCATCTTCACTATTTTTCTCAGCTCTTTTGTCAGATCAATGTCCTTCTAATGTTGCAGTGACTACAACTGGACACAACTTTTCAGAGTGGTCTGACCGGTGCAGAAAAGAGCAGAACTTCCTCTGATCTTAACACTCTACCTTTGTTGATGAGGCTCAAGATTGTACAGACACTTTTGACATCTGAAGCATGTTGCTCCTGGTATCATGCTTAATAACTGTTCTACCAAGACATCCAGATCCTTCTCACAAGTAGTACTGCCAAGTGAGATATTGCCCATCTACTTTAAATCTGGTTTATCCTACCTAAATGTAGAACCCCACTTTTCTCATGGTTCAATTCCACTTTCTTGTATAAGACCTAATGTTCAAGTCTATCAAGATCATTTGAACCTTGAGCCTATCTTCTGAGATTAGCAGTCCTACAAGATTTGATAAGTATCCCTTCCATCCTATTACCTAAATAATTTATGAAAATGTTAAAAGAGCACTTGAGAGAGTCTTGAACTATTCTGCTTGTTCATATTGACATAGAACATTATGGGCTACATCAGTGGTGGGTTTCAAATTTTTTTACTACCGGTTCTGTGGGTGTGGCTTGGTGGGTGTGGCATGGCTTGGTGGGCGTGGCTTGGTGGGCATGGCAGGGGAAAGGTATTGTAAAATCTCCATTCCCTCCTTACTCCAGGGGGTTATTGCAAAATCCCCATTTCCTCCCGATCAGCTGGGACTCGGGAGGCAGAGAATAGATGGGGACGGGGCCAGTCAGAGATGGTATTTACCGGTTCTCTGAACTACTCAGAATTTCTGCTACCAGTTCTGCTACCAGTTCTTCTCCAGAACTGGTCAGAACCTGCTGAAACCCACCTCTGGGCTACATGTACATGTAGATTTGTTTCTACATTTTTTGTTCTAAGCACCTTGACTCCTAAATTGCTTTAAAAATTAAAATGTTGGAGTCAGAATGATTCTACCCCTTTGTTTTTAGGGGAGCACATAAGCCTGATCTCAACATCCATATTTGGCTGCTGATGAAACCCTATATATTTTGTATTCACTGCTGTAAAGGCAGCTCAGGTTATCCTATGGCATGGATTCCACTAGAAACAAATGAGAAATGTATTTATTTTGCAACTATATGGAACCTTTTTAATATCTGACTTTTTAACAAAGTTTCATAAGCCTAACTTAGTTATCCTTCCATGCTCTGAATTTTGTGTTGCAGTTCACAAAGAAAAACAATAAAATTAGAGTAGCGTAAATTGTATACCAAGATTCATATATTCAAGAAAACAATATACCGAATGGTATTGTATCAGGGAAATTTGTTTGCAAGAACTGCACACATTAAGCTGAGCTACAAATAAGAATGCATACATTTGGAGTAGAGCATACCAAAAGATGTATAAATTTTAGGGCAAACCAGACAATCACGTTCAATGGAGTACATTCCATATATTTGCAGAAATAGGAATCTGATATTGACAGTTGTATCCAAGCCCAACTTTAATTCACTCTCCTTGTATAGTAGTATAAATTAATGAGCCAGTGTTACTTTACTATGAGATTAACAGGAATTTAGTAGCATCTGCCTTTCCCTCCAACCTTAACTATATTGATTTGGATTAGGCACTTTAATTCCATTGGGCTGACTTGGCTTCATTCATGATCGCAGAAATGTCTTGGTCAACACTGTCTCCTTTGGCTAGGAAACGGAGGTGAATGTTGCCTCCTAGAATTGAAAACAACTGGGCAGGTATAAACAGAATGGAATGGAATGGAATAGAATAACTTTGTCACTTTGAATGTACACTAACTGGCATACATTAAAATGAAATTTTGTGGCATGCAGCTCTCAAAGGGTCACCACCTCCAATGTACATTATCATAAATAAATAAATAAATGAATGAATAAATGAATGAATAAATAAATAAATAAATAAATAAATAAATAAATAAATAAATATGCATATACCACATATATTAAACCTCCTCCCAGAAGGGAGCAACAGAAACAGACTGTAAAGTGGGTGTGTGGGGTCCTAACAATGCTTTGACCTCTAAGCACATCGCGATTATAAGCAGTATCCTGAATAATGGGAAGTGAGCTTCCCAGTGGTGGGTTGATCCTGGTTCGTACCGGTTCACAAGAACCGGTAGTAAAAATTTGTAGTAGTTCGGAGAATCGGTAATAACATTGGCTGGCCATGCCCCCAAACCGGTCCCCAGCCTGGTCGCCACTCGCTTACCCCGCCCACCTCATCAGAGGCTTTTTTTTTAACTTTTAAAAGCATTTTTTCTACAACCTCTTCAGCAGAAAAAATGCTTTTAAAAGTAAAAAAAAAAAGCCTCTGATGATCCCGCGGCTCAGCTGAGATCATCAGAGGCTTTTCAAAGCATTTTTTCTACCACCTCTTCCGAAGAGGTGGTAAAAAAAATGCTTTGAAAAGCCTCTGACGATCTCAGCTGAGTTGCCTGATGGCAGAGGCTTTTCAAAGCATTATTTTCTGAAACCTCTTAAGGTTGTAGAAAAAAATTCTTTTAAAAGTAAAAAAAAAAAAGTTGGCCACGGCCACCTAGGCACATTACCCCCACCAAGCTACGCCCACAAAATAAGCCATGCCCACAGAACCGGTAGTAAAAAATGTTAGAACCCACGCCTGGAGCTTCCTATAATTTTCTCCACCATCCTCACCACTCTCTGTATGGACTTTCTATCTGAGGCACCACTGCACCAAACCAAATAGTGATGCAGTTTGTTAAAACACTCTCAATTGTGCCTCTGTTGTTTTACTGACATTGGGTAAAGAAGACTTTCTGATAAAACAATTGAGCTAATGCAGGAAAAAGTTTGCTCTGAGCTCTGTTTGAAAAGCCAGTTTGTAATTTTTTTCCCCTAAAGAATGACATGGCTGAGGCCAACGAAATTTAAGAGAAAGAACATTATAGCAAATAGGAGGGCAACGGAGAAAGCATTTTTATGGGGAGACTGGCAAATGTACAAATGGAAAACAAGCATCCCAAGGTCTCAGCATTTTGCCGTTTTACTTATTTCATATTTGAACTTCTGCTAAGCAGAGGTTATCTTGCCTTTTCCCAGATACATTTACTCAGAAGCAAGTCTAATTGGATGCTCTGAGGTTCAGCCCTTGCCTGCAAAGGAAACTCAGAATAAGACATTGTGTTGAATTTCCAAAGCCATCTCTTTGAAATTAACTTCCCTCTCCCTCCCTCCCTCCCTCCCTCTCTCTCTCTCTCTCCCTCCCTCCCTCCCTCTCTCTCTCTCTCTCTCCTACTGCTTTGTGATGATAGTTTTATCAAATAAAACTGGGGGAACAAAACAAACAGAATGAGGCCTCTGCCTGTAAGACATTTTCCCCACAGAAGGATCCAAATGCTTTTTGAAGTGCTCAGCGGCTGAACTGGGTTTACCGAGAATGCACTTCCAAAGTGCCTTCCAAATAAATTCAACATAAATATTTTACGTACCCTTACAATCCATTTTGTGCAACGAGGGAGACAAGAATATTAAGGAGAGGGCCCTTGCCTGAAAGTATTTCATTTCAGTTGATTATTTGCTGCAAAGTTTCCATTTCCTAGCAAATTCTTAACTGTGTTTTCTAGAAGCGTCATTTACTTGTTAAGTAGGAACTTACCCGGAATGGACTAAAATCAAGTTTGGTTCTAGGATATATTTCAGGGCGTGTTTGTTTTCTCCCTATGAAAATAAGCCCAGGAGAAATAAGCAGATTACTGTTAGACACCAGCTTCTCTTGTAAGAGAAGTTTAATTCCGACTGGGAAATAGATTACAGAGATAGCCTTGAAAGTAGAGTTGTATGTGGGTGAAAAATGTGAAAGAAATCTATCACTCTTTTCCAAACAAAAGGAAAACAAAGTAGAATTCATGTCTAGTAGTGATTCACATCCAGACTGTAAAAATGGGGAATTAATTGAGTGATTGTGTGCCATCAAGTCCATGTCAACTCTTAGTGACCATATGGATGGATTTTTCTCCAGGAGGTTCTATCTCTAACCTGGTCCTTCAGGTCTTACAATAGTGAACCCGTTGCTACTTTAACTAAACCTGTTGCTACTTTAATCCACCTTCCTACTACTTGTCCTCTTCTCTTCCACTTTTCTCAGTATTAGAGTCTTTTCTAGAGATAATGGAGCAAGGAACATGTTAATAATAATAATAATAATAATAATAATAATAATAATAATAATAATAACAACAACAACTACTACTACTACTACTACTACTACTACTACTACTACTACTATTACTACTACTACTACTTTATTGTCATTGTACGTGTATACACAGTATACCCATACAACGAAATTCACCTAACACCCAACACCCAGATCCAACACACATAACAGTCCCCAAACACACTCCAACCCACCACAATTCTCCACCCCTAAACCACCCAAACATCCACACAACAGACCAAGTAATGCTGTCCAACAGCTCACTGATGGTGGCCCTTTAGTTCATTGTTGAGTGCAATTATAGCTCTGGGATAAAACCTATTCAGAAAACATGTGGTCCAAGTTTTAATTGTTCTGTATCTTCTGCCAGAAGGCAACAGTCCAAAAAGATTGTAAACGCCTACTATGGATAGATAATAAATACACTGTGTATGAGTGTAGGAATGGGTGTGGGTATGTAGTTATAAAGTTTAGCTGAGAAGTTTTCTGGTTCACATAAAATAACACTAATGGACACAGAGGACTTGGACTCAAAAATGTATTGAGTGTAATTTGTCATTTTTAAATGAATTTTTGCATTTGTGTAATTCAGCCACTAGCGTGTATATGAGTGCTCTCAAATTCAGAATAAGAATTGTTCAGCAATGGCCTTTTCAAATGATGGTCCACAAGGAATAACAAATGATTTAAATGATGAGATTGTCACCAAATTGTTCCTTTTCACACGTTTAAGAAGGTCAACAGGAGGGAGAGTGCTGTTTTATGGGATCATCAAAAGGCAGTTTATTGATCCAGTCAAACACACCAAAGAATGGCCTTTGATTGTGTCGATCATGTCAAGATATGGAATGTCCTTAGCAAAATGGGAATCTCCTCATCCTCATGACAAACCCTTGCTTCAGTGGTGGGTTTCAAATTTTTTTTATTACTATTAAATTATTTTTTTAGTTCTGTGGGTGTGGCTTGGTGGGTGTGGCATGACTTGATGGGCATGGCAGGGGAAGGATACTGTAAAATCTCCATTCCCAACCCATTCCAGGGGAAGGTTACTGCAAAATCCCCATTTCCTCCTGATTAGCTGGGACTTGGGAGGCAGAGAATAGATGGGGGCGGGGCCATTCAGAATTTTTACTACCGGTTCTCTGAACTACTCAAAATTTCCACTACCGGTTCTCCAGAACTGGTCAGAACCTGCTGAAACCCACCTCTGCCTTGCTTCCATATAGGGAAGCTATATTGGAAAAAGATGAGCATAATTTTAAAATGGGAAGAAGAAACATCAATTACCTGCACTATCCTAATAAAGTTACACTTATAGCAAAAAGTGCAAAGGGCCTGCAATTTCTGGTAGTGAAAGTCAAGGACCACAGTGGAAAAAATGAGATCTTAAGAAGACTACTAATAACAACAGATGCATCAATCAGCCTTAAACTGACAATTATGATATTGAAGTGGTGATGAGCTCCTGCCTTTTAGGAGCAACCATCAATAGTAAAGGAACAAGGAGTCAAGAAATATGTTACAGACCTTCACTGGGTCAAGTAGCAATGAAGGAAAAGATGTACAGATGTGATTATGTGTTTATACCTAGAGAGATCAGAGCTGTGCAAGGGATAGTTCCTCGTAACACTCCATGGAAGAAAAGTTGGACTTTGAAGAAGCAGAAGGTGAAGAGCTTTGAACTTTGGTGTGGAAGATTCCTGAGAATACAATAGACATCCAAAAAAAAAACACACCACACCAATGGATCATTGGACAAATCAATCCAGAGTTCTCAAATGAGGCACAATCCACAATTCAAATCATCCTACTTCAGATACATTATGCAAAGACCCAACTCTCTAGAGATGGCTCTGATGCTGGAAAAGTTGAAAGGAAAGAGAAGATCACTTCTTCAGCAAGTAGATGGACTCACTAATAATGAGTGCTTTGTTTGGAAGAACTGAAGGACCAGACTGGGGACAGATCCTCCTAGGGAAAATCTAAAAGTGGCTTCTAAAAGTCAACACTGACTCTTTAGTACATAAACATCATCAATCATACATTATTTCACAACAGTTGTCTATATACTTATGCTCCTATTGTTACACGAAAGAGAGAGAGAGAAAAGAGAGAGGAAGACACTGATGGTTTTTTTTATAATATATATAAACAAAACTTCAGCCCCAATCCCAGAGCATCCTACTAGATTCAATATGTTTGACGTTTCTCAATTAATTTGAATCATCCCCATTAATACTGTAGTTGCAAAGCACGGAAGAAACTGGGAATCGTCAATGAGACAGAAATTCCCTGGTGACTTGCATTCTTTCCAGTTTATTAAAATGGTGTTTTTATGGCAAAGATGAAGAACAAAGAGGAAACATTTGTACATTGTTCCCCAGTTTCATGGCAACCATTCAGATCAATGTTAATGACCATGTGCCTCTGGTTTACAATACATACACAAGGAGGGAGGCCTTGTTCCCCACATTCATTCGGACAGGAGCCTACACAATTGAGACACATGCTCATGAAAGCATCATAATAGCCACTCGATCATCAAACACTCAAGCAACGCATCCAGATGTTCGTTATTTAGAGACATTATTCTCTCCCTTTATTGTATCTGCCATATGTAGCCCCTCTCCACTGTATTTTTCATGATCCCTTCATCAGTTTTAGTCTGCGCTCACTTATTCTTTCCTGCTTTGGCTCGTAGGTTGATCTTGTCCCTATCTTATTTTTCAGCATTTAGGAACCTCTTCAACTCCACAAATTTCTCTATCTTTGCTGTCACCATCCCTTAAATTTGATTTATGCATTTGTATCTAGGCTTTTGTCTTAATCTTCTGCAGTCTCCTACCACTGAAATGCATCCTAATATATTACAGCCCTTGGTATGTTACAACAAATAACGGGAAACAAAATAATGCAATGCCTTGTTGTCGGGCACAAATAAATAATTGCCAGTGTGAATATTGATGTAAGTAGAAAAATGGCATGTCAGAGGAAAAGTAGGTCTTCCTCTTATGTTGATAGTTTTCTTTACACAGACATTCTTCACACGGAAGGGACACTTGGTTTAATCATGTCATCTCATTCATGCAGTCTGTAATAATGTGGTATAATGGAAAGGGTCTAAAATGTGTCTCCTTAATCATTAGTTTTCAGAACATTCTAGCTGATTTCACTGTTCCTCATGATCTTGCCAATTTCCTAAGTGAGAAAATCAATTATGGCAGGCCGGCTTCTCTTCAATATAGAATAGAATAGAATAGAATAGAATAGAATAGAATAGAATAGAATAGAATAGAATAGAATAGAATAGAATAGAAAGACAGAGTTGGAAGGGACCTTGGAGGTCTTCTAGTCCAACCCCCTGCTTAGGCAGGAAACCCTACACCACTTCAGACAAATGGTTATCTAGCTTGTCTTTCACCATTGATCTCCTGCTGCAAGAAACTCATTCTCCATTGATGTAAAACGGCAATGAAGCCTAAGCAGGCAGAGTTACTATCCCTAAGTGGATCGTGCATAAGTTTATTTATTTATTTATTTATTTATTTATTTATTTATTTATTTATTTATTTATTTATTTATTTATTTATTTATATACCGCCCTTCTCCCTAAGGACTCAGGGCGGTGCACAGCCAGAATTAAGAACATGAACTACAAATATTAAGAACAATTAAAATATATATAAATTTGGCCCAAAAATTTAAAAATCACAAACCAATTAAAACATTTTAAAAAATTTAAAAATTTCTTCTTAAGCCAGCCCGGCTTGCTGGAAAAAGTGGGTTTTAAGGGCACGGCAGAAGTAAGACTTTATTACAATCATGTGTGCGTATATGTACGTTTCATACATATAAACACACAAACACAATATGCATAATATCTATGCATAATATCTATCTATTTCCGAGGATTTTGACACACACCAACAGTCCTTATCAAATTTATTAAGTATCAAGAATAAACAAGATATGATAAATGGTATGATAAACCAAAATTCTCTGATAATAATACGAGTTGTTTCCAGCAAGAAAGCACTAGCTGCATGCAACTTAAATAGGCTAAGGGAATGGCCAATTATCCTCAAGCCCTACTCTCAAGTAGACCTCCTCCTCCTGAGTAGCCACTCCTGCCTTTTGGCAGCCCTGCATGCTCGAGCATTGAGGAGAGGCTCCTCCACTTCGCTCTCTCTCCACTGGAAGGAGCCTCTGGAGGTTCTGAAGGCCCTGGCTGAGTCTCTGCCTCTGGCACCACATCCTCTTCAGCCTCCTCGCTGTCTGATGTGAGTGCCGGCTGCGACGGCTGCTAGTGGAACCCAACACCAGCCTCCTCGTCGTCAGGATCAGCCACGATCTGTGCAGGCTGCTGGCGGGCCACAATACTACCTGGCTATATTATTTCTTTTATAAACAACTCAAGGTGGCAAACATATCTAAAACTCCTTCCTCTTCCTATTTTCCCTATAGCAACAACTCTACAAGTGAATTGATCTGAGAGAGAATTAACCCAAGCTCACCCAGCTGGATTTCAAGGCTCAGGTGGGACTAGAACTTCCAGTTTCCTGGTTTTTAACCTACTGCCTTAACCATTAGACCAAACTGGCTCTCTAATAGAGTGAATAAATGAGACTTCATAATGAACAATCTCTCTCTCCCTCTCCCTCTCTCCCTCTCTCCCCCCCCCCCTCTCTCTCTCTTACACACACACACACACATACACACACACACACAGAGCTACCTGGATTGTGCATAAATAAACAAAAAAAATTAAAATAAATAGAAGCCATGGTAGTGCAGTGATTAGAATGCAGTACTGCAGGCTAATTCAGCTGACTGCCATGAGTTCAATCCTGACTGGCTCAAGGTTGACTCAGCCTTCCATCCTTCTGAGGTTGGAAAAATCCTGAGGTTGGGAAAATGAGGACCCAGATTGCTGGGGGGCAATGTTGAGTTTGTAAACCACTTAGAGAATGCTGTAAAACACTATGAAATGGTATATAAATCTAAGTGCTATTGCTATAAATACACACACACACATAGGAGAGATTCCACTATAACCCAAAAATACAATAACAAAAGGAATGCAATAAGGAACCATATATATGAATTAAATAAAACAAAAAACAAAAAATTGAAGCTTAGAAAGCTTGACAATAAGAATGCCCTTATTGTTGAATATGCAAGTAGGAGTGAAGTCTGACATCACTCATTGGTTCATTTTCCCCGGCAGGAAAATGAACAATTGTCAGTGGCTGACAGGCTGGACAGCTCCCGGTAAAAGGAGCTGCAGCTGTGTGCTCAGTTCATTCTTATTTCTTGCTGTTCCCTGTTGCCTGAACTAAATGGCTGTTTTACTCCTCTATGATCGTCCTGTCTCTCTTTCGTGTCCGGACTTAACACTTATCATCTACCAGAAGAAAAGACATGGGGAGTCATTATTTCTACCTGGCAATTTTTGTTGTTGCTGCTGCTGCTTGACAAGAGGTCTAATTATTGCTGCATGTCAGGTCTCTATATCTAATGAAACATGTCACATAACGTCTATAGGATAGGAAACACACAAGCAGAGGTGGTCATGGTAGGATGCATTTCAGAATTTACCCCATTTTTCAACAGCAAAATAATAATAATAATTTCATCTGGTATGTGAAGCCACATCCTGAATAAACCAGTGTTATCTGGGATCACACAACACAACCATAATGTCATTAGAGCAACAGGGAAAAGCTGAGCTATTGGGGAGGTTGATGGTTTCATCAAGTTTCTCATCAAGGAAGAAGTACAGAAGGCAAACCAAGAATCCATGAGGAGATTTGAATGAAGCTACCCCAGAAAACGTAAATGGGAAGGACTTCTACCCCACCTACATCACAACTGATGAAGTTTCTCAAATGAGAAGTGAAACATCTTCTTCCTCCTCCTCCTCAAAAAACAGCCCAGTTGCCTTTTGAGAAAGCAACTTTGAGATAGCTATGACCTGGATTATTAAGAATATCCAAAGACATTTAACCCCCCCTCCCCCATCATGAGTGCCAAGACAAAGAGGTCACTACTACCCCCAATAAATGCCATGGGATCCCACCAAACCCATGCCACACAATGAACTATTGGTCAGCATATTCCAGAATACCAGTTCTACAGCAATCCACAGTGATGCCAAAACAAGATGTGCATTGCAGTAAGTACTTCACATCAATATCTTGAAGGTCATAAAATTGAGAATGGCCACATGGGTGACTCTCTAAATAACTGTCATGATTATAATTCTGGCAGTGGTGGGTTGCTACTGGTTCACACCGGATCAGGCAAACTGGTAGCGGTGGTGGTGGGAGGCTCCGCCCACCTGCCCAGACCCTTCCACGCATGCGCGGAAGCGCTGCGTGCACCAGCAAACCGGTAGCGATGGGATTTGGAACCTGCTCCTGAATTCTGGGATCAGTTATGGTCATAAATCATGCCTGTTTTCTCCACCACACTGCTTCTCTTTATGTTTTGGTGCATTACGTTCTGCATAAAGTTATCCGTTATCCAAAGCTTGTTCTTCTTCCTTATTAAATTTTGTGTCTAAGTTAATAATTCCCTTCTTTAGGAAAACAAATTGATCCAGCTTGTACAACAGCTGGCATCATGTGCATTTCTTTGGGTTTCCTCCTGTGCCAATAGACCACCTACTTCTAAGTAAACAAATCATACTTATAATGGGCTCTCTCTGCCACCCAAAATGATACAGCTGGGCAGAGAAATGCCATTCTTTTAAAAACCTCTTTCAGTTGCCATTTATTTTTTAGGATGGAAGGAGTTAAGCTATAATGAATTTGTGAGTACTACAAATCACACATTGGGGGATAGTTTACCCATATGAAATTTACTGTCTTAATTTAGCTTGCATTACTGAAATAGATCTTCCATTATCTCCCTGTGTGTATCTCTCTCTCTCTCTCTTTCTGTGTATGTGTATGTGAGACAGAGCTAGAAATAGAAATAGGAATAGAGATATATAGATATGGATGTGGATGTAATGTAGACTTAGACATAGAATTCAGGGCTGGGCAATTATGGCCCTTTTATGAACTGTGGACTGTGGACTTCAACTCCCAGAATTCCTGAGCCAGCTGGCTCAGGAATTCTGGGAGTTGAAGTCCACAGTTCATAAAAGGGCCATAATTGCCCAGTCCTGCTGATAGAATAAGTTTATTGTCACTTTAAATGTACACTAATCGGCATACATTAAAATGAAATTTCATTCATACAGCTCTCACTGGATCACCACCTCCAATATACACTACATAAATATGACAAATCAATCAATCAATAAATCAATCAATAAATCAATCAACAAATATGCACATACCCACATATATTATGACACAGAGAAACAACACAGTCTAATTCAGATGTATACATGTACATGGCGAGAAAAACGAATCTTGCGAGTTTACCAGATGGCATGGCATAGGGAACAAAGTTATTACAGAATCTGGTAGTCCTGCTAGAAATACTTTGAAACCTCCTCCTAGAGGGGAGCAACAGAAACAGATCATGAAGTGGGTGTGTGGGGTCTCTAACAATGCGTTGAGAGCGAGTTTTCTATAATCTTCTCTGCTGTCCTTACCACTCTCTGTATGGACTTTCTATCTGAAGTGCTGCTGCCACCAAACCAAACAATGATTGCAGTTAGTTAAAACGCTCTCAATCGTGCCCCTGTAAAAAGTGGCCAGGACAGAAGGAGAAAGATGTGCTCTCCTCAACTTTTGACGCTGGTTTGCATGTTTCACTAAGGATGACGTGTGGAGAGACCAATTCAGATTATAGATATTGATATGTTTAAATTATAGATATAGTGATATAGGTAGTCCTTGACTCATGACCATTTGTTTAGCAACCATTTGAAGTTACAACAGCACTGTAAAATGTGACTTACAACCAGTCTTTGTGCTTACCAGCATGCAGAATCCCCCTTGCAGACAAACTTTGCTGAACACCAGAGAAAAGATAACACACTGATGATGCAAAATTGGGAATTTAAACCAGGTGAATGTGCAGCAATGATGAAACTTAACAGTATATATGCATAACAATAGTTTAAGTCAATTTAAGCAAGAATGGCTTCCATATATATTACGTACTATGCAGCAAAGTAAATATAAACATGCATGATTGCTAAAGCTTACACCAATATATTGCAAACCAGTTGGAGTACAAAGACCGGAGAAAGTCACACCAAATGCGTACATTATTTTTACAGATCTTTCTTTCTTTCTTTCTTTCTTTCTTTCTTTCTTTCTTTCTTTCTTTCTTTCTTTCTTTCTTTCTTTCATTCATTCATTTTTCTTTCTTTCTTTCTTTTCCTTTAACATTTATATATATAAAAAATATATAGTGGAGCTTTTGGCATTAAGATCAACAATTGATACCTTAGAAACTCATGGCTAAGGCCATGTGAACATAAGATGGCTTCTTGGATGAGAAGTGAAACTTCTTCAAAGGAAAACCAGAAAGTCCAGTTGCCTCTTGAAAAAAAGCACTTTTGGGACAACCATGACCTGGATGACTGAGAATCTCCATAGACATAAGACAGCCCTCAATTTTTTTTAATTCAAAATATCATGCAAAATGCACTACTAACTGCATTTTTCATGATGTTCAGGTTAAAAAAATGTGTCTTCTTATAGAAGGATGGTGAGAGATGGTGTCTATGAAGAGTCAGTGAAGTGAAGTGAAGTGAAGGCAGCTTTCCAGGAAAGAGGGACCACATTCCAAGGAGGGAATGGAATGGAATGGAATGGAATGGAATAGAATAGAATAGAATAGAATAGAATAGAATAGAATAGAATAGAATAGAATAGAATAGAATTCTTTATTGGCCAAGTGTGATTGGACACACAAGGAATTTGTCTTGGTGCATACGCTCTCAGTGTACATAAAAGAAAAGATACGTTCATCAAGAATCATAAGGTACAACACTTAATGATAGTCATAGGGAAACAATATCAATATAAATCTTAAGGATACCAGCAACAAGGTTACAGTCGTACAGTCATAAGTGGGAGGAGATGGGTGATGGGAACAATGAGAAGATTAATAGTAATGCAGACTTAGTAAATAGTTTGACAGTGTTGAGGGAATTATTTGTTTAGCAGAGTGATGGCATTCGGGAAAAAACTGTCCTTGTGTCTAGTTGTTCTGGTGTGCAGTGCTCTGCAGCGTCGTTTTGAGGGTAGGAGTTGAAACAGTTTATGTCCAGGATGCGAGGTCTGTAAATATGAAGTGAAGTGAAAAATGAAGTGAAGTGAAGTGTAGTGAAGGCAGCTTTCCAGGAAAGAGGGACTACATTCCAAGGAGGGGATGAGACAAGAGGCAGCATAGTCCAGTGCTGGACAAGAGACAGAGGAAGGGAATCAGGATAGCCACAACCTACAATCACCAAGCGTATATCCATTACGGCGAGAGTAGCATTTGTTTTAGTTGGGTGAGATTCTGTCTTTTCAGTGTGAGCAAATAAAGAACTGAACTTTGGCTGGATTGTTCTACGTCATTCTTGGGCTCATATGAATGATGATCTTATACCAAGTATATATGGGAAATATGAGTACTTTAAAATGTTATTACCATATATACTTAAGGATAAGCCCATCCACACATACATTGAACTTGATTTGGGGGTATATTCTGGCACATACAACTTTTTTGCAGGTGCATATAGTAATATTTTTATATCATAAAAACAAATGACTATACTCTGCTTGGTATCTTTTAGTAAGGCTACATTGACCTATAATTGTATAACCTTAAAAATCTGTTCATTTATAAATTATACATATACATATATACACATATACACATATGTATGTATTTAAAGCAAAGGTGCATTATACAGTATCTATCTATCTATCTATCTATCTATCTATCTATCTATCTATCTATCTATCTATCTATCTATCATGTACCTTTGCTTTAAATAAAAGGCTTATAATAAGACTAAAACAAGAAACAGCATAAAGCATTGCTTTATGCACCTTTCAAAAGAAGGAGTTGAATGTACTGTATTTGGATTTGTTTACTATTTAGGAAGGAAGGAAGGAAGGAAGGAAGGAAGGAAGGAAGGAAGGAAGGCATCTGTTCATCCATCTCCATCCATCATCTATCTATCTATCTATCTATCTATCTATCTATCTATCTATCTATCTATCCATCCATCCGTCTGTTCATCCATATCTATCTATCTATCTATCTATCTATCTATCTATCTATCTATCTATCATCTATCTATATATCTATCATCTATCTATCTGTCTGTTCATCCATCTCCATTCATCATCTATCTATCTATCTATCTATCTATCTATCTATCTATCTATCTATCCTATCCACCTATCTATCATCTATCCGTCTGTTTCATCCATCTCCATCCACCACTATCTATCTATCTATCTATCTATCTATCTATCTATCTATCTATCTACCTATTTTTTAAAAAAATTGCAATGAAATTGTTAATGGGAGGGGAAAATGGAAACAAGTAACTCTAGAAGTTTGACAGGACTGCCTGAAAGCTCAGCTCACTGGAAGAAGATGACTTCTTTCAAAGTGAGATGAGATTGCCCCAAAAGGAGTGGAAGAAAAAAAGGAGATGGGAAGAAATGGAAAGGAGATTAGAGCAAGAAAGTATGAAGTACCAGGATGCCAGAAGCAATCATCAAAAGGCTGATAAAATCTTCAGGAAACATAAAGTGATGTTGTGGAAGAGAGAGGAGCTGGTTTTAAAAGCTCAGGAGAATTTATAAAAGTTTAACACTGTCCCTATTTCCAACAACTTTTCAGTATCCCTGGATAGAAGTTGTAAGATGTGAAAGTTGCAAAGGTTGAAAGGTTACCTAGCCTTATTTATTTACTTACAGAACTTATATCACTATCTCAGGGGTGTCTAACCTTTGCAACTTTAAGATCTGTGGATTTCAAAATTCCCAGAATTCCCCAGCCAGCCTTGTTGGGGAATTCTGGGAGTAAATATCCACATAGCCTTAAAGCTGCCAAGTTGAACACGCATTATCTATCTCATATAATAATTCTAGGTGACACACAATAAGTCATAAAAACTTGGCTAAAAACCAAAGTGTTTTTTTAAAAAACCTTTTTGGGTTGAACACTCATTAAAAACAGGAATGCATGTGAAACAGAACACGTGTTTTCTTCCCAGATCACATTTCGCACAAAATATTCTGATAAAATATTATTTTATTCTAAAGGTCAGATATTTCACATCGTTCTGTCCAGTGGTGAAATCCAAATTTTTTTACTACTGGTTCTGTGGGTGTGGCTTGGTGGGTGTGGCTTGGTGGGCTTGACAGGGGACGGATACTGCAAAATCTCCATTCCCACCCCACTCCAGGGGAAGGATACTGCAAAATCCCCATTCCCTCCCCATTCTGGGACCAGCCAGAGGTGGCATTTGCCGGTTCTCCTGACTACTCAAAATTTCCGCTACTGGTTCTCTGAACTGCTCAAACTACCAGTTCTCCAGAACCTGCCAGAACCTTCTGGATTTCACCCCTGTTTCTGTCATATTTCACTCAAATTGTTTTTAGGGTTCCAATCCCCAAAGAGTAAAGTGGACCTGGGACTAGCTTTCTTCCTTTGCTTCTCAACCCAGATCTAAAGATTAATCATCACTGACGTCTCTCTACCATCCAAATTTAAATGAATGAATGAATGAATAAATAAATAAATAAATAATCTGGTCAAGGGAATGATTTTGAAAACCTTTTTGAAAACATTAAAACATTTTTTTAAAAGAAACTATAGAAAAGAAGCAGAATTGAGCTGCATCCTCATTCATTGAAAAACAACTATTTTGATTAGAATCTGTTAGCAAAAATTCTTCACACCCCACTTCAGTAACAGAACAGAGAGAGAGAAGTCCTTTTTTTTCAGTTTCATTAAGTAAATTCTCTGAGATTAAAGTACAAAGAAAGCAGCTAATCTCCTTAACATTATTTTCAATTAGCACATCTCCTCTATAAAGTCCTCTTAATGTTTTGATTAAAAGAAGAAGAAATGATCTCCTTGGCTAATTTTTCTGCAGGTACTGATACTCCACTTAATTAGCAAGATCAAGCAACAGATTTAGCATTTTCTTCTTTTCTTTTTTTTCTTTTTACAAGCTTCTTGTGAGATGTAAATCTTGCAAAAGCAAGTATGTTGTTTTTGCTTGCATATAAGAGTGCCTGCTGGTAGCAAAAAATAAAATAAAATAAAATAAATAAATGCTGGTATTTCTTAATGTCATATATATTAACATTATAACAAGTACACATAATGCCGAAGCTGAAACAGCCCAAGCATAAGTTTATTTTTTTATTTTTAAATTCACCCTGCAGCTCATCAAGTACAGACATTGAGTGCATAGGAAAGCCTAACAAGGTAACTGCATAAAAACTGAAGTAGTGAGTTTTTAGTGTACACAATCTTAGAAACATTAGCAACATGTTCAATAGCTGTATTAGTATGTGGGAATGACCTTGAGAGAGGGAGGAAGAGATTCTTCCTAGGGAAGGATAACTGGGGAAGGGAGAGAGACTGCGGCTGCATAACAGACAGCGAAAGAAACTCATAAAGGAACCTCCCTAACTTATCAGGCAATAAAAGAGACAGCAGGAGATTTGCACTTTTAGACTTGCAAGATTCTATTAACTTAGCCTCACAATAAAGTAGATTTAACACATCTGGCGATGTTTCCTATTTGGACTACCTGGGAAGGCTAACAGTAGCAAAGCTCAAAAGTGCATGCAAAATGAAATGCAGTACACCCAATTTGCATACCCAATTAAATATTAATTCTCCCATAATAAAGTTCTCCAAAAGAGATTCCCAATTTATTAGGTTGATTGGAAAGCAGCCAATTTTGAGCACCCTTCTTCTGCCAACCATATTGATAGCTGCTTCTTCCCTCTCACACGCCAATCCCATTACATACTATCAGCTCTCCATTTTAAATTGTTTTTATCAGATTTTAGTAATACTTTGTGTTTGGAACTCTGCACTTTGATAGGGGCCCAAGGGGTAATCAATAAAGTAAACTAAACTACTTCTTCTTCTTCTTCTTCTTGTGCCATATCCATCATCGGACTTTGGCGATCATGTTGGCAATCCTATTTTTGTCAACAGCCGCATGAAAAAGTGCTGCTGAGTTTTGTCCAAACCAGTCCCTTAGGTTTTGAAGCCATGATGTTCTTCTTCTGCCTGGACCTCATTTGTCTCCAATCTTTCCCTGGAGGATTAAGTGAAGGATGCCGTATTTTTCTGGGTGTCGCATCACACGTCCAAATAGTAGTACTACTTAATAGTAGTAACTGTGAGAGGGATCTTGGAGTCCTAGTGGACAACCATTTAGATATGAGCCAGCTGTGTGCAGCAGCTGCCAAAAAAGCCAACACAGTTCGGGGCTGCATAAACAGAGGGATAGAATCAAAATCACATGAAGTGTTAATACCACTTTATAATGCCTTGGTAAAGCCACACGTGGAATACTGCATTCAGTTTTGGTCGCCACGATGTAAAAAAGATGTTGAGACTCTAGAAAGAGTGCAGAGAAGAGCAACAAAGATGATTAGGGGACTGAGGCTAAAACATATGAAGAACGGTTGCAGGAACTGGGTATGTCTAGTTTAATGAAAAGAAGGACTAAGAGAGACATAATAGCAGTGTTCCAGTATCTCAGGGGCTGCCACAAAGAAGAGGGAATCAAACTATTCTCCAAAGCATCTGAGGGTAGAACAAGAAGCAACGAGTGGAAACTAATCAAGGAGAGAAGCAATTTAGAACTAAGGAGAAATTTCCTGACCGTTAGAACAATTAATCAGTGTAACAACTTGCCTCCAGAAGTTGTGAATGCCCCAATGCTGGAAGTTTTAAAGAAGATGTTGAATAACCATTTGTCTGAAGTGGTGTAGGGTTTCCTGCCTGGGCAGAGAGTTGGACTAGAAGACCTCCAAGGTCCCTTCCAACTCTGTTATTCTATTCTATTCCAACTTTAACTTTCGGTTTTTAATGGCTTTGATGATTTCCCTTTGCTTTCCCAGGTGGCTTATCACCTCCTCATTTGTGATTTTGTTAACCCAGCTTATATGTAACAGTCGTCTGTAAATCCACATTTCCAATTCGTACTTTTGGGTTTATCATGCTTCTAGCGGACCGGGAGATTCTTAGCACTCCTGCCCCATTTAAGAGGCGCCCATACTTGGGGCCATTGTTAGATTTTGCCGCCATTAACATGGTTTTCCTGGGAAATATATAGTGTAGTAGTCTTCCCTTTGCTTTCTACACCGCTGTATACCCGTTGTTCAAGAAGCTGCCACCACACCATGTGCTGTTCTTCTGAAGCCGTTCTGACCAATGAGGTCTCCACCTTCAGTCGATACTGATGAGCCAGCTGCCACTCACCAGGCCCGTTGGTCCATGGGAGGTATGGGTTAGAGTTAGGGTCAGAAATGGGGGGAGGGGAGGAATGAAAGAAACCTAACTACTAAACTAAACTACTATCAGCTCAAAATTAAAGCCAACAATGGTTCTTACTGTTGAACCAGCTAGGCTGGAAACTGGGAATAATCCTCCTCCTCCTCCTTTATATGGTCAATATCTAAAAGAAAAGTATCTGAAAATAAGTGAAGTACTAAGCAAAGAACTACCAAGAAGAAAACCATGCTCCGACCAAACTGGCAGACAAGATGCTGTATATAAACAGAGAGGAAATCCCACACTCACTCATACTGACGTTACCTACCGTGTTTCCCCGAAAATAAGATCCTGTCTTTTTTTTTTTTTTACCCTGAAATAAGCGCTTGGCCTTATTGCCATGCGCTCAAAACCCCGATTGGGCTTATTATCAGGGGATATCTTATTCTGGGGGGGGAAACAGGGTAGTTAGATAATGAAATATCTGCAAGCAAACAACCAAGCTCAGAGAATACCAAGGACTTCACAGAAATATTATATCGTCATCATAATCTGAACTAGATGTGTCAGATCACAAAACCTGCTTGTTCTATCCAGAAGGTGATACAAATCAATTTATATTTACCTAGGAAAATGGTTAGTTCTGGTTTGTTGCCCAAGAAACAGACATTGGAGGATTAAATCAGAGGCTTGGCTTAAATAAAAACAACAAAGAGAAAATGTTAATGGTTATCTGCAGATGAAATGTTTGGAGTGACATAGAATCAGAGATGGCATATAAAACTGAACTGTAGAGAAGAGGTGGGGAGGTGAAAATCTCAGCAGCACCACCGTTTCTTGGAGAAGAGGCAGCACATTCCAGAGAGAAGCCCAGATTAAGAGACTGCACAGTCCCAAACTAGAACAGGGAGGGAGAGGTTCAGAATCTTTCATAACATACTTATTAGGTTAGAACCAGTGTTGGGTTGTTCCCAGTTCTGTCTGGTTCTTGCGAACCAGTAGCAAAAGTGGTGGGAAGCTCCGTCCACCTGCCAGGATGTCATAATGGATGATCTGTGCATATGCAGAAGCACACGTGCACGCTCTCCTGTTGCTTAACGCATTGTAAACCGCCCTGAGTCTCCGGAGAAGGGCGGCATATAAATTAAAGCAAAAAAAAAAACAAAACAAAAAACCGGTAGTAAAAGTAAGTAGAACCCACCCCTGATTAGAACATGGGTATCAAACTCAAGGCCTGTAGGCCAGATCTGGATGCTTAGATCTGGCCCACAGGGCCGCCCTGGAAGCAGCGAAGGACCAGCCCGCAGTGCCTTTGCCTGTGAAAATGGAGCTTGTGAGGGCCATGCACAGCATTCCTGAGCTCTGTTTTCAGCTGCAACGGCCTCCTGCAGCCCCCTGCCAGTGAAAATGGAGCTCATGAGGATCCGAGCTCTGTTTTTGCTGGCAGAGGGCTGCAGGAGGCCGTCGCAGCCAGAAACGGAGCCCGGGAGGGCGCATGCAGAACAAACTACTAGCAAAAGTGGCATTTGATTACATGAGTGCCATCGAGCTGACCACACCCACCCTGGCCATGCCCTCATTGAAATAAAGTTTAATACTCCTGGGTTAGAAGGTTATAGCATTATTCTGGCAAGATTTGTCCATTGGGCATAAGCAAATAAAAAATTGGACTTGACTGGATTTCACTGTGTCGGTTTTTGGCTTGGGCCAAATGACATGAACAGATACTATAGCCAATGAAGAACTGAAAAAATAAACTTATGCATGCTCAATGGTTGAAGGAAGGTGAAGACTGGGCAGTCAGTCACAAAATTTGGCAAGGCTTTAGAGTGGATCCCTCAATAAGGAAACGGAAGGTCTAATAGTTGCACCATAAAAACCAGCACTAATAACAAATGTGTATGCATTTGTGTGTGTGTGTGTGTATACATACATACAGTATATATGGAAGTAACTTTAACATAGATTATGCAAAGAGAAATGTAAGCCTATGCACATCTGTGTCAGAGTTTGTTGCAGAAATCACATCCAGAAAGCACACACAGATAACTGATTCAGCAGGATTCATTAACTTCTCTTTATATACATAATAACACATACAATACCAACAGGAGATTCTTCCAACATGGTAGAGAGTTACAGGCAAAATACACAGGCAGAGGAGAGAACAGCAGAGATGAGTTTCAGTTTCAATTCAGCAGACAGACAAGACCAGACTTGTTTACTAAGCCACACCCAGGCTCCCTGCTGCCTCCAGCAAATACTGTTTCAGTTTCCAAACAGTCCCCATTGGCTGACCCAGTTGCCATGCCTATTCATTGGCTGACCTTGTTACCAGTTCATGAATATTCTGACAATCTGTGACATGGCTATAGCAAATGTTTTGAACCAGATTATAAAACAAGATATGATCAAGTAGGAAAAAAATGGTATTACGGTATAAATTTGATGTCCCAAATATCTGTCAAATTGTAGCATTGAAAAAGTGCTTCAGAATGATTATGTAAAAAAGATATAGGAGTTCTAATTCAGATACATCAACACTGAAAATTATAAAGGCATGTGGTGGACCTGCCCAATGGCAAAACAATATTGGCAAATGATTAAAACACAAATAGAGGAAATAACACACCAAAAGATAGAATTAAGACCAAAAACCTTCCTACTTGGTGTAGTACATGGACAACATGGAAAAGAAACAACATACTTAATCATACACATGATAACAGCAGCATGAATAATATACGCACAATATTGGAAAAGCAATGATATACCAACAGAAGATAGGGTAGTTAGTAAAATCATGGAATATGCAGAACTAGATAGACTCACAAAGGAACTACAAAACAGAGAGGAACATGACTATTATTTAGTATGGGAAAAGTGGTATGTCTGGTTGGAAAATAGGAAAGGAACAAAAGATTAGGATATAAAGGAAATGACCAAATATAGAAAGAGGAATGTAAACCACATATATAGGTCAATCAAGAACTACAAAGTTAGACAGAAAAGATAGACCAAACAGGGAGGAGTCAAACTGCAAATGAAATTATATACTACAGTTGCGATAAACTGGACATGTATGTAAATTTATGTTTATATGTTTATATGTTTTGTATGTTTTACTGTTTTGTTTAGTTTGTATTTATAAATAAAAAACCTTTAAAAAAAAGAAAATTAGTTGAAGAAAAGCAAATGTCAATGACAGGTTTGGCAAGACTAAATGAGAATGGAGTATTTCAAAAGGAAGTGGAAACAATTGTAAACCATCAGGCTTTAACAACTGAAATACAGAGATACCAAGATGGAATAAATCAACAAAAGTTTTCCTACAGTTATGGTAGAAGAGCAGGAAAAGCTGGGGGTGGAGTTAAATGAGTCATTAACCTAGAGTCATTATATTCCCACAAATTACTATTATTATTTATTTATTTGTCAACTAGCACAAGGAAACAAGTAACAGTATAGACATAGACATGGTCACATGAAAAAAATTGGGCACAAATAAAAGGATATAAATAGGTAAAACATAGCCATAAATACATAAAATGAGTACATATAAATGGGGACAGTAGGACAGGGACGGTAGGCACACTGGTGCGCTTATGCGTGCCCCCCCTTTACGGACCTCTTAAGAAACGTGAAAGGTCCACGGTAGACAGTTTATGGCAAAAGGTATGGTGTTTGGAGAGACTAACAACAGGATCAGGTAGAGTGTTCCAGACATTTACTACTCTATTGCAGAAGTCATATATCCTACAATCAAGATTAAAGCGAATTACATTGAATCTATTGATAGCCCTTGTGTTATTACGGTTGAAGTTAAAGTACTCATTAACAGGTAGGACGTTTTGGTAAATAATCTTGTGTACTAAGCTTTTAGGTTGGAACATAGACAGTGTAGTCCATGGTCTAAGTCCATCCCCTTTTTAATTCCATTAACCCTTATCTGGCAACAATTTAGTACTGAACTTTAGTTGACTATGTTCTTGTGCATAGGTTTGAGCAATAAATCTTCTGAACTACAATTTAAGGTATGGTCCTGATTCTTTGCTCCTGACAGTTATTCAAGTATCAGCTGCTCTAACAGTGCAGCTCCCCAGTTTACAAAACCAGTTGTTTTGTCTGAAATAAAGTATGTATTATGACAATATTGGGTGAAGTTCAGGGGTGAAATGTAAAATGTGTTACTACCGGTTCTGTGGGCGTGGCTTGGTGTGTGGGGGTAATATGACTGGGTGGGTGTGGCCAACTTTTTTTTTTAACTTTTCAAAGCATTTTTTCTAATGCTTTGAAAAGCCTCTGCCAATCAGGCAACTCAGCTGAGATCGTCAGAGACTTTTCAACGCATATTTTTTAACCACCTCTTTGGCCAAGAGGTTGCAGAAAAAAATGCTTTGAAAAGCCTCTGATGATCCCAGCTGAGCCGCGCGATCATCAGAGGCTTTTTTTTTTACTTTTAAAACCATTTTTTCGTTGGAAGAGGTTGTAGAAAAAATGCTTTTAAAAGTAAAAAAAAAAAAAGCCTCTGATAATTGTGCGATTCAGCTGAGCATGGTGGGGGGGACGCAGGGATTTTTGCTACTGGTTCTCCGAACCACCCGCCACCATCGCTACCGGATCGGGTGATCCGGTCCAAACTGGGAGCATTTCATCCCTGGTGAAGTTGCATTGATATTAAACTATCCATATTGTGAACATTCTTCAGAAAAGAATTCTTTATTCAAACAAACATACACAAATGCAATTCCCAAGAACAACAGCTCAATTGTAGGGGTTGGAAAAGCTAGAATCCCTGAGCTCACAAAGGTCTTTTTGCTCCTTGGATTTTTGTTTGCTTCTGTATTCTGTTTAAGTTCTGTTTAACTCTAATAGATTTTTGCTTGTTCACCACAAATCACCATTCTGAGGACATCATGCTTTTAAATTGCCATTTAAATTTAAAAGGCAATTTAATAGCCTTTTAAATTGTCAATGGGTTTTAGTTTGAATGTTTTAAATTTTGGGCCAAAGTCATATAATTCTTTTAATAATTTTAAATTTTGTATTGGTATGTGTTTTAAATCTGGCTGTGCACCGCCCTGAGTCCACTAGGAGAAGGGCGGGATACAAATTTAAATAAACAAATAATAAACAAACAAACAAACAAACAAACAAACAAACAAACAAACAAACAAACAAACAAATAAATAAATAAATAAATAAATAAATAAATAAATAAATAAATAAATAAATAAATAAACAAAGCTTGGAAGTTGAATTGTTTTGCTTATCCCCAGTGGTGAAATTGAAACTTTTTTAATACCAGTTCTGTGGACATGGCTTGGTGGGTGTGGTGTGGTTTGATCGGCATGGCTTGGTGGGCGTGGCAGGGGAAGGATATTGCAAAATCCCCATTTCTTCCCCACTCCAGGGGAAAGATACTGCAAAATCCCCATTCCCCCCCCCCACTCCTGGGGGAAAGATATTGCAAAATCTCCATTCCCAACCCACTCTGGGGCCAGCCAGAAGTGGTATTTGCCGGTTCTCCGAACCTGTCAGAACTTGCTGGATTTCACCCCTGCTTATCCCTGCTCTTCAATATTAATGGTGATACTGGCAGCAGAGCCTATTTGAAGCACAGTCCTTAATGCCATCTGGTTATGTTTAATAACCAGATGGGTCTCCTCAGGGTGATGCCTCGGTCAGGCAATGTCGACTGGCGACCCCCCGGGGAAGAGCCTTCTCTGCGGGGGCACCCGCCCTCTGGAATGAGCTACCCCCAGGGATATGACTGATCCCAGACCTCCGAACCTTTCGCTGGGCTCTGAAAACGTTTTTATTTCGGCAAGCCGGGCTGGCTTAGAATTTTTATTGGTGAATTTTATGGGTAAGGGGTTTTAAATTGGGGAAAGCCATTGGATTTAATTTTGTTTTAACTGCATTTTAATGTTTGTATTGGATGTTTCTTAATCTTGGCTGTTCACCACCCCGAGTCCTTCGGGAGAGGGGGCAGTATAAAAATTTAAATAAATAAATAAATAAATAAATAAATAAATAAATAAATAAATAAATAATAAAAAATTACCATCAAAATCTCTGAGAGCTTGGAATGAGGTTTATCAGTCCGATATTGTTAGAGTTTGCAGCAATCCAATCAGCACACAAGTAAATAAGTTAGCAGGATTCATGTATAAAAAAACCTTCTTTATATACAGTAATATAAAGCATAATGCATGCATACAATACCCATGCAGCAGAAGCCAGAACCAGAACTCAGAAGACAGAAACACAGAAGCCTTATAATACAGAGGCTATATTGCAAGGACAAAGTAACTCTTACTATATACAAATCAGTCAAGCTAAGCCATGCCCAGGTTCCGAGCTGTCTGGGTCACCAAACAGTCCCCATTGGCTGACCTGTTACCATGTCTATTCCAATTCATGAAATCTCATACACTGACAGATATTCATGTCCTTATCATGACCCTTGTCTTCCATCAGTTGAGGTAAAGAGCTGCAGAAAAACCCTAACTTACACATTCTACAATGTGTAAGTGTCACTGTGTTATTTTATTTACCAGCTGAGCTCATTATTTCTGGACTGTCAGACTCTCCGTAGCTTTGCCAACTTCTTATCAGTAAGCTACTACGCATGTCCATCCACCCACATTCCTTCACTTGCTCTCACACTCTCTTTCCTTTGTTCTCTTTCCAGCAAGGTCCGGCTGAAAGATAGCCGGCCCGAATTACTTTCAAAAATGTAACAATTAACTTTTCTTAGTTAGTGAGGTGTTTTATTTTCTTTATAACAAATAAATGAGTTTTATTAGAAACTTTTCCTCGCGTTTCTTTTCAGATTATTACAACTTGGAATAAGCCACGATACATCTCCTCTAAACCAGGGTAATTAGTCCCAGAGCCAAACATGGGATTAATAAATGCCCTGACACTCTGGTAGCACGAGGATGGTCTGATTTATGGCTTTTTCCTTGTTTTTGTTACTTCTGATAAGAGCGCATAGGCAATTAGTTTTTAGCTACTGAGGTACGCTAATTATATTGCTGAGATGCCGAAACAGAAGAAAAAAAGGCAAAGTGAAACTAAGACCACTCTTCGTAAATGATTTGATTGATCTTTCCAACGAAGAGGTGGCAGAAAGGAGGTTTCCAGATTTCCAGCCCCTTACTACAGCCACACGCCTGGAACGAGAAGAAGCCGTGGGAACAGAAATGGATGGAGATAAGACAGAAGCTGTTTTTGAAGATGATGATTTACGACTGAGGTCAGTAACATTTTCTTCTGATCTTCCAAGCTCTGAAAAAGTCTCCCCAGAACCTTCTGAATTTGTAAAGCTCGGTGCAAGCACTGCTGAGCAAAATTCCTCCCACGCAGAGAGAGAAACAATTCATTATTCTCCTCGAAGCTCGAAGCTCACCCTGGATCAGCTGGCCATGAAAGCCTACCGTATAAAACTCTATGAACAGCAGCTATCCCAAGCAAAAATGGCTATATCTATGCTTGAGCAAGATATGGGAGATAACTTAAATTTTTCAAAAAGCGCCATATTGTCTTCTTGCTCAGAGCCAAAGACACTCCCCCTGGTGGATTCTGTGTCAGGCCAATTAAGGCAAAGAGCACTGCATACGTCACATGAAAGTCTCCCTGATCAAGTTACACATGTCTTACATAACCACTCCTACTCTAAAGCATACAATCCCACGTATGCAAAGCTGCCCAAAGCTAAAGGTGCAGCACCATCTGCTGGCAAAAGTAATTTACTTCAGGAAGCTGAAATGCCACAAATGTTTCCACAGGTCCAAACTCAAACACCCCCTGGTGGTGTTGGTGTCCTTTTAGATAGAACACAATTAAACTTAATGAAGCAAAGGCAAATGACTGCATCTCCAGCAGGTCATGCCAATATTGCAGCTCAAGCACAAATGGCAACTGGAATACAGCAGATTCCAGTGCATCAGCCACAGCAGCTACAAATGCCTGCATATGTGCCCCAGCCACAAGTGCAAATAGGGCCACCTCCTGGCCCACCTCCAATGGCACAACCAAGACCATTTTTAGGTCCACAACAGGCACAGCAAATACCACAGGCATTTCTGCCAGCACAGCCAGCGTACCAAGTGCAGGCTCCTTACCAGGCATTCTCTGTCTCTCCACTAACTGGTGAATCAAAACTAAAAATGTCAGGACACAATTACAAAGCCTGGGTCAGTGAGATTACACTATTGCTTCTTAGAGAAGGCACTCATTTTATGGTTTTTGATCCTCCTGCTCAACCTTGGACTTATGCAATAAGAGATTTAGAGATAAGGGCTCGCACAACATTATTGATGTCCATGGATACTGAACTGCAGGTCACTTTTCCACCAAATACAACAGCCCGACAAATTTGGGCTGAATTGGAAAATTGCTACAGGCCTATCTCAATTGAATCTTCATGTTTACTCATGTCTGAACTCCACGGTTCGAGATTGAAACCTGGTGAACAAATTGGAGGACATTTGACCAAACTGAAATGTCTGAGAACAGAATTGAGAGAAAGAGGCCATAACATTGAAGATATTCAAATGATCAGCATCATTATTAACTCTTTGAACTATGAATGGAAAGATGCTGTTACAAAAATTAACCAAGTCCCTATTGCTCAACGCACAGTGGACAATGTCTGTAGACTTTTAATTGAAGAAGAGGCATTCATGTTGGCCACGCCACACTTGAGAGGACCACCCGCATCAAGAGCTCCAGCTAGGCGCCCCTTCCGAGGAAGGACCTACGCTCCAAGGATGCCAAGATGCTACACCTGCAATCATGTGGGACATGCCACCCGGGATTGTCCCCAACGAGTTCCAGCTCCTGTCACGCACCAGCCCAGAGGAACAGACTCCAAAGACAGAGGCAGAGGCGGAAGACAAGGTCGTCGTGGTCCCCGGCGTGATCCACAAACTCCACTCGCCATGTTGGCTTTAACCAATGATCCACAACCTCAACCAGAGTACGACAGACGACTCCTGTGGACTTTGGACAGTGGTGCAGCATTGCATGTTACCTACAGAAAGGAACTTTTCACAGAGATGCACGAGCCTGAACCTGAACTACGTGAACTTTATTCTTTTTCAAATCATCCTTGTCAGATCAAAGGAAAAGGAACTGTTTATGTTGAAGAGCTCGATGCATTCATTCCTGATGTTTATTACATACCAACAGCAACCAGTAATTTGCTTAGTCAGTGTCACTTGTCTAGAATGTTAAAGTTCCAAGTTCACCACCTTGAAAAAGCAAGTTACATAGTTAAAGATGGAGATATTGTTGCTGAAACCATATTAATTGGTGGTGTTTATTACTTAAAGCCAAAGCCTAAACCACAAACACAGGCAAGTATGCAAACTCCAAAAAGGCAGAGCACAGGCCCAGAGAGAGATGCTCCAGAGAGAGATCCTGTTGCTATTCCTAAGGCTCCTAAAGCCAACAAAAATAGAATTGGTAAACAGGTTGCTCAGAGCAAGCCTGAGGTTCCGCATAAAAATGTTAATGTTGAGAATTCACTAACTGGTAAACCTTTGCATTCCAAGTGTATCCACAAATGGCATAGAAGATTGGGGCATGCCAGTTTCCGTGTTCTTAGGAAGATGCCGGAGTTCGCAAAAGGTTTGGATCTAAAGGGGTGTAAGGTGTTTTTGGATTGTGCTGTATGCAAAAAGGCCAAATCCAAAGCAGCAGCCATTCCCAAACGCGCTACACGCCTGTCAACACGCATTTTTGATTTGGTTCACATTGACATAGTTGGTCCATTCCCGCCATCATTTGGTGGTAGAAAATATTTTCTAACAATTGTTGATAATTACTCTAGATATGGATATGTGTATCCTATGAAAGAAAAATCAGAGACTTTTCAGATCTTTAAAGACTTTGCAACCCTTGTTTCTACCCAACACCAAGTTCGCATCGCCAGAATCCAGAGTGATCGTGGTGCCGAATTCATGTCTCAACGTTTCCAGGACTGGATGCGTAAGAATAGAATTATTCATCAGACTTCACCCCCTGACATACCGGCTCACAATGGAGAGGTACTGCAAACCATGATGCGTTGTCTCCTAGAAGACGCCAACCTTGATATGATATACTGGGGGGAAGCTATCAAGTATGCAAATTACATTGTCAACCGTACTTGGAGCAGTGTAATAAATCAGACTCCTTTCTTCATGTTGTATGGCTACAAGCCTGATCTTAAAAACATTCATATTTTTGGTTCATACGCTATGGTGAACATTCCCTTAGCTCAAAGAAGAAAAGGAGGTCCAGCAGCAAAGAGACTGAGATTTATGGGTATTGATGATAACTCAAAGTGGAGCAAATTTATTGACTCTAAACATGTAATTGTGATTTCCCAATCTGCTAATTTTGAGGAAGATATTGACTGGTCCAGGATTCATTCCAATGATCCTGGAGTTTATTTTCCTAGAGATGATACTGCTGATGCCACGCAGATTGATGATCAAGATTCCACTTATTCTTCTCAACCCGATGTTCCGTCTTCGTAAGCCGCGGATGCTGACGCTAGCGACGAAAGTGAGGACGAGGACGAAGCAGAAGAAGACTGGACAGTTGTTCCGAGACGTTCCAAGAGGGCCACAAAAGGAATCCCTCCACAACGATATTCTTGGCAACTGACAAAAGCACCCTTGCCTTTGATTTGCAATGTCACACTTCCACCTGATAATTTCACACAAATCAAGCAGCTCCCTGATTCAGAGCAAGACAAATGGTATGAGGCAATGCAGGTTGAAATGGACAGTCTAAAGAAACTTAAAGTATTTACACCTGCAAAACCTCCAGCAAACAAAAAGATCATTGGCACTCGATGGGTCTACAGAATCAAAAAGAAACCAAATGGTGAGTCATTGTACAAAGCCAGACTTGTAGCTCAGGGTTTCGCTCAACGTTATCCTGAGGACTACACAAATACTTACTCACCGACAGTCAGAACTGAGAGTGTAAAAATTGCTTTAGCAACTGCAACTATCCTTGGTTTAGAAGCAGACCTAGATGAAGAAATCTATGTGAGAAGTCCTCCAGGATTCCGACAGCAAGAAGGGGATACCTGGTTCCTAAACAAAAGTCTCTATGGTCTGAAACAATCTGGTTTAATGTGGTATTGTGGTAATGTGGTATAAACTAAATTCAATGGGCTTTATTAAGTCCGAAACTGATGAGTGCGTGTTCACAAAAAGATCTAACAATGCATATGAGATAGTTCTTGTTTATGTTGATGATATTGTTTATATTGGTCCAAATAAGCAAATGAGTGAAATTTTTGCCAAAGCTTTGCAGAGATTCTTCACATTGAAATCATTAGGTCACATTAGCACTTATTTAGGTGTTCAGATTGAAAAGACACAGAAGGGGTTTAGTCTTTCACAAGAAGATAAAATTGAACAAATTTTGCATCATTGCAACATGAAAGATGCTAACACAACAAAGACACCCATGCAAACAGATTTTCACAACTTGACACAAGAAGAAAGTCCTGAGTTCGAGGATCAAACACTTTATCGTTCAGTCATTGGGTCACTATTGTACATTAGTAGTTGGACCAGACCCGACATTGCACTTAGTGTTAATCTCTTATCTCGACACGTAGGTAAGGCAAAACAGTTTCATTGGACATGCATTAAGAAATTATTGAGATACCTAAAATACACTAAACACATGAAGTTATTGTTAGAACCAACACATACTGATTATGCAGAATTATGTTGTTATGCAGATTCTGATTGGGCAAGTGATAAGAAATCACGTAAAAGTACTTCAGGTTATATGATGTTCTTAAATGGATGTCCTGTTTATTGGCAAGTACGTAAACAGAATTTTGTTTCTTGTTCATCTACTGAAGCTGAATATGCTTGTGTTTCAGATGCATGTAATTCCCTAACTTGGTTTGATGCTTTAGTCACAGATATCTGGACACACCCGATCCGACCGATCACCGTGATGGAAGACAATGAATCCGTGGTTTATATTTCTGAATCTCATTTTACAGGTTCTAGGTCCAGACACATTGACATCCGTTATCAAAACATAAAACATTTAGTGAAAAAAGGTTTTGTCAAAATGCAGTATGTATCAACACATGATCAAATTGCTGATATGCTCAACAAACCACTTCCAGCAGCTCAACACGAGTATCTGCGTGAGAAGATGTGCCTTATTTGATGATGAACTGATATTCGCTCAACTGGCAAAGAAGGGGAATGTCACTGCGTTATTTTATTTACCAGCTGAGCTCATTATTTCTGGACTGTCAGACTCTCCGTAGCTTTGCCAACTTCTTATCAGTAAGCTACTACGCATGTCCATCCACCCACATTCCTTCACTTGCTCTCACACTCTCTTTCCTTTGTTCTCTTTCCAGCAAGGTCCGGCTGAAAGATAGCCGGCCCGAATTACTTTCAAAAATGTAACAATTAACTTTTCTTAGTTAGTGAGGTGTTTTATTTTCTTTATAACAAATAAATGAGTTTTATTAGAAACTTTTCCTCGCGTTTCTTTTCAGATTATTACAACTTGGAATAAGCCACGATACATCTCCTCTAAACCAGGGTAATTAGTCCCAGAGCCAAACATGGGATTAATAAATGCCCTGACATTCTTTTTTTATTCAAAATCACACCTTCCAAATATGGGTAGGGTGATAAGAATACTTGATCCAAAACATTGGGAGATGGCCCTTAGTCCATGAGATTATAAATGTAATACTCTATGAGGAATCTTCACACTTGAGGTATCCTCACACTAGAGGTATGCACTACATGGAACACATTATTAGCCACACACAGGTGTATTTGCAGTACCTGACACTTCCCTGTTTTATAATTGTTCACAAGCTGTGAAGCTGGCCAAGTTGTATACCTCCCTGGCTAGGAAGACAGCATAAATGAGTAATTACTGAGGCTCTCTATGGTACTTCCCAAACCATTAAATAATCAATAGTTACCTTGCACCAGACATTTTCATTTCTATCACGAGATATTCTTCATAGGATTCACCTTTTTAATTCAAATGCCTCACAACTCTCTCCCAAAGAGACACGTATAAAAGGAGAGAATTAAAATCTTATTGCTATCAGGGATCATGTTTGGAGGCATTCACAGAATCTTACAATGTAATCATCAGAAGATACCTTGAAGATCATGTACCCAGGATTTCTCAACCTTGGAACCTTTTAAAATGTGTGGACTCTCAGAACTCCTTAGACAACCTGGGACAATCAACAAGCCAAGAAGGGGATAAAAAGACCAAAACACTTCCCCACCAGCAATCAACACAGAGATGAGCATAGATTAACACCAAGATTAACACCAGACCAAGAAGTAAATAATATCTCAAGCAAGGAACTGTCAAACAAGCTAACAGTAAACAGCCCAAGCAAAGAACCTACAAAACCATTCCCTCCAACACTGATGGGGCAAACCACTAGAACAGTGATGGCTAACTTTTTTGCCATCGCTTGCCAAAAGTGGGGGGAGTGTGGGGGGGTCGTGCATGTGCGTGCCCACACCCATAATTCTATGTGCCCCACCCACCCCGCGCATGCGCTCACCACCCTCCCCCCACGCTTTTGGCACGTGATGGCACAGTGGGCCCGGTAGGCCTGTTTTTTGCCCTCCCCAGGCTCCAGAGACTTTCTAGGAGCCTGGGGAGGGCAAAAACGGCCTCCCCAGACCCGGAGGCCAGAAACAGCCCATTTGCCGACTTCCAGTGGGACTGGAAGGCCCGAAAATCAGCTGGCTAGCATGTGCATTTGCGCTGGAGCTGAGCTTACGTGCCCACCAATATGGCTCCATGTGCCACCTGTGGCACGCGTGCCATAGGTTCGCCATCACGGCACTAGAATATAAATTGAGAACAAACCCCATTCTTCATTAGCACTGATGAAGTTACCTAGGTTGGTTAATGAAACATCTGCAAGAAAACAACTACATTCAGAGAGCACCAAGGACCCCTCATAACTCAGTTGCGGATGCTGATCAAGGAAGTATAGTGGAGGCAATTAAGCAATGCATTCAGGACTTTGAGATTCAAACAGACCTGATGTCCCTCCTTAAAGGTATATTTTAAATAGACCTCGTACCCTTTATAGACCTGCCTGCCATCTAAGCTAAATTACTGTCCCCAAATTAAGGAGGGCCTTAACTTTGACATGGTTTATTGAACTTCCGTCAGCAGTTTTAGAGGGGAGATACAAGGACACCCGATTCAATTCCAGGCTTTGCCCATGTGGTGAAGAAGCCACATCTTTTGTCATCTTTAGTGTTCATTTTATTTATACCAAGACTCAGCATGAATTGTAATCCCCAGATCTAATTAAATACACCGATCGCCCTGATCAGTTTTATTTAAAACTTTTACTTTCAGGGTCAGCTATTCTATTTCCTTAACAGTGAACAAATGTTGTCATGTAAGATGTAAGATGCATAGCAATCTGAATGATCGGTTAATCTGTCTGGCTAATCAATATTATCTACATGTACGCCATGTGTTTAGTGGATTGGTCATTGATTGCAGTACAGATTGTCAGTTATGGTGAGACCCTGGAATCTATTTAATGTCCCAGAATCAGGGGTGAAATGCTACCGGTTCACACCAGTTTGAGCGAACTGGTAGTAATAATAGTAGCTGATAGTATTAGCTACTATAATAGTAGCTAATATAATAATAGCTGATCATATTACCGACGATCAGCTGTGCCGCGCGATTTATATTTGCTAGAAAGCAGAAAATCCTGTTTTCTAGCAAACCTAAATCACATGGCACAGCTGTTCCTCCCCCTCGCTGTTCTACTTACCTTCTTAAGCCTCCTTTTTCTGCGTGAAGCGTGCATTTGGCGTGCACTGCACATACACACGCATGCAGTATGTGTTTGGCGTGCACTGTGCATGTGTGCACAGCGTGAGTTTGGCGTGCACTGCGTGTATGCACATGCGCAGCGTGCATTTGGCACACACTGTGCATGCACGCATGTGCAGCATGTGTTTGCTGCACATTGCGCATGCGCTCGCATGCAGCATGCATTTGCTGTGCACGGTGCATGCACAGGCAGCAAACTGGTGGCAAACTGCAGAGGATTTCACCACTGCCCAGAATGTTTCTTGATATACTTTGGCAGTTGAGTAATCATTTTCCATTTTTGTCCCCTCTGCTTGGATTTCTTCCGGGCAGCTATTTGATGCTGCTGTCCTTCTATTATAAAGTAAAACCTTACTAAGGGAGTGCAAACCAGTTTGTCAGGGTGTTAAGTGAGAGGGGAAAAAAGCAGAAAAGGATTCAAAGAGATGGTTGAGTCTGCTGAGTGATTGCTGCTATTTCCTGAGTTCTGCTGATTGCCCATTATGTGTGATTGGAGCATTGCCTAATGGTGATCTAGCAGAGACCGCTTCAGGGGATATACTATGAGGAAGCCATCTCTCTCCTGAGGAAAACAGGTTTGGTCAACAGACGAGAGTTTTGCAGGACCCAGTTAAAGAACTCCCACCCTTCTCTAGTAAGAGGAAGGATAGTTTTGTATTTAGCCCCCATCACCTTGACTTCTAGGACAGGGATCTCCAACCTTGGCAACTTTAAGACTTGTGGACTTCAACTCCCAGAGTTCCTCAACCAGCTTTGCTTTAAGACTTGTGGACTTCAACTCCCAGAATTCCTCAGCCAGCTTTGCTCGCTGAGGACCTCTGGGAGTTGAAGTCCACAAGTCTTAAAGTTGCCAAGGTTGGAGACCCCTGTTCTAGGAAGGCAATCAGCTTGCACTTGTAACATGTATAATTCTGAAGTTTGTCTCCAAGGAAGAAAACAAACATGACATGCATCCTGCATAATCATAAGAGAAATCCTCCATGTTCCTCTAATGAAAAACAACAATTTTAAAAGTGCTTCCCCTGACAAATCCCCGTTTGCTGAGCAAACTTGCTGTTCTCTAGGGAGATGCTTCCGTATGTATCCCCTGAAGCTGCCCCAGCTAGGCCATCATTAAGCAATGCTCCAATCACATATAATGGGCAATCAGAATCACTCGGGAAACTCAACCATTTCTCTGAATCTTCCACTCTTTAGTCTGCCTTTTTCCTTAAACACTCTCACAAACTGGTCTGTGCTCCCTCAGTGAGTTTTTCTTTATAATAAGGTAAGAATTAAAGGTGGGGGGAGGGGAAGATACAGGAAAGGCCCAAAGGTTTAATTTTGGGATAAGCCAACATATATTGTTCCTCAACTGAACAAAAACCTATTAAAAGGTAACGGTAAAGATTCCCCTCGCACATATGTGCTAGTCGTTCCAGACTCTAGGGGGCAGTGCTCATCTCCGTTTCAAAGCTGAAGAGCAAGCGCTGTCCGAAGATGTCTTCGTGGTCATGTGGCCTGCATGACTCGATGCCAAAGGCGCAAGGAGCGCTGTTACCTTCCCACCAAAGGTGGTCCCTATTTTTCTACTTGCATTTTTGACGTGCTTTTGAACTGCTAGGTTGGCAGAAGCTGGGACAAGTAATAGGAGCTCACCCCATTACGCAGCACTAGGGATTCGAACTGCTGAACTGCCGACCTTTCGATTGACAAGCTCAACGTCTTAGCCACTGAACCACCGCATCCCTTTTTAAAAAAAAGCCTACTAGAGTTAGTTAAACAGAGGGAAGCAAACGAAAATCCAGGGAGCAAAAAGAGTATAAATTAATCAAAGAAAAGATCATCAAGGAAACCCATTTTGAAAAGTCAGCACTTTAGGACTTCAAAGGAAAAAAGAAATGTTTTTGAGAGGAAAGAGTTGACTGAAAATACCTGGCTGTGCAAGAAGATAATTTTTCACACCTAAGAGGCTGTGGGAAACCTATTGCCTTTCAGAATCACCTCCCCCTTCCAGATAGGACAGACTTGCACTCCCCCATCAAATGACAATGTCTAAAGATGTAAATATATACCACGTTTCCCTGAAAATAAGACCCTGTCTTATATTTTTTTGAACCCCGAAATAAGTGTTTGATCTTATTTTCGGGGATGTCTTATTATTTTGGGGCACGTGGAGCAAGATGGGGCTCCTCTTGCCATCTTACCTGATTTCCAGCTCTGTCTCCCTAACCCTAACCAGAGGAAATGGCGGGGACCGGCTGTGCATGCTTTTAAATATTTTTGGGGTGGGCTTATTTTTGGGGGTGGGGGCTTATTTTCAGGGTGGGGGCTTATTTTAGTGCATGCACTCAAAAGCCCGATTGGGCTTATTATCAGGGGATGTCTTTTTTTTTTTTTTAATTTGATTTATATGCCGCCCTTCTCCGGAGACTCAGGGCGGCTTACAATACGTTAAGCAATAGCCTTCATTCTTTTGTATATTTTATACAAAGTCAGTTTATTGCCCCCACAATCTGGGTCCTCATTTCACCTACCTTAGAAAGGATGGAAGGCTGAGTCAACCTTGAGCCTTGGAGAAATTCGAACCAGCAGAAATTGCAGGCAGCTGTGTTAATGACAGGGTGCATTAAACCACTGTACCATCAAGGCTCATTTTTGGGGAAACAGGGTGTATATCAGTGGTGGGTTGCCCCAGTTCGGACCGGTTCACAAGAACCTTTAGCAAAACCGGTGGGAGTCCCCGCCCACTGCCCCAGATGTCATCATCGGCGATCTGCACATGCACAGAAGAGCGCACACGCAGCCCCGTTGTGAACCAGTAGTAAAGGTAAGTAGAACCTACCCCTGGTGTATATATATGTTAGGATCAGTGGTGGGTTGCCCCCGGTTCAGACCGGTTCTATAGAACTGATAGTAAAACCAGTGGGAGGCTCCACCCACTAACCCCAACGTCATCAGGAACGCTTCTGTGTATGCACAGAAGAGTGTGCACGCAGCCCTGTTGCAAACCAGTAGTAAAGATAAGTAGAAACCACCTCTGGCTAGGATCCACCTAGGAGTCAAGATTGGACATTGATTCTAACAGATCCATAGCATTTCAAAAGCTATCTACAAACATCTAGTTAGGTGTTGAATTCCTCACTATTAAAAAGAATCCACATGGGCGCAAGCTTAATTTATCCACTCTCTAAAGTCGCCAGAATATTTTTTTTCCATTTAATATTTTAAATATTCCTGGTGGACTGGTGGATTCCTGGATGGGGAGGAACAGGCTCCGACTCAACCCCACCAAGACCGAGTGGCTGTGGGTACCAGCATCTGGGTCCAATCGAGATATCCCATCGTTGACCATCGGGGGTGAGGTGTTACCCCCTGTGGATAGGGCCCGCAACTTGGGTGTCCTTCTGAATTCATGGTTGTCTCTGGAAGATCATGTAGCGACCGTGACCAGGGGGGCATTTGCCCAGGTCCGCCTTGTGCGTCAGCTGTGCCCTTACTTGGACCAAGATGCCCTACGCACCATTACTCATGCGCTGGTCACCTCCTGTCTTGACTACTGCACCGCTGTCTACCTAGGGCTGCCCTTGAAAACCACTCGAAGGCTTCAGTTGGTGCAGAATGCAGCCGCGTGGGTTGTGATGGGAGTGTCCCAACACTCCCATGTTACACCCCTCCTGCGCGACCTGCATTGGCTACCGGTTGCCCTTTGGGTGAGGTTCAAGGTGCTGGTTATCACCTATAAAGCCCTTCATGGCCTAGGCCTGGGATATTTGTCGGACCCCTTGCAGCCAGCAACAATCTCCAATCTCCCGGTGCGTTCCCACAGACAGGGCCTCCTCAGGGTGCCGTCGGCCAGACAATGTTGGCTGGCGACCCCCAAGAGGAGATCTTTCTCTGTGGGTGCACCCACCCTTTGGAACCAACTTCCTTTGGAGCTCTGGATGGCCCCTGACCTTCGCTCGTTCCGCCATGATTTGAAGACCTGGCTGTTTCGCAGCCTGGACTGATGGGGGGGGTTCTTAATAGATTTTAAATTGATTTTAAATTGTTTTAATTTGGACTTTTAATTTTATATTGTTTTAATGTGCAATTGTGCATTTTATTGTTGTGAGCCGCCCTGAGTCCATTGGAGATAGGGCGGCATATAAATCGCATTAAACTAAACTAAACTAAACTAAACTTTCACCGAGATGCCAAGTCTCCCTTGCAGTGCTTCCTGGAATGACCTTATGACCGTCACGCAGTCATTCCAAGAAGCAGTATGAAACAATTCTACTCTGGGAGATGGGGGGGGAGGGGGGAGATTGAAAAGGGAGCATTCACTTGGCTACATCATGCAGTGGAGAAAGGAATCTCAGTGTGAGCTCCTGAACAGTTCAATGATTTTTTCCTCTTGAAACAAACAAACAAACCAAAAAAAAAGAAAAGAAAAGGAGAAGTGGAAGTCAATCTCCCAAAGCAAATAAATAAATGGAATAGTTTTTGATCTGATTTGCATATCCCAAGCATTATTATCAGTGGATCCACTTCAAAGTCCCTTTTAAATTTTTTTCCTTTTAAATAGTAACAGAAAAGAACAAAACACAGAGATAATTACAATGAAAATACATAAATTCTCAAAGTTGTTGTTGTTGTTTTTTTAACTTTTAAAGCGCAACAGAAAAAAGAACCAAAGATAATTACAATGCAAATACATTCATTCTCAGGGGTCTGCTTCAAAGTCTTACGGTATGGTGTCTACCTTCATTTCCTATATCAGCTATTTACATTTCAGGAAAGGCAACAGCTTCTCCCAGAGTTCCTGGCAGTGTATACAATTATTATATCATTATTATTACACAACAACATGAAATCATAGCTGCCAGTTCTTTAACTGGCATGACCTTTCCAAGAAGTTAGGCTGTCATAACGTCTTGGTGAATATTGTTCGATTATTATGTTTGGTCAAACAGTCAAAGAGGAGTTAAGAGTGGATTTGGCATTTTTATTCACCTATCAAGTCCCTCTCAAGAACCTTGGCTAGCCAGATGTTGTTGTTTTTTAATGGTGTTAAAAGCATTGTTGCAGGATGTAAGCTGTTCCAAGTAAAGCTGCCTTTTGCAATTGACTGATGCTGATTTTGTCAATGCCGATGGTGTTGAAGTGGTGCTTCAGAGATTTTTGAATTCAACCCAAGACATTCGGTACTATTTTTCTTTTCTTTTGCCCCGGTCATTCTACTTCTATTTGCAGGTGTTTATATTCTGTGATCTTCTCCAGTCCCCTTATTATTATAAATATCAACGCTTCTATTTATATCTGTGTGGATTAGCCAGACAAAACACACGTAGTTACAAGTGTATAGCAGTATTTTTTGGCATCCCATAAGAGATGATGCCCAAATGAGGCACACAAGAATTAGGGTTATCTGCAAGTTGAGATAATAGTGAGCATCACAATGATACTTTCCCTACTTAGAAGAACTTTAAAGGTTAAAGATACTGGACCAAAATCCACACATGGTTGGAAAAAATGACAAGAAAAAAAAACACACATAGATTTTAAACCAGAGATTTTTCTATTGGGGATTATACCTGAAATATATTGTATAATATATAATATATAATATACTATAATAGAGAAGTGAGATATCTGATTGTGAATGTATTAACAGCGGCTAGGATTGTGTTTGCTAAAAATTGGAAAAATGAGAAAATACCAACGCAGGACGAAGTTATTAAAAAAATAATGGAATGTGCTGAAATTGACATTTGAAATTAGAGAACAAGAAGATAAACAATACTATAAGATATGGGATCTATTTTACCAATGGCTAGATAAAAATCATGGAAATGAAATATGGTAGAGATTTTTACAATATAAGAATTGTAGAACTATATGAAATATAACATATAGATGTATGATTATTGAATAGATTCAGGAGATTGAAATGAATGCTATCAATAAAAATTAACTCAAATCTTTGAATATTTTGAATAATGAGGGAAGAAATAGACATATTCAAATAAATGATTAATGAGGATAACAATATATAGATATATATTAGGTTGATGATATGAGAATCTAGGTAAGCTGTAAATTGTAAGCTATGAATTTGGTGAATGATGCACAAAAGACTTGTAACCAACTGACACGCTGTTTGCAATTGAAGATGATTTTATGTATATTTGTTTAAAAATAAAACTTTTTTCAAAAAAAAAAGAAGAACTTTAAAGATTTTATTAACCTATCTCCTAATCATGTGATTTCTCTGGTTGGCATTTTTATCTCAGCAGAAGTTACAACAGCTGTCAGGCATTGAAATAATAGTAAACCATGATTGATGTATTGCCATCTCCCATTGTAAGCAGGAGTGCTGAGCCAACAGGAAGCTGAAGGACAACTGGTTGGGATATCAGAAATATCATACATGCCAAGAGTTGATACAGATATTGACCATGGGAGGCCAGGCCATCATTTGGGTTAAAAAAGATGCAACTACCATTCTGAGTTGTTTTTATTTTTCTAAAAACCTTCTAAGGTCCAATGATTTGTATGGTAGAGAGACACTATCTCTGCTTATCATTTTGCTCTGATTGATGTTTATGGAAAAAAAAATAAACTGTTTTTGGAGGTCTGAACCAATTCAGCACACTATAGAAAGATACCACTGCAATTTCAAACAAAGCAAAAAATTGCAAGCACACAAATCTAGAGCTGAATCTTGGAGGAACTGGGGGAGAAAAAAAGTTGAATTTATTCCAGTAAAACAAATGTTATTTCTCAGGGTGGATTTTTAAAAGCATGTGATTAGATGCAAGAAAATGCTTAATGTCAAAGGAAAAAGGAAAGTACACTTTTGGACATGATTTGGATTTTCAGAAGGGATCTGGATATGGGCCCAGACAGACAGCAAGAGCAGTGAGGTCAAAATGCTATTCCTGGCAAGAGCGTGTTGAAAAAGTCAAGGTGGCAATCCCAATTGTGTGATTGACGCGTCACCTGTTCTTCATGGTGTTGCTAGTTTGGTTATCCTGGTTAGGCCCATATATAAGAGACTGTAGGCTTTCTTGTAATAGTAATATTTATTTCTTTTCTTCCTCAGGAACACAATTAGACAGGCACTAATCTGGGAGGAGCAAGAACTTATATACAGAGAAGGCGGGGCTAATGGTAAGTACTAACCAATGGTAAGTGACACAATGACATCACACAATGACATATAAACAAGCACACATATTTACAGATATCAGGTTAGGTATTTTCATCTGTAACACATGGGTGTTGCATTCTATCCAGCTTGAGTTGTTGGTCCCAATGCTGAACTCAAGTCCAACAACTATTACTACCAACAATTACTCCTATTATTTAAGCCTCTAGTACTTCATGTCATTGAGAACGGGGCTGAAAATATCTGCCCTTTTTATTAGTTTTGCTATCACTCTGACCCAGTAGTGAAATCCAATTTCTTTTACTACCGGTTCTGTGGATGGGGCTTGGTGGGCATGGCAGGGGAAGGATATTGCAAAATCTCCATTCCCACCCCACTCTGGGGCCAGCCAAAGGTGGTATTTGCCGGTTCTCCAAACTACCCAAAATTTCCACTACTGGTTCTCCAGAACCTGCTGGATTTCACTCCTACTCTGACCCCAGAGTGACAGGGAGCCTAGTTAGACTGTTGTCAGTTTGCACATGTGTGTGTGTGTGTGTGTGTGTGTATGTGTGTGATTGGTTCCTATACTGAGGTTTTGTTTTTGTAAGCTTCCCGGAGTCACCACGAATGAATTGGGCAGCCATATACATTTTCTTACAAATAAATAAATAAATCCCCAAATGTGTCATCAGATCTTACAGAAAAAGTCTTCTGCCTGCAGTTTTCTGATTAGGATCCTAAAAGAGATTTCTCAGTTTTATTTCTTTCCTGGAGCAGGTTTCCCACCCAGTGGGTAAGTTCATCATTTTCTGCCTGTCTTCTCTATTTGCTCAGCTCATTTGCTAGAAATACACTTTCCTGCACTGTCCAAGGTACTTGAAGATAAAACGCATCTTTTCACTCTCAGTGTTGATTTCCTTGTTTGGGTAGAGTAGACCACTCATCCGATCTTTCTAGACAGGTAGGTCGATCATGGAGTAATTAGTTCTCCTCCCCCTCCCAAAATACAGTGGTATTTTTCACTGAAATCTCTCTTAAAATTTTATTTAAAGAGGAATTATTAATTATTTATATATATAATTGTGTATTTATCCAATTGTGTATCCAATCACACTTGGCCAATAAATAATTCTATTCTATTCTATTCTATTCTATTCTATTCTATTCTATATATATAAATTTATATATATATATATATATATATATATATATATATATATATATTAAAGATAAATTATTGAATCTGTCATCTGCACCTCTATAACTGTCTGGTTTGGTTCTGCAACCCAACAAGACAGACACAGACTTCAGAGGATAATTAGAACTGCAGAAAAATCAATTACTACCAATGTGCTTTCCATTGAGGACCTGTATACTACATGAGTCAAAAAGAGGGCTGTGAAAATATTTACAGACCCCTCGCATCCTGGACATAAACGGTTTCAACTCCTACTCTCAAAACGACGCTATAGAGCACTGCACACCAGAACAACTAGACACAAGGACAGTTTTTTCCTGAACGCCATCACTCTGCTAAACAAATAATTCCTTCAACACTGTCAAACTATTTACTAAGTCTGCATTACTATTAATCTTCTCATCGTTCCCATCACCCATCTCCTTCCACTTATACTGTATGACTGTAATTTTGTTGCTTGTATCCTTACGATTTATATTGATATTGTTTCCTGATTGCTTATTTGTTCCCTATGACTATCATTAAGTGTTGTACCTTATGATTCTTGATGAATGTATCTTTTCTTTTATGTACACTGAGAGCGTATGCACCAAAGACAAATTCCTTGTGTATCCAATCACACTTGGCCAATAAATAATTCTCTACTTTCAAAGTGGGGTGTCCTTTTTTCCATTCATCATTAACTATTACTGGGCATTTGATTCTGTTAGTAGATGTGGATTTGGGGTTCTATCTGATGTGTGATGTTTTGCGTGCGTGTGTGTAATATTTTTTGATTCTGGGTAAATTTCATTGAGATGTAATTTTGCCAGTTCATGTGTTCATGAAACACGGCAGATCTGGATACAATGAAGTGATTATTTTTATCAATGAAGCGATATCCCTTGGTTCCTGATTCGTACCCCATAAATATCAGTCTTTTGGATACTTTCTCTCCTTTGCGCCTTAACTGTGAGGGCACATATACATCAGCAGATACACCAAATACGTGTAAATGCCCAATTTTGGTTTCCTTCCATACATGAGTTCGTATGGGGTCTTATTGATTGTACTGGACCATAAGCGATTTATAGTGTAATTGGAATAATTAAGGGCTTCAGCCCAGAATGACTGGTTTAAACCAGCATCATCTAACACACATTTAACCATGGTTTGTAGCAAACCATTCTTCCTTTCAGAGACTCCATTTTGGAATGGGGAAAATGGACAAGATTTAAAGTGCAATATTCCTTGTGATTTTAGCCAAGTTGAAAATTCGTTGGATAGGAATTCCGACCCCCTGTCAGTCATTATTTGTTTGATTTTGGTATTGTATTGTGTTTCTACCATTTTAAAGAACTCCTAAATTTTTTTGAAAACCTCACTTTTGTGGTTAAGGGTGTATACAAAACCAAATCTACTATAGTCATCGACTATGGTCAGGAAGTATCTTTTTTTGTATTTAATTGAAGGTTTTAATGGGCCTACTACATCCATATGAATTAGTTGAAAGGTTGATTGTGTGGTGCGGGTGGCTTTTTTGGGTTTTGGCTTGTTTTTAATTTTGGAAGAATTGCATACAGAGCATTCTAAGTAATTTTTACAGTTCTTTATTTTTAAATCTTCGGAACACTCTAACATTTTTTGTATGACTGGAAAGCTCGCGTGTCCTAGCTTTCTGTGGAGTAAGTGACTACAATTATCGTGAATAGGTTTTCCATTGTTTAAATTTTCAGACATATTAGTATCAGTGTTTGATGCATTCTTATCATTATTTTCATCATGGCTATCTGAATTTGGTTTTTTGTTTCTTAATTGATAGTTTGCATAGACTAGTTCGTTATCTTGTGGCAGTAGGTATGTTAGTCCATCATTTGTAAATAGTTTACCTATGTTTCTGTTGTTCTTAGTCATGAATACCTTTCCACCTCTGAAAGTGGTTTCTATTGCATTGTCTATGCTTAACTTTAGGGTTGCCAATATGTTATTTGGAATTTCGGGCACAAATAGTACCCCCTCTATTTTTCCTATACCTTTTATATGCGTGTCTCCTATTCCTCTCACTAGGACTCTATTTTGGTTTGCTACTTTAAATATAATATTTCTTTTCAGTGAAGTTACTTAATATTTCTCTCTATTATGAGTTGTATGGCATGTGGCTCCTGAATCTATGAGCCAGGTGTTGAGTGAATCAGATATCAAAGTGTTATTATTTCTTATTCCATATAGTGATCCTTTCTTATTTTTTCTAGGGTTATTTCTGTATGTTTGTCTTTCTCTAGAGTGTGGTGATTCTCTTCTCTTATACCTGTAATCTGGGGAGGTTCTGTCTAAAAAGTGTATTCTTCTATCCTTGTGTTTATATGAGTCACTGTATCCTATATTCTTGGGACAGTCTCTACTCTGATGTCTTTCAGATCCACATGTGAGATATTCATGTGGGTATCTGTCTCTGGCCCTGAAATCAGTCCTTCTTTGATTTCTACCTTCTCTTTGTTGTGTATATCGCTCTCTTCTAAGTCTATCTTCAGTAATAAGCTTATTGGTAAGGTTTTCTAAAGTAATTTGCTCTATACTTAGGTTATCTATTAGTGTAATGTAGTTATCCCAGCTGTGATCTAGTGAGTTAATTATAATGCTTTTCATGGTGTTGTCAGAAATGGTTTCTCCCCTTTGAATAAGGTCTGCTCTTACAGCGTTTAAATTCAAGATATGCTCACTCATGGATGTATCATGTTTTAGTTTGGCAGAATAGAATTCCCTAGAGATTTTTGTGGTAGTGGCTACATTTTTGCTATAGAACAGTCTGAATAATTTTTGATATACTTCAAATACAGTTAAATTATGCTCTATACTGGGGAGTATACTTGGGAAATAGAAACAATTAACATATAGTATGCTTTGTGGTGGAGGCAGTCTATTTCATAGGTCCAAGGCTTATTTGGTGGGTTATCAATAAAAAATAAAACATTTTCTTTCATATATACAATCTGTAAACACTGATCCCATTCCATTAAGTTGCTTCCATCTAATTTCAATTTTATAAAGTCTGGAGGTATTGTCCCTGAGTGTAGTGAGGTGTTATTCATGTTTAGTAGCTGTCCATGATTTAAGACCTTAGCATACTCACAATAAGGCCTGGGTATGGTAGATGTATGTCTGTATTTACTTATCTCTATGTTGCGCTGACTTGTATTTATGTTTCCTTCTTCTTTCTTTGCAGGCTCGTTCTGGGCATGCTCAGTCCTCATTTTTCTCCAGCAGTCGATGAGGGAGGTTCCTGTGTCTGCAGCTCCTGGGGTGAAGTCCCAGACGGCCTTCTGTTGCTCTGCTTTGTTTCCGGAGGGCCTCTGGTGACTGAAGAATGCCTGGGGTGCTGCTCTGCTCATCGGGGAGTCTTCTCTGAGGTCGTCAGTAAGTGGAGCTTGAGGCGGGCCGCCATTGCCAATGGAGCCGGGTTGTTCAGGGAGCTGCTCTTCAGTAGGTAAGTATGATTGCCAGCTTGTCTTTCTTCGGGTGGCTAGGCCTTTCTTTAGACAGTCTATTTCTTTTGGCCTTTGGTAGATGGTAGTTTAGAATTTTCTATTTCATTTTCTGGTTGTTTGTTTGGTATTGTTAGTTTAGTCCCGAGTGCTGCAGTTAGCACCTGTATAGCATTGTCTATTTCTACTTCAGTAGGTTGAGCTTTGTTTTGTTTAAATAATTGTTTTTTATTTGTTTTTTGGACTCGGGTAATCATCTTCTTGGTAGGTTTTGTTTTTTATTTCGTAGTTTGAGGTTTGGAATTCTTTTAGTAATTGGTCAGGCATTTTAGAGGTATTAGGTGGGTAAGATGGCTGCCATGAAAAAGGCGGGAAGCTGTCGCCATCTTTGGTGTCATTTTTGAAGTCAGGGGTTGAATTTCTTACCTTGCAGTTTTCTTGTTTGTTATTTTCGTTATCTGCTGCTGTTCCGTGGTCGTTTATTATGCTGCGGATTTTCACAAGCAGATTTGATTCAGCTGTAGTTGTTTCTATTAATTCTAGTATTTTACTTTTTACCTCATCTTCTTTGTTTGGTGTTAGCAGTTCATTTTCTTGTAATTGCGTTTGTTTCTTAATATTTTCAAGTGGTGTATATTTGTCAGGAGTTAGTTGAGCTGCCATTCTTTTCGTTATGTATCTGGTGGCAGGTCTTCTTTTGTCGTTATGTGAGTCTTGCATCTTTATGTTCGGTTGGGCCTACCAAACCATCCTCTTGCTACCAATTTGTTGCTAGTTTGGTTATCCTGGTTAGGCCCATATATAAGAGACTGTAGGCTTTCTTGTAATAGTAATATTTATTTCTTTTCTTCCTCAGGAACACAATTAGACAGGCACTAATCTGGGAGGAGCAAGAACTTATATACAGAGAAGGCGGGGCTAATGGTAAGTACTAACCAATGGTAAGTGACACAATGACATCACACAATGACATATAAACAAGCACACATATTTACAGATATCAGGTTAGGTATTTTCATCTGTAACACATGGGTGTTGCATTCTATCCAGCTTGAGTTGTTGGTCCCAATGCTGAACTCAAGTCCAACAACTATTACTACCAACAATTACTCCTATTATTTAAGCCTCTAGTACTTCATGTCATTGAGAACGGGGCTGAAAATATCTGCCCTTTTTATTAGTTTTGCTATCACTCTGACCCAGTAGTGAAATCCAATTTCTTTTACTACCGGTTCTGTGGATGGGGCTTGGTGGGCATGGCAGGGGAAGGATATTGCAAAATCTCCATTCCCACCCCACTCTGGGGCCAGCCAAAGGTGGTATTTGCCGGTTCTCCAAACTACCCAAAATTTCCACTACTGGTTCTCCAGAACCTGCTGGATTTCACTCCTACTCTGACCCCAGAGTGACAGGGAGCCTAGTTAGACTGTTGTCAGTTTGCACATGTGTGTGTGTGTGTGTGTGTGTGTATGTGTGTGATTGGTTCCTATACTGAGGTTTTGTTTTTGTAAGCTTCCCGGAGTCACCACGAATGAATTGGGCAGCCATATACATTTTCTTACAAATAAATAAATAAATCCCCAAATGTGTCATCAGATCTTACAGAAAAAGTCTTCTGCCTGCAGTTTTCTGATTAGGATCCTAAAAGAGATTTCTCAGTTTTATTTCTTTCCTGGAGCAGGTTTCCCACCCAGTGGGTAAGTTCATCATTTTCTGCCTGTCTTCTCTATTTGCTCAGCTCATTTGCTAGAAATACACTTTCCTGCACTGTCCAAGGTACTTGAAGATAAAACGCATCTTTTCACTCTCAGTGTTGATTTCCTTGTTTGGGTAGAGTAGACCACTCATCCGATCTTTCTAGACAGGTAGGTCGATCATGGAGTAATTAGTTCTCCTCCCCTCCCAAAATACAGTGGTATTTTTCACTGAAATCTCTCTTAAAATTTTATTTAAAGAGGAATTATTAATTATTTATATATATAATTGTGTATTTATCCAATTGTGTATCCAATCACACTTGGCCAATAAATAATTCTATTCTATTCTATTCTATTCTATTCTATTCTATTCTATATATATAAATTATATATATATATATATATATATATATATATATATATATAATAAAGATAAATTATTGAATCTGTCATCTGCACCTCTATAACTGTCTGGTTTGGTTCTGCAACCCAACAAGACAGACACAGACTTCAGAGGATAATTAGAACTGCAGAAAAATCAATTACTACCAATGTGCTTTCCATTGAGGACCTGTATACTACATGAGTCAAAAAGAGGGCTGTGAAAATATTTACAGACCCCTCGCATCCTGGACATAAACGGTTTCAACTCCTACTCTCAAAACGACGCTATAGAGCACTGCACACCAGAACAACTAGACACAAGGACAGTTTTTTCCTGAACGCCATCACTCTGCTAAACAAATAATTCCTTCAACACTGTCAAACTATTTACTAAGTCTGCATTACTATTAATCTTCTCATCGTTCCCATCACCCATCTCCTTCCACTTATACTGTATGACTGTAATTTTGTTGCTTGTATCCTTACGATTTATATTGATATTGTTTCCTGATTGCTTATTTGTTCCCTATGACTATCATTAAGTGTTGTACCTTATGATTCTTGATGAATGTATCTTTTCTTTTATGTACACTGAGAGCGTATGCACCAAAGACAAATTCCTTGTGTATCCAATCACACTTGGCCAATAAATAATTCTATTCTATTCTATTCTATTCTATTCTATTCTATTCTATTCTATTCTATTCTATTCTATTCTATTCTATTCTATTGAAAGAGCATTTCTCAAAGTTTGTATCCTTGGATGTGGGTGTCATAAGGTAATGAATAGAGATCACTAAAGAATGCCTTCCTCGTAACATTCTTTCTAACCATGTTTGATGCGAAACATGCATATCCCTGTATGAAGTCAGAGTGTTCTGTTTGGTTGTTTTATTGTTGTTATTGTTTTCTAACACACATTTGCTTTTCAAAAGAGAACTAATCATGCCTGGGGGGCACAAGGCTTCTTTCGTAAAGCAAGGACCTTCCACTGTGGGAATGATGGCCACAGGGCAGAGAAGGTAGCAGTAAAAAGGCAGAATGGGTGGAAATGGCAAGAATGGAGAAAAGCATCTAGAAGCACAAGACTGGGAAGGAAAGAGGCAATAGGCTATGATTATAACATCAGTGCAGTCAGTTGTGGTGCTGAGTTTTGGGCCGTGCCAAAAACAACTTACAGCCTGCCAGTGTTTTGCAAGCTGCAATGTTTTAAGACAAGTTTAAGAGAAAGTGATTTAAGGCAAAAGTTATTTAAGGCTGTCTCCCTCCCTCCCTCTCTCTTTCCCTCTTTCTTTTCTGGACATTAGTGAATCAGAATAGCTGTCTTCAAACTGAAACTCAGATTTCAAGAATTATACAAGATTAAACAAGATCATCCTTCTCTGATAAAAATGGTTTATATTTGTATTGATTTGGGTTATTCTACTTAGATTGTACTAAGTAGGGTTGTACTTAGAGTTTTGGTTGTTTTGCTTTGCTTAATTCCAACGAAAGTGACTTCTGTGACATTGTGAAGTTCTATCATTATTTCATTTGATATGTAACATTAAAATTGAATGTTTATTTCTTGCCTGGCTCTAGTCCTGATTAAATCATTAGTTACATTTGGAAGGTTGGATAAATTCATTTTATCATTTTATGAAATTATGGTATTGTAAAGTTTGAGCATCCCAGGGTTAAAAAATAACATAAACTGGGAACTAACTGATATGCTGCCAAACTTCTACATCAATATTTGTGCATTCTGGAACATGGCATTTTAAAAGACAATATGCTTCTGATGCCTGAACCTCACTTAACGTTTATCAAATTAGAGATGTGCAAATAAGTTCCAGTCCAATTCAAGCATGATTTAATTCTGATACTTGAGTCATTTCAAGTCTATTTCATTTGAAGCTACAAGTCAAATCACTGAACAAGGGTCATTTTATTCAGTTGGTTGGTTTATAAAAAGAGTTTTGGAAAATTGATTGAGATAGTTGATTAACAATTTGAAGTGACTATTTAATCAAAGCTTTGCATCGCCCTACTAAAACTGACACGTTGAGCATGGCATAGCTCAGACCTTTCATTGAATGAGACCGATCCTCTGTGGGAAGGCCTTTATTTTGTGGCAAATGCTCCAGGACACAACCCATGGCAATGTTAAAACACAGCCTCAGGCTACCTAACTGTGGAGTCAAACCGTACTTAAGTAAGCTAGTCTTTCCTAAAATCAAACATTCAACCTTTGCAATCCATTATATACATGTGTTAAATAAATATGAAAAGAAGACAAGAGACAAGAAAGGAAAAGAAGAAAGAAAAGAAAAAAGAAAAGATGTTGAGACTCTAGAAAGAGTGCAGAGAAGGGGCTAAAGACTGGAGGCTAAAACATACGAAGAACAGTTGCAGGAATTGAACATGGCTGGTTTAATTTAAAAAAGAATTAGATGGGGGTGACATGGCAGCAGTGTTCCAATATCTAAGAGACTGCCACAAAGAAGAAGGGGTCAATCTATTCTCCAAAACAGATGAAAGCAGGACAAGAAGCAATGGATAGAAACTAATTAAGGAGAGAAGCAACCTAGAACGAAGGAGGAATTTTCTGACAGAACAATTAATCAGTAGAATTGTGGGTGCTCCAACGCTGAAAATTTTAAGCAGAGATTGAATAACCATTTGTCTGAAATGGTACAGGGCAGGGGTCTGCAACCTTAAACACTCAAAGAGCCATTTGGACCCGTTTCCCACAGAAAAGAAAACACCGGGAGCCACAAAACCTGGGTGGGCGTGGCCAACTCAACATCACTCACTTCCACCAGTCACATGACACCCCCCCCAGCCACGCCTATCCAGCCGGTCATTAGGGTAGAGAACTGGTTGTTAAAAAACACCGGGAACCACAAAACCCTTCTGACATCTCTCTCTCCCTCCCTAACTCCCTGTATCTCTCTCTGTCTCTCTCTTCCCACCTCTCTCTGTGTCTCTCTGTCTCTGCCCTGGCCGCTTCTCCATCCCCCACCTTCTCAGGCCAGGCAAGGAGTGACTGGGAGGGGGGGAGGGGCAGGGCCAGCCAGTGGTGGGATCACCCGACAGGGAGCCACAGCAGAGGGCCCAAAGAGCTGCATGCGGCTCCAGAGCCGCAGGTTGCTGACACCTGGTATAGGGTTTCCTGATTGAGCAGGTGTTTTGGACTAGAAGACCTTTGAGGTCTCTTCCAATGCTGTTTTCCATTGTTCTGTTAAAAAATAAAGTGTCAAGAAGCATAGCTTCAATTTTCAATATCATTATAATCTTTAAATCTCAAAGATAAAGGGAAAGAAATTTCCCTTTATTCACTCTCAAGTGTCATTGAGAGTGAATAAAGAAGGTTCATTCTAAGGCTAGAGAGACAAATGGGAAAATAAGTAATAAGAAATACAGTAATTTCACACACTGTATTCAGATCTTCCCTTCCGCGTGATAATGAACTGTAGTCAAAGGATTCTAGAAAGACATTCTTGGGTAGACAACCAGCTCATCTATCCTTCATCCGCAAAGGACACTGTCAGGTTTGTTGACCAAACTCTACTATACGCTCCTGGCAACTGCAGTTCGCAAGCAGACTCAGCAATGTTGAACAAGCTGTGGTGTATCAAAGTCAAAACTGGCCTTCTGAAAGAGACATCTAGCTCAGTAAGCTACAGGTAATAAACCCCAGGATTTCCTTATCACACACTTGGAAAACCATCTCTTTGAAATCACTACCAATTAATGAAACAGGTTTTTATTCATAGCATTCATGGCCTGAGATAGAGTTTCCAAAGTAAGTCAAAGAATAGATGACAGAATGGAGAGAATGTCCAAGGGTGCTTTTTCAAAAGGCAACTGGACTTTCTTTTCTTTCTTTTTTTCCTTGAAGATGTTTCGCTTCTCATCCAAGAAGCTTCTTCAGAAGCTCAGACTGGATGGTGGAGAATGGAAGGATTTATATTCTTTGCAGTCATCTGGTCATTAGTCTTCTGAGAATCGTTGAGGCCACTTGGAGGTTTATCTATGCCCTCAGGGTCACCTGAATAGTGCAAATGGGTGTGGAAACATCTTGGAACAGCTGAAAGGATTGTGTTGTAAACAGGAGATAGGTGTTGTTGTATCCCTCCCCCTCTTTTTTTTTTTTTTAGCGTATGGCACGTGTTAGCCAGGGATCACCAAGGTGGCTGGATGCCTCTGTGAAAGGAAATTTTTCGGGCAGTGTTATCTTTACCCCAGTGGTGGGTTGCTACCGGTAGCGGCGGTGGCGGGAAGCTCCACCCACCCACCCGGACATCTCTACGCATACGCAGAAGATTTTGCGCATGTGCAGAAATGTTGCGTGCGCACATCCACAAACAGACCAGTAGTGACGGGATTCGAACCTGTTGTTACCGGTTCGAGTGTGCATGCTTGCAACGCTTCCGTGCATGTGCATGCGTGTGTGCAATGCGCAGAAGCATCTGGGCGGGTGGACAGAGCCTCCTGCCACTGCTACCGGTTCACCTGATCTGGGGCGAACTGGTAGCAACCCACCACTGATTTGAAACCCACTACTGCTTTCCCCGCAGGATGCCTGAATGCCGGAGAGCCATGGTGGCGCAGCAGACTAAAGCACTGTTAAGTAACACCAGCTGCCTGCAATTACTGCAAGTTCAAATCTCACCAGGCTCAAGGTTGACTCAGCCTTCCATCCTTTCAAGGTAGGTAAAATGAGGACCCGGTTTGTGGGGGCAATAATTTATTTATTTATTTATTTATTAGTTTGATTTATATGCCGCCCTTCTCCGGAGACTCAGGGCAGCTTACAATGCTTTTTAAGCAATAGCCTTCATACTTTTGTATATACCTGCTTAGTAGGGCTTTTGCCCCCCCCCTAAGCGGTGTTCTATTTTATACAAAGTCAGCTTATTGTCCCCACAAACCGGGTCCTCATTTTACCTACCTCGGAAGGATGGAAGGCTGAGTCAACTTTGAGCCTGGTGAGAATTGAACTTGCAGTAATTGCAGGCAGCTGGCAGCTAAATACTACTTTAATGGTAGTTTAGTCCACTGCACCACCGGGCTCCCGCTGCACCACCAGGAATAAGCTGACTTTGTATAAAAAGGAACACCGCTTGGGGGCCCCCGAAAGCCCTACTAAGCAGGTATATACAAAAGTATGAAGGCTATTGCTTAATGCATTGTAAGCCGCCCTGAGTCTCCGAAAAAGGGTGGCAAATAAATAAATAAATAAACAAACAAACAAACAAACAAACAAACAAACAAACAAACAAATAAATAAATAAATAAATAAGGGGAGGCTCCTTTCTTGTCCCTATGTGGTTTATTCACTCACAGGACTCGACCTGCTGACCTCAGCGGTGCACAAGCTGACATCAGTGGTGCACAGCGTCTTACCACGTGAGCCACCGCAGCCCCTGAGAAAGGGCTGCTCAATCTTAACATACATGGCCTCTTTGACTCCTCTTTCAAACTATCGGTTCTCTCCCACCTGGATGACCGAGAATCTCCATAGACAATGGAGAGAACGAACATTTTTGTTCTCCTTCTCTTTCTCATAGAACTCACGCAAGCCATTCCCTTTACTTCTTGAATTGCATTTGAAAGAAAAAAGATTTTAAAAACAGAATAAGAGGATCAATGTTCTTAATTCAATATTTTAATTTTTTACTTGTTTTATAACTTGTGAGTCACCCAGAGTCACCTTGTAGGGGAGATGGGTGGCAAGATAGATAGATAGATAGATAGATAGATAGATAGATAGATAGATAGATAGATAGATAATCAATCAATCAAGAACCACTCTGTGATCAGAAATGAAAAGCTGGGGAAATGACTTGCTCTTACCTTTTCAAAGTCATTGCCTTTCGATTGCCTTATTAGCAAATGGGGAATTGCGACTGGTGTGATTTTGAAAAATCATTTTAATCCCACTTGGCAAGGGAAGGCCTCGAGATAGGGAGAAGAAAACACAGAAACAGCAGAAGAAATGGGGAGGAAGAGGTGGTAAATGGTGAAGAAAGATAGCTGTCTGACATTGACGCAGCCGAGCTCAGAAGCTGAAGCAGGCTTTTGATTTAAAAGCTTGCATTCCATTCTTGTCTGCTGAATTTTACTCGATAAAGTTTTAATGCTAAATAACAACTCCGTGACATGTCCGGGGGTGGGGTGTGGGGAGTGTCTGTAACTAAGGCGGCATTACAGAGCCAGAAACTAATTTCTATCACTGCTCCATTTTTTTTTATTATTGCAATGCACACCTCACTCACAGGACACATTCAATGTCTTCCCTGCTGGTTCTCTATTTCCATTTTCCCAACAAGTGGCACCCGGTTTTGGAATGTGAGTTTCTGCAAACTCGGAGACAGAGTTTCAGCAAACATGAGATTTTTCTCCTACCCCCAAAGTGTTAGCTAGTATTTCACTTACTGAAAATGAGCATATTTCCGAGCCTGAATTGCTATAGCTCCTCCCCTTCCCTCTCCTCTCCTTTCCTCTCCTTTCTCTTTTCAAGATGTAGCTTACGGGCCTTTTCTATTCTTACTTATTACCTAATAAATTTACTTTTAAACATAATGAATGTGTTAGAATTCACTTATCGGTCCAAGTCCAAGATTTTTAAATATTTAATATCCTTAAATATTTATCTCCCCCCCCCATGGGGTGCTCTGCTCCTTAATAATGCAACCATCTTTCACCAATTCTTCTTATATTCAAAGAGCACATTCTCTAACAAGGGCTCCTGCTGAATTCAAATCTCCAATCGAGGCTTTATTGCAAGAAGAACAAACGCAAAGAAAACGGTTGATTGTTCTCTGCCAATGAGAGCATTCAGGTCTTCTTACACTCACACTGGTTAAAACTCAACACTGTTTCTTTCATCTTTGAATGATGTGAGGCCCTTGGTAGCCTGGCAGCAGAGAGTTCCTAAATGTTTACATATAACACTGGCCCTTACCCATTTTTTTTTTAAAAAAAAGTTTATTCATAAGATAAAATACCAATGCAAACAAAAATTTAGAAAGTAAAAGCGGAAAGTGGAAAAAGTGCAGAAAGAGATGAAATGAAACAAAAGTAGTGACTTCCAACTTTTTTCAGTGGAGCAGAATACAATGTTACAACACCTCAACCTTTTGCTTTTCATTTCTAAATATTGCAAGACTTTTCCAGAACAACAAAATAATTCTAAACATCAAAACCAAAATTAAAGTTTCATTTTTTTTCAGTTTCAACTACAAAATCCAGAAGTGGTTTCCAAATAAAAAAAACAAACAAACCCCACACTAGATTCTTCTCCATCATCTAAACCAGTGGTGGCTAATCTTTTTGCCATCGCTTGCCAAAAGCAGGGGGGGCATTGGGGGAGTGCGGCCGGGTCATGCGTGTGTGTGCCCACACCCATAATTCAATGTGCCCCTGCTCCCGCGCACATGACCCCCCATGCTCCCCCCACTTTTGGCACATGATGGCACCGTGGGCCTGGTAGGCCCATTTTTTGGCCTCCCCAAGGCTTTCTAGGAGCCTAGGGAGGTTGAAAATGGTCTCCCCGCCCCGAGGCCCTCCAATGGCTAGAAACATCCCATTTCCTCACTTCCGGTGGCCCAGAAGGCCTGAAAATCAGCTGTGTGGCATGTGCAGGTGCGCTGGAGCTGAGCTAGGGCAATACTCATGTGCCCACAGATATGGCTCTGCGTGCCACCTGTGGCACACGTGCCATAGGTTCACCATCATGGATCTAAACAGTACCTGTTTACCAAATTCTCCTAGTGATCACCTCCAAAATGAAGCAACAGACAGCAACTGTAAGCAACCCACCTCTATGACTATGAATACAAGCAAAGGACTAGAGCAGAGGTCTTCAAACTTGGCAGCTTTAAGACTTGTGGACTTCAACTCCCAGAATTCTCCAGCCAGCTGCCAAGTTTGAAGACCTCTGGACTAGAGTGTGTAGTTCTAAATCCATCATTACCCTATCTCAGCCCTTATGGATTCAGCACCATAGAACCCCTTCTGTAAAATAAATAGCACAGGTGTATGTCACATAGTCATTAGGCATGTGCAACTATTCAGATTTTAAATAGAAAATGTATTTGGGAGGACTCGCCATACCTGTTGGCACCTCCTTAAAAAAAACACTTTACCTTGTTTTGCCAGGTCCCTGAATAACAGACATTAGAGAGACAACATGGCATGATGACTTGTAACATGGCATGGCTTGTAACACTTTCAGTTTCTTCTTAAATTCAGTGTGCTATTTTCCTGGAACTGTGTAGAGAGCAAGAGTATCCATACCTTCTCTTATTCAGCTCTTCCACTTCAGAGCCAGATAGCTTACATCTAACACATTTGTTAGATCTAAACCATTTGTTAATACATAAGGGATGCGGTGGCTCAGTGGCTAAGATGCTGAGCTTGTTGACCGAAAGGTCGGCAGTTCAGCAATTCGAATCCCTAGTGCCGCGTAACGGGGTGAGCTCCCATTACTTGTCCCAGTTTCTGCCAACCTAGCAGTTCGAAAGCATGTAAAAAGTGCAAGTAGAAAAATAGGGACCACCTTTGGTGGGAAGGGAACAGCGTTCTGTGCGCCTTTGGCGTTTAGTCATGCAGGCCACATGACCACGGAGACGTCTTCGGACAGCGCTGGCTCTTTGGCTTTGAAACGGAGATGAGCATCGCCCCCTAGAGTCGGGAACGATTAGCACATATGTGTGAGGGGAACCTTTACCTCTAACACATTTGATTCATTGTGCTATGTGGTTTATTTCCACTTTCTCAAGAGGCAATCTTTTGGTAGCCAGAACATTTTAGAGAAGGATGAGGGTTGCACTGGATGGACCAATGACTTTCAGTAGATTGGATTTGTTGTTCTCAACCTCACATGTTGAGATACCATTTCATCAATGTTCGATTATGGTTGATGAAAAGCATTCCAAGGTAGAAAAGAATTTCAGACGGCAGGAAATAATTGACCCGTTTCTCAAAATTGGTAAAAGCAACATTTCAAGACTCATGCAAGTTCCTGCATAGGAAAAATATACCCAATTAAGTTTGATGGAAGCAGGAAAGAATTCTCGACAAATTCCCTGGCTAAGGGCAGTAATATATAGCATCTAAAGTAGCTTTCATATCTTGAGCGATTATAGAGGTAGCTGAATCTTAAAGGATCTCAAGATTAAAATATATCAAAAAGACCAAGCTGAATCTGACCTAGTTAATATTAAAATCGGGGACTACCAGGTAATACCAGAGTTATAGGAACATTGAAAGTTGTAGGAATGTTGAAAGTGAAGAAACTTCTAAATGAATGCTATGTCAGCCCATTTCTAGAGCATTGTCAAGAATGCAACATACATGTGTCTCTACTGTCACCAGGAATCAATCTCGAAACTTTAGACATTTTCCTAAAGGGAAACTTTAACATTTTTCTAACCTAGAACATTATAGACACACTAGACTTCAGCTCCCATAATTATTAGACAGCATGGTTAAATCCAAGACATGGAAAAGGCATCATGCTGAATACAACAAGCATCACTGAACAAAAGAATATAATATAATTTTTTATTGGCCAAGTGTGATTGGACACACAAGGAATTTGTCTTGGTGCATACGCTCTCAGTGTACATAAAAGAAAAGATATGTTCATCAAGAATCATAAGGTATAACACTTATTATTTTTAGTTTTATTTTTTTTTATTATTCAAATTTATAGACCGCCCTTCTCCCGAAGGACTCAGGGCGGTGTACAGCCAAAGTAAAAAACATAGATACAAACATTAAAAACAATTTAAAAAGATATATATAAGTTTGGCCCCAAAGTTAAAAAACAATAACAAAACATATTTAAAAAAAAACATTTAAAAAGTGTTAAGCCAGCCAGGCTTGCTGAAAAAGAAAGGTCTTCAGGGCACGGCGGAAGGCCCTGAGGTCTTGAATTCTTCGTATCTCTGGGGGCAGTTAATTCCAGAGGGCAGGTGCCCCCACAGAGAAGGACCTCCCCCTGGGGGCCATCAGTCTACATTGCTTGGCCGATGGCACCCTGAGGAGGCCCTCTCTGTGAGAGCGCACCGGTCGGTGGGAGGTCGTTGGTGGCAGCAGACGGTCTCAAAGATATCCAGGTCCTATGCCATGGAGCGCTTTAAAGGTGATAACCAACACCTTGAAGCGCACCCGGAAGACCACTGGGAGCCAGTGCAGCTCACGCAGGAGAGGTGTATGACTTAATGATAGTCATAGGGTACAAATAAGCAATCAGGAACAATATCAATATAAATCGTAATATGAAGGTTCCTCCATATTATGAGTATTATGCTAGCAAAGGAAGTAAACTCAACCATGCTAAAAAAGAAAATATTCCTTTTAGAATCTAGTACAGGAAAGGGGAAAAAATGTATATAGTTAGACCCTTTGGCTGTGTCCTCAATAAAACCTCATTGTTAAGGATTGTGGTCACTGTCAGATGGAAAACAAATTGAATGTGACATCAATATTCAATCAAGGATGTCAAGATTTAGATGTCCATATTAATAAGATGCATCTTGGCTATTTCTGCTGCACTTGCTTGGTATTTACATTTCAGCCCTGGAAGCTAGCCAGGCATTTCCATCATATAAAATTACCACAAGCACTATTGAGAAAAGAAATTCAGTCCTAATAACTGAGTTCCCAACCCATCATGGTTAGAAGATGTTGATAAAATAAAGGGTATGTTATACCAAAGTAAGAAATAAAGAGAAATGGGCCTCTCAGAAGAAATAGAAATAGAATAACAGAGTTGGAAGGGACCTTGGAGGTCTTCTAGTCCAACCTCCTGCCCAGGCAGGAAACCCTACACCACTTTGGACAAATGGTAATTCAACAACTTCTTAAAAATTTCCAGTGTTGGAGTATTCACAACTTCTGGAGGCCAGTTGTTCCACTGATTCATTGTTCTCGCTGTCAGGAAATTCCTCCTTAGTTCTAAGTTGCTTCTCTCCTTGATTAGTTTCCATCCGTTGCTTCTAATTCTACCCTCAGGTGCTTTGGAGAATAGCTTGACTCGCTCTTCTTTGTGGCAACCCCTGAGATACTGGAACACTGCTATCATGTCTCCCCTGGTCCTTCTTTTCATCAAACTAGACATACCCAGCTCCTGCAACCGTTCTTCATATGTTTTATCTTCCAGTCCCCTAATCCTCTTTGTTGCTCTTCTCTGCGCTCTTTCTAGAGTCTCCATATCTTTTTTACATCGTGGCGACCAGAAGCTTCTGCCCTATAGGTAAAAGCAAGTAAGAAAGATAGCTTTTCCATCTTGGACCCCCCGGTCCTAATACAATGAGAGTGATGAGCAAAAATATAAAGTCAGTTTGACCCATGGAGCTGGCACACAGAATTTTTCCAGGTGAAGTCTTTACCAACCCATCAATGGTGGGTTTCAAACATTTTTTACTACTGGTTCTGTGGGGGTGGCTTGGTGGGCATGGCAACTTCTAATGGTCGCTAAACAAATGGTTGTAGGTAGAGGACTACCTGTATGTCAAGCATGTAGGTATTTTGCTATTTGCTTCCAGACTGTATTTGCTTATTAATTTGCTTCTATATACAAGCCCAGCTACCTGGTTAAATTATGGTTTGGGATGTTGCATGAAACCAGCCAATACGATTAACCTAGTTAACTACCATGAAGTAAACATGGTTAAATAAGTTCTTGAAAGTGAGCCACTCTGTTCAAGTGGAAGGGGGTATATAGTAAAATTCAGGAGCATAAAATTGCAGATTTTGGCAGAGATTACAAGAGCATTGTTGCAATATTTTCAGGATCAGACTCAATAAAGATAATAGGAGTTAGAGCTTTAAATATATTTCTTTTTAATTATGATAGGCATTCTATATTCACTGAATATTCAAGGTAGAAGCAACGAGAATGGTGAGGGTGGCTCCTTATATATACAAGGGGTGGAGCTAGGAATGGGAGTGGTAAGTTATGAATACATTAAAGTCCAAAGAATAAGTTAACCTCTGATGTTCCATATATACATTATTTACACATTGGAGAATAAGGCATTTACATCTGACAAGCATCTTTTTCACTTACATTTGGGGTTAGTATAGGCCAGTGAAGGCTAATCTTTTTGCCATCGTGTGCCAGGAGAGGGGGGGTGGGGGAGGTTCGCATGTGCACGTGCCCACACCCATAATTCTATGTGCCCCCCCTGTGCATGTGCGCGCAACCCCCCTCCCCCCCGCTCCTGGCACGCGATGGCTGGTAGGCCCATTTTTCTTTCTTACCTGGTTCCAGATCCTCTCTATGCATCTGGGGAGGGCAAAAACAGCCTTTCTCACTCCCTCGGAGGCCTGAAAGGGCCCATTTCCCAACTACTGGTGGGACAGGAAGTGACATTTTTTGCTGTCCCCAGCCTCCAGAGCCTCTCTAGAAGTCTCTGGAAGCTGGGGACAACAAAAAACGTCACTTCCTGTCCCACTGGGAGTTGGGAAATGGGCCCTTTCAGACCTCTGGAGGGCCTCCGAGGGAGTGGAAAAGGCTGTTTTCGCCCTCCCCAGATGCATAGAGAGGATCTGGAGCCAGGTAAGAAAGAAAAACAGGCCCTCCACCACCACCACCACCCCGGCCCTCTGGAGGCAGGAAACAGCTTGTTTCCCTACTTCTGGTGGGCCCAGAAGGCCCGAAAATCAGCTGGCCGGCACGCGCATAAGCACCAGAGCTGAGTTGGTGTGCCCACTGATAGGGCTATGTGGGCCACCTGTGGCTCGCATGCCATAGGTTCGCCATCATGGGTATAGGCAAATGACCATCTCGCCCTAGGAAAAACATTAACTGCTGATCTATTAAAGGCCCTGAAAAGCCAGATTATTCTTGAAAAAAGTTATAAATTAGCTCTGATACAGTGGTGGGTTTCAATTTTTTTTATTACCGGTTCTGTGGTTGTGGCTTGGTTGGCATGGCATTGCTTGGTGGGCATGGCAGCGGAAGGATACTGTAAAATCTCCATTCCCACCCCACTCCAGGGGAAGGATACTACAAAATCCTCATTTCCTCCTGATCAACTGGGACTCAGGAGGCAGAGAATAGATGGGGGTGGGGCCAGTCAGAGGTGGTATTTACCGGTTCTCCGAACTACTCAAAATTTCTGCCTCCGGTTCTCCAGAACTGGTCAGAACCTGCTGAAACCCACCTCTGCAACCCATGGATCAGAATAATTGGGAGGAACATGAAACCTCACTACTATTAACATGGGGAAAAAGCAATTGTGGTTGTCATAGAAATGGAAACCTCTAGCCAACCTTTAGCTAAAGAAAATCTGATTGTGGCTACTTTCCAGATCATCAGGGAAGCTGAGAACTGAAGGCTACACTGGAAAATTCGGGGCTGGGGGAAGCCCAGTGGAAGACAATTACAAATTACTTTCATGTTATTATCAAGAAAACTAGATAAACATATTCATAAAGTTGCCAGAAGCTCAACTAGAGGGAACTTTTGCCATTTTATTGTTTCTATTAGAACATGTGAAGGCCATCCCAAAGTTGCTTTTTCAAGAGGCAACTAACTTTCTGGTTTTTCTTTGAAGATGTTTCACTTCTCATCCAAGAAGCTTCTTGAGCTGAAGAAGCTTATTGAATGAGAAGTGAAACATCTTCAAAGAAAAACCAGAAAGTTAGTTGCCTCTTGAAAAAGCAACTTTGGGGCAACCATGACCTGGATGACCGAGAATCTCCATAGTCAATACGTGAAGTTCCTTCAAAACTGCAGGATCTTAATATAAGTTTAATATATAAACTTATATATAAGAATAGTAGGTCCTAGACTCTGCTGGTTTGGAGGTCCATATGTTGTGGATGGGCAATCCAATGGGACAATGAATCTTCAGCTGTTGTCAGTTGACTTACTGAGCCCCCAGAAACTCCAACTGCTATTTTATACACCCCAGTTAAACATGTATTACTTGTTTGATGGGAAAGGAGCCTATGCTGCTCTTAACAGTTAAGTAGCAATGTGAAGGGGAAAAATTAAGCCCTTTTTCTTCTTAGTGATTCCTCATGTGACCAAGAACATAATTCTACGTTACAGCTTGTGTTGCCACATTGGAGAAGCAAGTTTCACTGGGACACAAATGGCCTTTCTAGATTCTCCACCTACTTTATAGACAGAAAAATTTGATTGGCAATTTCTCTGCATGCCAGACATCTTTTCTGATGTTCCAACTTTCACAGTGATATGTTGCAACTGGAGGAACCATGGTCTTAACATAAGGTTAAGACCATGATGGTTTGTTGCCATCATGATGTTTCTACACTTTATTACCGTATTTTTCAGAGTATAAGACACATCGAACTATAAGACGCACCTACCTTTTTTGGTGAGGAAAAGAAGAAAAAGAAATCTCCCTCTGTCTCTGCCTCTGAGCAATTTTGCCTCCTTGCAGCAAACAGCAAACAGCCTGCTTTACTTTCATTTTCATTTTCAGCATAGCTTTATTAGCACAAGGAAAAAAAAAATCTGCTGCAGTAATTTTCTTCCTTGCAGCAAGCAACAGAGCCCTGCGCAAAACAGCTGAGAGTCGGGAGGCCGATCCAATCAACTTGTGCTAATTAGGCTGTGCTGAAGTTGAAAGGAGCTGTTTCTTCTTGCTGTTTGCTGCAAGGAGATAACTGCTGGGAAGCAGAGGCCAAAGGGTGTGGGCCAGTGGGTGGGCAGGGCTACATTCGGTGTATAAAACGCACCTAAATTTTCACCCCCTTTTAGGGGAGGGAAAGGTGCATCTTATACTCTGAAAAATACGGTATTTTGTCTAGACTTGTCATAGCTTTTTCTGAAGAAGCAAATGCTTCCTTTTTTCATACTACAACCAGTATCCCTGTATTTCTTTTTTCACCCTAGTAAGATAAAATCACACTTGGCTACCTAGTAGATTACAATCACACCTGGCTTCCTACAATACATAAAGAGGATGCAGATTTCTGAAAATGGTGAGATCTAAATAGGTGGTAAGATGTGCTGATCTTCCAGGCTAATACAATAAGATATCTGCTTGGTTAGCTGTCTCCTCTTTTTTAATCAGATGGGTTGTTGATTTTATTGTTATAGCTTTAATTATATAGCATTAGACTTTGGTTGATTTCTTTGGTTACTGTTATACTGAGATTGCTTTATTAATTAAAACCTAAACGTCTATTGATATGTCTTTAGAAACCATTCAGAACAAATAGTTACTGGTTTTCCTCTTGTGCATTTCACACCATGAAATGCAATTGTCTGAGAGAAAAGCAATGTGACTCCTTTAAAATCTTATCAATCCATCTAATTGGATCAGTTAGAAATCCCATTGATTTCAATCAGAAAGACTGAAACATACTTAACTCTTATAAATAATTTAGTTTATGTATTTTTCAACCTCTTTTCAAAAACATGTTCTCACCACACAAGCACTTAAAGTCACAATGGGCATACTTTAGATCTAAGTGATAGGTAAAGCATCCAATAAATAAAGAGATCAGAAATGGACAAAAGCCAGTTGCATGGAAATTTCAGCAATCTGAAAAAACATACATGTTAAGAATGTATTGCCTATAACCGTGTTGGCGAACCTATGGAATGCGTGCCGGAAGCGGCATGCAGAACCATCCTGCAAGGGATGCGTGGCCCCACTGGCTCCTCTTCCGCATTCCTGTGCACACACACGCACCGGTCAGCTGGCTGTCACATGCACGGGACTGCCAAAACCCGGAAGAGCAGCATTCTATCGCGCATGCACGAGCCGGCACCCGAACTTCCAAGTTTACGTTGTGCGCACGCGTGACAGCCAGCTGTTCATTGGGCATGCGTCTCTGCCGGAAACCAGACATTTGAGTGCTGGCTCACGCATGCATGACGGAACACTGCTCTTCCGGGTTTTGGCTCTCCCGCCCATGCGAAGGCCAGCAAGGCTGCCTGGTCCAGGCGGGATGGTTTTGCGTGCCATTTCCAGCACACAGGCCAGCACACGGTGACATAAAAGGTTAGCCATCACTGGCCTATAAAGATGAGTAAAGATGTTTCTGAGTGATGATCGCAGTCAATTCAGGACTCTTAGGCTGTAGCTTTTTTCAAAGATCTCCTTTATTGGGTACATCATATCCAATGTTCAGGTGTGAATCCAACTCAAATATTTCCCGTGGTTTGGTATAATGAAAAGAATAGACGTTCCCCCCCCCCCCCCAGTGTCACAGATTACGTGGGCCAACCAGGTAAGTGGCAGTCTTCTCAACTACTCCCTCCGGCTGTTACGAGCGTTCATTGAGATGACCTTGGTTCCCACGAGCCCTATCGCTGTTATGACTGGCACATTAGAAGAAAACATTTCTCACTTCATTGGTCCTCCCTCCCCCCATATGTATGGCAACTAAGAAATGAAGAAAAAGAGAATATGGTTTCGACTAAAGTCATTTCAAGAGTTGATAGACACTTTTATGTTAAGACCATGGAACCTCCAGTTGTAGCATATAACTGTGAAAGCTAAATCATCAGAATATTTTTTTTTTTAAATCTCTTTGAATTGCGGGGCTGGAGAGGATTCTGAAAATATCTTGGACAGGAAGAAGAACAAATAATTCAAAAGCAGATGATGTTAAACCAGAAAGCACCAACGATGAAATTAAAGCTTATGCATTTCGGACACACAGTTTCTGATGCTTAGAAAAATCAAAGAGGCCAGCAGAAGACAATGTGGCTAAATCATATCACTAATTGCACTAACAGGAGCCTCAAAGCAATTACTTTACCAGTCCGAGCAAAATGATGGGGTCGCAAAGCGTCAGCAGCAACAAGCTGCAAAACTGTTGTTTATGCCAGTATGGATACCTTTTTGGCACCCCATAGTCACATTTTGGAAGGAAGATGAATACCTCATTTATTATTATTATTATTATTATTATTATTATTTTGGTAATTAAAAGGAGAGGGCTATGACTCATAAAAACTCCTCATGCTGGGAGTCTCCCAGAGAATTTTGGGAGTTGAAGTCCACCAAACTTTAAAGTGACAAAGTTTTATTTTTATTTTATTTATTTATTTGCCAAGTATGTATTAGATAATATATATATAAGTATAAACATAATTTGAATACATGGAAAGAGTAAGAGTAAAAAGAAACATTAGGACAGGGACGGTAGGCACGCTGGTGCATTTATACACCTCTTAGGAATGAGGTGAGGTCAACAGTAGACAGTCTAAGGTTAAAATTTTGGGGGTTTGGGGATGAAACTAGAGGCATTGACCATTCTGTTGCTGAAGTCCTATTTTCTGCAATCGAGTTTGGAGCAGTTCACTTTAAGTTTGTATCTGTTATGTGCTTGTGTATTGTTGTGGTTGAAGCTGAAGTCGTCATTGACAGGTAGGACATTGTAGCAGATGATTTTATGAGCTATGCTTAAGTCATACCAAAGACGGCCTAGTTCTAAATTTTCTAAGTCTGGTGTCCAAAATTTCAAGCCTGGTGGCATAAGGTATTTTGTTGCGAGCAGTGGAGTGAAGGACTCTTCTTGTGAAATATTTCTGGACGCGTTCAATTGTATTAATGTCCGATAATGTGCGGGTTCCAGACAGATGGGCTGTATTCAAGAATTGGTCTGGCAAATGTTTGGTATGCTCTGGTTAGTAGTATAAGTTGAGAAGCACTGTCTTAGATTGTTGTTTAGAAATAGGGGGAAAAAAGATTTTTAGCCATCTACACTCCTATCCCAATTTCTCTGGACACACCACACAGGATTAGGTATATGGCTTTTGAATCCCAGCTTCCATTTTTTCCTGAAAAGTATGGAGACATTAAAAGATGTGCCATGCTTTCTTTCTTCCCACAGTATCCTTCTTGATAAATCGACCACCTTACTAATCTCTTCCTCAACCCTACACCTCATTATATCTCTGTCTCCGAGATAAATATCAGACATTATTATCATGTATCTGCCGAGACTCCACTATATCACTAAACAAATTATTAGCTGTAGGTTGCCTTGTGCTCTGATTATACCAATAAATAATAGCTCATAAATTAAACAAAAGAAATTAAGGGAGGAGGGGGATAAAGGTAACCACCTTCCCAGTAGAGCCATTAAAATTAAGCTATTTTGACAGCACAATTAGGGTTAATCAGTTTCCAAAAGGAAAACAAACAAACATAACCCCCCATTGTGCAGATCTTTCAATTTCATATTACATATACCTACACCCATTCCCGTCATACCCTATTATCATCATCATGGAAACTCAGCTTGTTGTGTTGAAAACACAAAACTGAGTCTCTTTGAAATTAGGCTTACTCATAAGCAAAGCATATCCATGGAAAAGAGTTGACCAGGGGTGAAATCCAGCAGGATCTGACAGGTTCTGGAGAACCGGTAGCGGAAATTTTGAGTAGTTTGGAGAACTGACAAATCTGGCTGGCCCCAAAGTGGGGGTGGGAATGGAAATTTTGCAATATCCTTCCGCTGGAGGGGGTGGGAATGGAGATTTTGCAATATCCTTCCCCCAGGAGTGGGGAGTGAATGGAGATTTCACAGTATCCTTCCCCTGGAATGGGGAGGGAATGGGGATTTTGCAGTATCCTTCCCCTGGAGTGGGGTGAGAATGGAGATTTTGCAGTATCCTTCCCCTGGAGTGGGGTGAGAATGGAGATTTTGCAGTATCCTTCCCCTGTCATGCCCACCAAGCCATACCATGCCCACTAAGCCACGCCCACAGAACCAGTAGTAAAATAATTTGGATTTCACCACTGCCATAGACAACTTTCCAGTGGCTGTTGAAGCACATGGGTGGGTACCAGTGCGTTCATATCAGTTAGGCAGAACTGAAACTGGCAACTTAAGTCCCAGATCAGCAAACCCTGATTTTTCAGGCTCACATTGAAACTGATTTCATGAATATCAGAACATTTCAACAGTTGAGAAGGGAAGGGGAGTCAGACTGGCATCAGCTGCATTATGGCATTGCAACACAAGCCCCACCTCTTTTTAATGTGGATTAATTAGGACATCACATAGATGTCCCACAGAGGTGGTGCTAGCAAAAACATGTTTGTATCATTGCTTCCGGCATGCTGACATTCCTATAGTGGCTGCTGGAAAGCTGTTGTTTTTGCATTGAGTCCCAAACATTTTCAAATCTCTTTTCAAATTTGCCCAGCCCTAGTTTTAATCCTGCTGTTTCACTTCTTGTGAATATATTTGTAAATACGAAACTACACTTAGATTTTTTGCAGTGTGCTAGAATCCGACTTCTATCTACTGAGTGTTCTTTAAGTCTAACTCATTTCCTGTTCTGTTCTCATTCATTCATTCATTCATTCAATTTGTAAATTTTAAAGAGTTTACTCTGTATTTTTGAGGTCTATTTCTTATGTTATAATCAGCCTGTTCAAATGTCATTTTCTAAAACTCTGAAAATCATGAGAAAGAAAACATTCCTAATAATTCTTGGTCTTATGGAATGAGCAGATTGCTCTGACTGATTTCCATCCTTCAGCTACCGTATTTTTCAGAGTATAAGACACATCTTTTTTCCCAAAAAAAGAGGGTGAAAATCTCCGAATGTAGCCCCACCCACCTTCTCAAAAGGAGGTTTCAGAGGCTGAAAAAAGCATCAGAAACAAAGCTTCAGAAAAGAAGCCCCCAAACAAAGCTTCAGAAAAGAAGCTTCCAAACAGAGCTTCAGAGGCTTTTTTTCTGAAGCTGTTTCGGAGGCTTTCAGAGGCAGGAAAAAAAGTTTTTTTTTTCTGAAATGGAGTTTCAGAAGTTTCAGAGGCAGAAAAAAAAGCAAGGCACAGAACTCACAACCAAGGAACCTGTTGCTAAAATTCACCTCTGGGAACAGCTGATTGGGGGTGTTCCGGGAGGCGGATCCACCCGCCAATCAGCTTTTTTCTTATTTTCCTCCCCAAAAACTAAGGTGCGTCTTATACTCAGGTGCATCTTATACTTCAAAAAATATGGTAATCTGAGCTTTTTCCATCGTATAATATCCTCATCTTCTCCACACCTTTTCCCCTTCTGAAGCTCAGCTTTGGCTCAGCTCCAGATCTTTGGCTCATGTAAAGCATTCGTTCAAGGGCAAATGTTACCATGTTTACTTGCAGAAGTATAATTACATAGTATGAATCCTGAAATGAAGAGACATTACACAGCCTAGACTAACCTGGTGGTGGGTGGCATGAGGAAGGTCTTTGCTGCTTGAGAACTGAAAGTTGATTGCACTAGGAACTGAATCAAACACTATATATGGATCAGTGGTGAAATCCATTTTTTTTTACTACTGGTTCTGTGGGCGTGACTTAGTGGGCGTGGTGTGGCTTGAGGGCTTGGCTTGGGAGGCATGGAAGGGGAAGGATACTGCAAAATTCCCATTCCCACCCCACTCTGGGGCCAGCCAGATTTGCTGGTTCTCCAAACTACTCAAAATTTCCACTACAGTTTCTCCGAACTGCTCAAAATTTCTACTACCAGTTCTCCAGAACCTGTCAGAACCTGCTGGATTTCACCCGTGATATGGACTAATTTAGGATGCATTGTTTCTTATCCCAAAATCTCATTGTCACCCTTGGGACAATTGCTTCATGATATCTAATGGTACAACTGGATTGGTAAACTGGGTTACAAATCTTTATTCAATTCACTTCTAATGAGCCTGACTCCGAAGTATGTAGTTTTTGGACTATTTTATTTTATTTAGTTATTCTTTTTCAATAATTCTTCCATCCAAGCTCTCAGTTTAATTCTACATCAAACCTTTGAAAGTCCCATACTCTGTATGTTTGTTTGATCCGTTCTTTGAAGTTCTTGAAGCTAGAGGCTACCACTCTATTTTTCAGCACTAAATTCTTGGATTTCATTATAAGGGTGCAAGTTTCCTGAATCAGTTGATCTGGAAAGTGACATCTATTCCTAGCTCTGATTTTATGAAAGTGGAAAATGATACACAACTTGTCTAGAACATTTATATTATGATGTATTCTACAGAATGCATGGATGCATTCAGGACATCCTTGTGATTAGATGATTAGCTGTAGAAGATCAGGATTTTGGACCATCCCACCTCCAACCAGTAATGATCATATTTGTTACTACAAATATTACAATGGTAATTGTGGGTAAATTTTGGCAGATTTATAGTCAGATTGAAAACTACTATGGATATAAGTACTTTCCCCCATACAATGATATCTCTTCCCCTGGAGCCACTTGGAAACTCACTGGTAATATTTACTTAATGTTTGAGAACTTCACAACAGAAGGCACTGCTTAAAATGTCAATTGCTATTATAGTTTCTTGCTATTGGCATTGATTTCTTTTTTAGCATTTGCATACGGATAGAGCGATCAGATATCCCTAGGAAAAGGACACGGCTCTCCAGAGAGACTTCCTCGTCACATAACCGACTTTCTATAATTTGTTCTTTGGGGGGAAGCAAGAGGTTGAGAGGGACACGGTGGCTCAGTGGCTAAGATGCTGAGCTCGTCGATTGAAAGGTTGGCAGTTCAGCAGTTCAAATCCCTAGTGCCACATAACAGGGTGAGCGCCCGTTACTTGTCCCAGCTTCTGCCAACCTAGCAGTTCGAAAGCATGTAAAAATGCAAGTAGAAAAAATAGGGACCACCTTTGGTGGGAAGGTAACAGCGTTCCGTGAGCCTTTGGCATTGAGTCATGCCGGCCACATGACCACAGAGACATCTTCAGACAGTGCTGGCTCTTCGGCTTTGAAACGGAGATGAGCACCACCCCCTAGAGTCAGGAACGACTAGCACAGAGGTGGAAGGGGAACCTTTACCTTTTAGGAGGTTGAGATAGGGCTTAGCATAAATGGAGACAAACCTGCCCAGTTTGGGTGTTTTTACCCAACTTTTTAAAATTACACTGAAAAAACTGAGGGCCTGTGATGGAATGTGCACCTGGAGAAGGAGGGTGTGTGTGCATGGGATGGAGGGGGGGAATCTTTGCAAGAGCACCATGGTTTCCCATGGATGAGGCAACATGTTCCAGAGAAGGGCCCAAGACAAGAAACTGCACAGTCTAGGCTGAATGGGGGAGAGAGGAAGAAGTTCAGGGTAGCCACACCACTTTAGTCTGGCAAGATTCTGACTATTTGATGTAAGGAAATAAAGAACACATTTGGACTTCACAGCATCATCTTTGGGTTTCAGCCTGATAAGCCCAAAGCTACAGGTAAATCCCAAAGGTCCTTCAAAAGTTGATAGACAGTTATTTTTCTTTATTTAAAATAAGTATAGCGCATCCACTATCCCCAGATCTCATAACAGGTTACGTTGAGCTTACATTGGTTAAATGTACTAAGTTCAGTAAAATGAACTAAGCACAACAGTAAAACTATGTAAAATAGTTAATAACATAAAACACAATAAAAATAATTATGAAAAGGATGCATCAACGGAGCAAAAGGCATCATAAACCTATTAACCCTATAATGACCCTATAAAAAACCCTATAAACCTATAGAGAATTAACAGAATTAGATAAGATATTAACAGGGACAGATGAAAAATTAATGAAGAAAACATATAGCTACTTGTTAATATTAAGATGGAAAACGAACAACTAAAAGAGACAATGATAGTATGGGCTAAAAGTTTTGTCTATCCGATTGAGTTAGATAAATGGCAGAAACTATAGGATAGAAACTATAAATTAACAATGTCTACTGCATATAAAGAAAATCTTTATAAAATGTTTTATAGATGACACTTTCTGCCTTCAAGGTTAGCAACGATGTTTAAGGATAAATCTGTAAAATGTTGGAAATGCCAGCAGACACCTGGTTCCTACTATCATATGTGGCGGACATGCCAAAAAGCGAAAAAATATTGAACAAAAATGCACACATGACTGGGAAAAAATGATAAAACAGTATATTGATTTGAAACCAGAAACATTTTTGTTGGGCATTTCACCAGACAAATATAATAAAGGGAATGTATATTTGATTTTACATGTACAGCTAGAATAGTATTTGCACAACAATGGAAAAGTGAAGAGATGTCAACAGATGAAAGGGTGATTTAAAAAATACTAGAATGTGCAGAAATGGGTAGGCTAATGCTTATAATTAAGGAAAAGAAAGAAACTGAATATTTTTTTGACTTGGGACTTATTTTATCAATGGTTAGCTGACAAAAACAGGAGCTAGAAACAGGAAAATATATGAAAGAATCAGTGATATAAGTAAGATACGTTAAATTGGTTAAACAAATAGTATGATTATTACTGTTGTTATTATTTATTTTATTTATTAAACATGAAACTCAGTCAACAGAACATTCAAAAATGCATCATAAATCCCATTGACTTATGCTAATGGTTGATACAGGTTGCTGCCAGCGTCCTAGGTATCAACCAAGTACCTTCTTAAGATGTACGATGTTCCAAGTAGCACAGTTTTTTGCAGTTCCGCTGTTGTTATCACAGGAAGCTGCAATTTGTTGGTGTATCTTATAAAATTCTTGGACATGGTACCAAGTGCTCTGATGACAATGGGTATCACTGTTACATGTGTCATCCATAATCGAGTAGTTTCTATGGCCAGGTCGCGATATGAAATATGATTTTTTCCAGGTTTTTTTTTTCCGACTCTGGCATCTCCTGGTACCGCGATGTCAATAAATTGTACGTTTCAGTTTTCGACAACTGTGATATCTGGTGTGTTGTGTTCCAAATGATGACCCGTCTGTATTCAAAAGTCCCACAAAATCTTCACCTTGTCATTTGCTATAAATTTTTCCACTTTATGTTCCCATGACTTTTTGGATACAGGTAAATCGTATTTTTTACATAATGAGCAGTGGATTAATTTAGCAACACGGTCGTGTCTAGCTTTGTAATCAGTTTGTGTGATTTTGCTGCATTCACATATTAAATATGAAACAGTTTCGACTTTGTTGTTGCAAAGTCGGCAGTTTGGATTGTCGGTGGATTTTTGTATCTTTGCTTTCATGGCATTAGTTTGTAGTGCTTGTTCTTGAGCAGCGAGGATTAAACCTTCCATTTCTTTCTTGATGGTTCCCATCTTAAGCCATGTAAAGTTCTCATCACATTTTCCTTCAATGTTTTTCAAGTGCTGTTCATGCAAAGCTTTGGTTTTCCATCTATTTAATCTTTCATCCAGCTGTTTTTCTTTATATTCTGCCTTGGTTTCTGTTGTTTTTATAATGTTCTCCATTTTCACAGCCTGCAGCAAATTTTCTGTACTTTGGTTCACATAATCATTCAAACTTCGTTTTTCTTCTACAGTTTGATAATCTGCAACAATCCCTATCTCCACTTACTATATCATCCATTTTCCCTTGAGATCCTTATCTAATGTACCTCTATTCTTGCTCTTTTTCTATCTTGATGGGTAAAGTTGATCACTCTCTCTTCCATGATAAGTATTGTCATTAAGATCAGCTGAAATAGATAATTGCTAGGGATGCTTTTTGCTCTGTAGATCATCTCCCGGTTCAAATAAATACATTTTAATCACTGTAGGGAGTAATTACCATAACAGTTTCATCCTAAGAACCTCAGAGTCTGGTCTGGTGTGAAGCTCTTAGGAGCAGGTTATGTGAGGGAAATTAAGCATAATATCTCACAATATATATAAAGGTGTTTATTCAGCTGTTTCCAGTTGCTGACAAGAATGCAAAAAAAAAAAGCTTTAGCAGACTAAATTTTGTATTTACTTTTGGCCACCATGGTCTGCTTTTTAAGAAGACAATTTGTTCTGCACGTATGAAAATTATATCGGAAAACCAGCCCTAATCCATTTCGTCATGTCATGCGGAACTTGAAACCATGAAAAATTAAAAGGTAAGCAGTTCAATTCCAAAATATTTCCTACATTTCTGTTAATAAAACATTCACAAATCTTCAAATTATACAACTATGTTCTCTTCACTGCTGGTTGTTGTTTTTTTCAGCCCCAAATTTAACTAGTTCACTTTTAAACACTGTATGGAAAGAGGATTTGTCAAACTGTGTCTCTCCTGGGAAAATATCTTGCGGTTCTTTTGCAGATCATGAGGGGGATCTGGAAGCCACACTAAATCTTTTGGAGTTGCCGAATAGAATAGAATAGAATAGAATAGAATAGAATAGAATAGAATAGAATAGAATAGAATAGAATAGAACAGAATAGGATTCTTTATTGGCCAAGTGTGATTGGACACACAAGGAATTTGTCTTGGTGCATACGCTCTTGGTGTACATAAAAGAAAAGATACGTTCATCAAGAATCATAAGGTACAACACTTAATGATAGTCATAGGCAACAAATAAGCAATCAAATCATATTAGGAAACAGTCAATATAAATCGTAAGGATACCAGCAAGAAAGTTACAGCCCAACATGTTTTATGGAATATCTTTTTTCATTGCAAATTTATTTTTATTTCTTTATTAAATTTATCTGCCACTCATCTCATGATCGAGCTGGGCTCAAAATTAGTAGAAATTATGAGATAGCAATAGCAATTAGACTTATATATTTCTCCATAGTGCTTTATAACACTCTGTGAATGGTTTACAATGTCAGTATGTTGCCCCCAGCAATCTGGGTCCTCTTTTTAGTGACTTTGGAAGGATAGAAGGCTAAGTCTACCTTGAGCTGGTCAGGATCGAACTCCTGGCTGCGGGCAGAGTTTGCCTGCAATATTGTATTTTAACCACTGCACCACCATGGCTCTATATTTAGATACTTAGATCTTGCAATGGTGTCAGGGCAAAAGTAATCTCCCAGGTGACTGCCATTTGTACCTGCACTGAAGGTATAAAACAAGCCACGGTTGGCAAAACTGGTAGCTGCTATGCTTGATAACAGAGGTTTCTGAATGTCTGTATCAAAGTACTTGATATTAACTAATTGGAAAACTAGAAGAGGGTGTCATGTATGTAGATACATGGTTTAAGCATTCTTCCCAGTGAGTGTTTGTCAATGGTTCTTCATCAAGTTGGAGAGGTATATTCAGGGGGATGCCTGTTATGTCTAGCAGGGTTTAGTTATAGTTGTAGTGTTGTTATTGGATGAAACCGATGATGTCATCAGCACAGAAGATTCTTTTGTTAGCCATTGGCTAGAGCAGTTGAGCTATTCATATATAAGAGCTGTCAACTGCCATTTTTTAGCTGAGCAGTTACAGTTACAGTTACAGTTACAGGGTGAAGCAATAAAGAGTTACAGTTACAATCGTGAGTGCCTCAATATATATATTGCAACAATATAACACTGGCGACGAGGATGGGATGTTCCTGAGGTGAATTGAGAGCAGAAGCAGCATTAAAAGAGTGTGAGTCACCCAATACACAAACCACCAATCCACGAAATGGCTCCTCCAACTTTCGCCCCATACAACGCTGCTGCTGAGACTTGGGATGCGTACGAAGAGAGGTTTGAATGTTTTTTAGAAGCCAACGATTTTACTGACCTCTCAAGCAGTAAGAAAAGGGCTCATTTTTTAAATGCTTGTGGCCCTGAGGTATTTGCTACTGCCCGAGCGTTACTTGCTCCCCAGCCTGTGCATACTACTTCCTGGGAAGTTTTGAGGCAGAAATTGAGGGCTCACTACGCTCCAACTCCGTCTCGTATAGCCCGTAGGTTTAATTTAAGGCAAATACTACAAGAGGAAGGGGAGCCTGTCAACCATTATGTCGCCCATCTGCGTACAGCCGCCAACAACTGCGAGTTCCAGGATTTAGAGGACGCTTTGGTCGAACAGTTGGTTTGTGGGGTACGCGACATAAACTTACAGAAGCGTTTGTTAGCGAAAAAAACCCTAGATCTTCAAATGGCCATGGAAGAGGCTCAGGCGGCGGAGATGTCAGATAAATCCGCCGCGGACATCCGTAAGTGCCATCCCTCTGCTAATCAAGCCACGGCTGTCCATAGTGAGGAGGTTGTTTCTGAAGATGATGAAGAAGAGCCGGAAGTCAGTCGTATTAAGACGTTTACTGAAAAAGGTGGGCGGCCAACCGGAAAAAAACCTCCTCCATCCTCCTGCCTCAGCTGCGGCGATCAGCACCCCCGAACAACTTGCCGGTTCCGTTCAGTGACATGTCGACGTTGCGGAAAACTTGGCCACCTCGCACATGTCTGCCGCTCGGGTCGCCAGAGGCAATCTACGTTTCGACCAAAAGGTGCTGCAGTCATCAGTGAAGACTGTTTTGCGATATTCCGCAGCCGGCGGGTCACTGAACTAACGACCCACCGTGACTCCACTACACGTTCAAACAAGCTTTTCCTGACTGTGAAGATTGAAGGTGTTCCTTGCAGGATGGAAGTCAACACCGGCTCATCTAAATCCATTGTCTCCTGGACCACCATCAAAGAAATGATGCCTAGCCTGCAGAAAAATCAGCTTCACCCCAGCCCTGTTAAGTTTAGAGATTATCAGGGAAACCGGATTCCAATTATTGGGCACGGTCGTTTCCTAGTTGAATATGATAGTTTCACTGGCCGCCTCCCCTTAATCGTGGTGGATGGCTCCCTTCCTAGTCTGTTAGGCTTAGATTGGTTTGGATCCTTTGGCCTTGCCATCACAGGCATCCACTCAACATCATCAGAGAGCGATTTTGATATGTTGGCTAGCGAATTCAAAGATGTGTTCAACGATGCTCTGGGTAAATATGTGGGTTCCCCAATTTCACTGAACTTAGACCCGAACGTTGCCCCTATTAGGCTCAAACCCCGGAGAGTACCTTTGGCCCTCCGTCCAAAAGTAGAAGCCGAGTTAGATAAGTTGATTGCCCAGGGAGTTTTAGAACCCACTGACCATTCCCGGTGGGAGACCCCAATAGTCATTCCTATCAAGCCGGACGGGTCGGTCCGCATCTGCGCGGATTTTAAAAGTACGTTGAACCGGGCATTACAAGCTAACCCCTATCCTGTTCCAGTAGTCCAACACTTGCTCCACTCCCTGGGTTCAGGCTCCATTTTTGCTAAGCTTGATCTAGCTCAAGCGTATCAGCAGCTTCCGGTGGATGAGGCCTCAGCTGAAGCCCAAACGATTGTAACCCACCGGGGAGCTTTTAAGTGCAAACGGCTTCAATTCGGTATTAGCATAGCCCCGGGGTTATTTCAAAATTTAATGGAGCGCCTCCTACAAGGACTTCCTGGGGTAGTCCCATATTTTGATGACGTGCTCATCTCCGCGTCTTCGCGGGATGAGCTCATTGGCCGTGTTAGGGCCGTCCTTCTACGCTTCAGGAAGGCCGGCCTAAAATTGAAGAAATCTAAATGTTTTATTGGTGTGCCACAGGTTGAATTTTTGGGGTATTTAATTGACGCCACAGGTATCCACCCTACTCCCTCAAAGGTGGCAGCTATAAAAAACGCTGCTGTTCCAACGTGCAAAGCTGACCTGCAAGCTTTTCTGGGGCTCCTCAATTTTTATAGCGTATTTTTACCCCATAAAGCCACCTTGGCGGAGCCTCTTCACCGTTTATTGGACAGGTTGGAGAGGTATATTCAGGGGGATGCCCTTGGTTCTCTGTTTTCCAATCTTTTCATAAATTGTTTGGATGAGGAGGAGGAGGGATTGCTTATCAAATTTGCAGCTGATAACAAATTTGGTTTGGCTCTGCAACCCAACAAGACAGACACAGACTTCAGAGGATAATTAGAACTGCAGAAAAAACAATGGCTACCAACCTGCCTTCCATGGAGGACCTGTATACTGCATGAGTCAAAAAGAGGGCTGTGAAAATATTTACAGACCCCTCGCATCCTGGACATAAACTCTGTTAACCCCTACCCTCAAAACGATGCTATAGAGCACTACACACCAGAACAACTAGACACAAGGACAGTTTTTCCACGAATGCCATCACTCTGCTAAACAAATAATTCCCTCAACACTGTCAAACTATTTCCTAAGTCTGCACTACTATTAATATTCTTATCATTCTCACCACCCATCTCCTCCCACTTATGACTGTAACCTTGTTGCTGGTATCCTTACAATTTATATTGACTGTTTCCTAATATTATTATTATTATTATTTTATTACTTTATTCAATTTGTATACCGCCTTTCTCCTAGTGGACTCAGGGCGGTGCACAGCCAGAACTAAAACACATAACAATACAAAATTTAAAATTATTAAAAGAATTATATACTTTGGCCCAAATTTAAAACAATTCGAATTAAAACCCATTGACAGATTAAAAGCCAAACAACTAAAAAACTAAAAAAAAAAAGGGGGGGTGTCACGCCAGCCCTGCTTGATGGAAAAGAAAAGTTTTCAGGGCACGGCAAAAGACCCGGAGATCCAATATCCTTCTTATCTTCGGGGGCAAATCGTTCCAGAGGGTGGGAGCTGCCACAGAGAAGGCCCTCCCCCTGGGGGTTGCCAGCCGACATTGCCTGGCTGATGGCACCTTGAGGAGTCCCTCTCTGTGGGAGCATACTGGTCGGTGGGAGGCTATCGGCGGCAGAAGGCGGTCCCGCAAATACCCAGGTCCTATGCCATGGAGCGCTTTAAAGGTGGTAACCAACACCTTGAAGCGCACCCAGAAGACCACTGGAAGCCAATGCAGCTCACGCAGGAGAGGTGTCACATGGGAGCGACCCCTCGCTCCCATAATCCCCCGCGTGGCCGCATTCTGCACCAGTTAGAGCCTCCGGATACTCCTCAAGGGGAGCCCCATGTAGAGAGCATTGCAATAGTCCAGGCGGGAAGTGACGAGTGCCTGAGTGACTGTGTGTAAGGAATCCCGATATGATTTGATTGCTTATTTGTATCCTATGACTATCATTAAGTGTTGTACCTTATGATTCTTGATGAATGTATCTTTTCTTTTATGTACACTGAGAGCATATGCACCAAGACAAATTCCTTGTGTGTCCAATCACACTTGGCCAATAAAATTCAATTCAATTCAATTCAATTCAATTCAATTCAATTCTATTCTATTCTATTCTATTCTATTCTATTCTATTCTATTCTATTCTATTCTATTCTATTCTATTCTAAAATTGGACAGGATAGCTAATCACTTAGTGATGACCCAGTGAAGTTAATCACTTAACTAGGTCATCCAGTGTGACTGGAAGAAATCAAGAGAGACAAAAGGATTTTTCCCCCCAATGTATAATCAAACTTTGGAATTCACTACCATGAGATAGGTTTCCGGCTACCAGTTTGGCTGGCTTTAGAGAAGAATTGGAACAATTCATGAAAGTCAATTCATGGATCAATGGCTATTAGCCTAAATGCCTATGTGACTGCCTTGGGAGGTCGGGTGGCTACTGTGAAAATAGACTGCTGAATGAAATGAGCCAGAGGTCCAATCTAGCAATGCACTGCTTATGTTCTTATGTAATACTCTGGAAAACATACATACAATTCAAAATGATCTTATTAGGTTGGGGACCTGGACTGCAAGTAAAAGAATGAAAGTGGAACAGAAAAATATGTCAAGGTTTCCTCTTAGGAAACAAAAATTAGATCAGCAGGCATAATAGGAGTATACATAGCTGGGTAATAGTATTGTGACAAAAATATTGGAATAGTAGCTGATTGCAAACTAAATATCATCCTGGAATGTGATGATGGGGCCTCAAAGAATGTAAATGATATTTGTGACTGCATCCACAAAAGCATAATTTCCAAAATACAGGAAGCAATAGTTCCACTTCATCCTTCTTGGATCAGTCCCATCTCAAGTATTCCTCTGCTCGCAATAAAATACCTTGTGCCACCAGACTTGAAATTCTGGGCCTAGAAAACTTAGAACTATGCCGCCTTCAGTCTGACCTAAGCGTAGCTCATAAAATTATCTGCTACAATGTCCTACCTGTCCATGACTACTTCAGCTTCAGCCACAACAATACACGAGCACACAATAGATGCAAACTTAAAGTGAACCACTCCAAACTCAATTGCAGAAAATACGACTTCAACAACAGAGTGGTCAATGCCTGGAATGCACTACCTGACAATGTGGTTTTATCCCAAAACCCCCAAAATTTAAACCTAAGACTGTCTACTGTTGACCTCACCCCATTCCCAAGAGGTCTGTAATGGGCGTGCATAAGCGCACCAGCGTGCCTACCATCCCTGTCCTAATGTTCCCTTTAATTGTATTCATTTTATGTATTAAATTCATGCTTATACTTATATATATATTACCTAATATATTCTTGACAAATAAATAAAATTTAAAAAAATATATTGCATCCAGTTCTTTGGGGAAGAATTGAGAGAAATCAGAAGAGGTTCAGAAAAGTTATTGAAGATGTCCAGGCAACTAGAAAGCCCAACAAAGAGAGATTGAAAGGGCTAGATACGGTTAAGCCTTAAAGAAATACGGCAGGAAGGCCAGTGGGAAATATGATAGCATTCTTCAAGTATTGAAAGAATGTCACTCAGAAGATCAAAACCTGTCTTTTCTCATTCTAGAATGCAAGGCAGAGAATAATGGCTTTAAGTTACAGGACGACAGAGTCTGATTAAATGTTAGGAGGGGGGAAAAATAAAAATCCTTCCAAAAGTAAGAGAAGTTTGACAGTAGAACCAATTTCCCAGGGAAGCAATGGGCTCCTCATAACTAAATGCATTCAACTGGAGGCTAGAGAGCCATCTGTGTGGGATGCTTTAATATGCATTCCCTCACAGTGCGGCGGTGGCGGGGGGCAATGCTACCATCTTTAAAAATCAATAAAGCTTAGTACAGTCCTATCACTTCTGATATGATTAAATGGTAACCCTAAGATCCTCCAGAGCTCAAATACTAATAAAAAAAAAACCTTGTGGAAATACTCAATTCACATTCAAATTTATTACAGCCGTAATGTCAGAAATCAGGGGACGCAGTGGTTCAGTGGCTAAGATGCTGAGCTTGTCGATCGAAAGGTTGGCAGTTCAGGAGTTCGAATCCCTAGTGCCGCGTAATGGAGCGAGCTCCATTTACTTGTCCCAGCTTCTGCCAACCTAGCAGTTTGAAAGCATATAAAAATGCAAGTAGAAAAAATAGGGACCACCTTTGGTGGGAAGGCAACAGCGTTCCATGCGCCTTTGGCATTGAGTCATGCTGGCCACATGACAACAGAGACGTCTTTGGACAGCGCTGGCTCTTCGGCTTTGAAACGGAGATGAGCAGCGCCCCCTAGAGTCGGGAACAGCTAGCAAGTATGTGCGAGGGGAACCTTTACCTTTAATGTCAGAAATATTGAATAAAACAAGCATTACTTCCTTTTTTATATATGCATATGTGTATAAGAAAAAACAGTAAGTATAATGCAGTCAAAAAACAATTAAGAACACAGTTACTAAAATGAATCCACATAAAAGAGTATTATAAGAAGTTCCAATCCTAAGTAATGGTGCAGCATATTGTACCCATGGTAGCAGAGATCTGGGCAATTTGAGAAGTGATTCTCAAGTCCTGTCTGAGAGGAAAACCATTAAATAGAAATACAAATTCCTGCTTGAACATTTCTTCGAGACAGGATATATAAGGGTCTGTCTAGAGTCCTCACATTGAAAATAGCATAGCAGCATCTGGCTTAGAGTTTCTATTGAAGCATCATCATGTGGACGTAACTGAAGATGCATAGAAGCACCCTTAAAACCTCCAAGGACCGCTGAGGGCACAGTATCAAACCTGGCTAAAGTGAAGGTATTACAGTACAAAATTTTAAAATCAGAGTGGATGATAAATATGTGACTGGAAGGAACAAAATGCCAAATAATCCATTAGTTTCACTTTCTGGATATGCTGCTTCCTAAAAAGACCTTATTTTTCCTAAATATTCATTTTCCTTTCCTTTATGCCAAAAAAGAAAAAAAATTCCTGACCATATTGCCCATAGTTTGTTGTTGTTGTTAGTTGCGAAGTTGTGTCCGACCCATCGCGACCCCATGGACAATGTTCCTCCAGGCCTTCCTGTCCTCTACCATCCTCTGGAGTCCATTTAAGCTCACACCAACTGCTTCAGTGACTCCATCCAGCCACCTCGTTCTCTGCCGTCCCGTTCTTCTTTTGCCCTCAATCGTTCCCAGCATTAGGCTCTTCTCCAGTGAATCCTTCCTTCTCATTAGGTGGCCGAAGTATTTGATGCCCGTAGTTAGAGATCACTTTTTAGCAGGATAGTAGTAGAGGAAAAATGTCAGATTCAAAATGTTCTGGGATTTATCTAGATGTAGTACCAAATTTATTTATTATGGCTGTTCACCGCCCTGAGTCCTTCGGGAGTAGGGCGGTATACAAATATGAAAAATAAATAAATAAATAAATAAATACATAAGTACAGTTGTTTGGAAGAATTTGCTGATGTCTTCAGGTCATAGGATTTTCCATTAGCAACATCATTGATAAGGTAGGACAAGATATACATACCTCTGTTTCTATCTAGAAACCATTTCTGGATTTTGTGCTTGAGATAGAAAAAAAAAGAAACTTTGGGATTTATTGATTAGACAAGATTAGACATTAGCATTGGTGATGTTACATAGTTTGGGTAAAGAATAGAATAGAATAGAATAGAATAGAATAGAATAGAATGGAATGGAATGGAATGGAATGGAATGGAATGGAATGGAATGGAACGGAACGGAACGGAACGGAAAGGAACGGAACGGAACGGAACGGAACGGAACGGAACAGAACAGAACAGAACAGAATAGAATAGAATAGAATAGAATTCTTTATTGGCCAAGTGTGATTGGACACACAAGGAATTTGTCTTTGGTGTATATGCTCTCAGTGTACATAAGGAGAATAAAATACATTCTTCAAGAATAAAAAGATACAACACTTTTAGTCAGTGTTGTACACAACAGTGTTGTATACAACAGTGATAGTCAAGGTTACTAATAAAACCACCAAGCTCAGAAAGTACCAAGGATCCCTCAAGATTATTTTGTTATAGCAATGACCAGTATATACTGAATATTCAAAGAAAAAAGTTGAGGTTGTAACCTTACTATATTCATTCTATTTTGCTGTAAAGAGTCAGAAGTTAATTATTATTTTCTTTTTTCTCCTTCACCCTACACTTCTCTCTGTCCCCTTTTTCCCTTTCCAGCTATTTTCATTTTCATTGGTATTTTATAATCTCGTTCAATAAAATATTATAAAAAGAGATAATCTAGGGCAAGGATCTGTAACCTTAAACACTCAAAGAGCCATTTGGACCCGTTTCCCACAGAAAAGAAAACACCGGGAGCCACAAAACTTCAGTGGGCATGGCCAACTCAACGTCACTCACTTTCACTAGTCATATGACCCCCACCCCCAGCCATGCCTACCCAGCTGGTCATTAGGGCAGAGAAACGGTGTTAAAAAACAACAAGAACCTCAACACCCTTTTGACATGTCTCTCTCTCTCTCTCTCCCTCCCTCCCTCCCCTTCCCTCTCTCTCCCCCTCTCTCTCTGTATCTCTCTAGGTCTCTCTCTCTCCCCCTCTCTCTGTATCTGCCCCGGCCACTTCTCCATCCCCCACCGACACCCTTACCTTCTCAGGCCAGGCGAGGAGTGACTGGGAGGGGAGGGCAAGGGGTGGGGCCAGCCAGTAGTGGGATCATCCAACAGGGAGTCACAGCAGAGAGCCCAAAGAGCCACATACGGCTCTGGAGTCACATGTTGCTGACACCCTATCTAGGGCAAGATAAGATCCCTCTCTTAAATAAGTTCCACCAGATATCAGAGCAACAGACACACTTATTGGACCATTGAAGTGAGAAAATTTTGGCTAATTCATCACCCTTTCTGGGAACAGAACTCAAACAGAAGGAATCTCCTTTTTCTCCTTAACAATAATCAGTCCCTTTGCTTTGCTTCGGCGCTGAAGATGAATGCAATTTCACCTGAAGCTGATAACAGAACAGGAGTGCCATTCAAGTCGCAACCTGGTGAGCTAAAATTCAGCACCGTACGTGCTTTCCTAAAATTAATTAGTAGAGGTGACATTACCTGCCAAGATAAAGAGACAGAACGAAGACACATTGAACGTGTGCGCCAGGACGGAGTGTCAAACCATTGGGGAAATTATGGGAGCTGGAGTCCAACTGATTTGGAAGGCATCAGATTGGGGAGGCTGTTACAGAGGAAGAAAACAGAGCTAGGATTTGGCATCACTATCAAGATGATGGGTAGATAAAAAGACTTGTCTCTCAAATACTTTTCCAACCAGTGTGTCTTTTCCACAAGCTATTGTTCAATTCATTATACTTTGGTATTTTTTTAAAAAAAATCAACATAAATATGTTTTTGTGTATATTTTGCGCAATATATACCATATACTCATCAATGTACTTTTCTAGTATGTGTTGTGACCTAGGCTTCCTGAGTCATTAAAACACATGAGTAGTCCCAAAAACCTCTTTTATTGCAACAGCTGTGAATTATGTTCATTCACAGCTTAGTCCCAATTAGTTGTAAAAAGTCCTTCGGGAGAAGTCCTTCGGGATAATCACCAACTTTTATCTCCCTTGACACGCTTCTAAAGACCTACAGTACTTGGCAAAGCCACACGAATTCCAGAATCAAACAGAGATGGCGACTGGGAACAGAATTAACAACATTGCTTTCCTGCAAAGTGCCCACGTGCCTTTGCTCCTCTTTTAAGCCTTATGGGAGGGGCCAATCATCTCCAGGCCTTACTCCCGAGTCGTCCCTTTTGTTTTAACTGATTGTGCCTCTGGCAGCTCTGTGCATGCACGTACTAGGAACAGGCTCCTCCTGTTCCTCTGCCTCTCTGCTGTCCGACTCTGGAGGCTCCGAAGTCCGTGCATCACTTCCAGATGGCCCTGGCCCCATCTCTGCATCCGACGCAGAGCCCTCATCCAAGCCTTCCCCAGACTCCAGGACTGGCCCATGTTCCTCTCCAGCTTCCTCACTGTCAGACTCCACTGCCAGCTCCACAGGCTGCTGGCGGACCACAACAGTATGCATCTTCCCAATGCAGGTCTGTAAATTATTTTTGGTGATATAAACAAGGTTTGTTTTATTTTGAATTCTGAGAATTGCAGCACACAAATTGAACATCAAAGGGTTGTATTTCAGTTTGTTCCAAGAGTGGCAATTAGGTGAGCTTCATTAAAATATCAACTTAACAACTTTTTTGCCCTTCCCCAGTGACAGGTCTTTCCCTTTCTCCTCTGATTCTACATAATAACACTGAATTAAAGGAGATGTGGAAGGGCACTGAGCAAAAGCACGCTCAGTGAAATGTTATAATCTGCATTTTCATCCAGGCAACCAGGAAAAAATATTTAGATTCTTCTGATGGCAAATTCATGTATAGCAGATCAAGAACCTTCCTGCATGGGGAAAGATTTTCTCAAAATATTGGTACATTAATTTTGTCTAAGATGGTGACAGATGTACATAGCTAGGGGAGAGAATGACTTAACATTAATAAAAAAGATAGATAATAGATATAGTGAAGCATATATCCAAGATCTGCTGTTTCTAATAGCAAAAGAAGGACAGATTAAACTACCATATTTTTCTCCAAAAAAAAGGTTGAAAATCTGGGTGCTTTTTATACTCTGAATGTAGCCCCGCCCAGCCTCGCAAATGGAGATTTCAGAGGCTGAAAGAAGCCTCTGAAAGAAGCTTCAGAAAAAAAAACTCTGAAAGGCTTTTATCTAAAATAATATGACAAGCCACAAAAGAAGAATCAGTAAAGGTTCTAACCAAACTATGCTAACAAATCTGGAGAATGACACAATAAGCAACAGATCGGAAGAGGTTAATTTATATACCAATACTAAAGAAAGGTGATTGAACAGAGTACAGATAGTCCTTCAGAATAAAAGCCTCTGGAAGAAGCTTCAGAAAAAAAAGCCTCCAAATAGAGCTTCAGAAAAAAAGGCTTTTTTTCTGAAGCTCTGTTTCGGAGGCTTTCAGAGGCAGAAAAAAAAGCAAGGCACAGAGCTCACAACCAACCAACCTGTTGCTAAAATTCACCTCTGGGAACAGCTGATTGGGGGTATTCTGGAAGGCCGATCCAGCCACCAATCAGCTTTTTTCTTATTTTCCTCCCCAAAAACTAAGGTGCATTTTATACTCCAAAAAATATGGTAACTATTGATCTTCACTGGTTTCTGGAAGTAATATATCTTTGATGGATAAAATCATTTATTGAAATAAATTTGTTCATCTTTGTTAAGGAAATGTATTTTATACAACTGTGCAGAACCATGCAGAGGGCCCTCCCACATATGTGCAAATGCTCAGATAATACACCCACTGGAACTGCTGTTTGTGTAAATATTTGTGCATATGTACCTATCCAGTATGGAGTGGCAATGTGGAAGACCATTGTTATTTCAAAGAGTTTAGTTGCATATTTTGATTTCTCCTTCATACTAAGAAAAGAGCTCATTTTGAGCTAACCTTGTTTACTGAATAAAAGAAAAGAAAGGGGGATCTTCACATAGCAGCAAAGCTTTTCTTATTGGGAAAGTGTCAGACTTCCAGTTTCCATCCAAGAATCATGTGCCACCCAGTGGTGGAATGCTGCCGGTTTAACAACTGGTTTGGTGAGTGCACGCTTTGTATACAGTTTGCGTGCCTATGGCGCTTGTGCCACAGTGCTGAAAATGGATCATTTAGAAGCTCAGCTACTTACCTTCCAAGTCAGCAACGGTAAGTAGAACAGTGAGGGGGAGAGGAAATCAGCTGTGCCGCACAATTGAGATGAGCTACAAAGCAGGAAATAAAGGACAGGATAGAGCGGGGGCGAGTGGGCAGGGCCAACCGATCATCGGCACTACTGGATCGCCCAAACTGGTCTGAACCGGCTAAATACCATCTCTGGTGCAGTGGTGGGTTGCTCCCAGTTCGCACTGGTTCTATAGAACTGGTAGTAAAACCGGCGGGAGGCTCCGTCACCGACCCTGACCTCATCAAAATGCTTCTGCGCATGCACAGAAGAGCTCACGTGCAGCCCCGTTGCGAACCGGTAGTAAAGGTAAGTAGAACCCACCCCTGCTCTGGTGCCACCAGTTAAGGTCAGGCCTTGCAGTCTCCTGACCATAGCAGTACCACGAAGTCACAGTACCAGGTTTTGGTGACAACCTTGAGGTTGTTGTTGTTTGTGAGAAGATTCTGCACACAAGACCCTAGCACTGAGTACTGCGGAAATTGGCCACCCTTGGGGTATCTCTGCTGGCATTATTAAGGAGCTCCTGACAGTTTATGAAAGATTTAGGTATTATCTTGTTTGGTGTATATACTTTTTATGTGATGGTTTTCAACACGTTTGCTTGAACTAATAATAAAGCTTAAAAATCCCCTTATTTACTGGTCTGCTTATTGTCTCTGGAGCCAAAAGATCCAATTTCCTGAGCATCTGACACTTGGCAAAACACAGTATCCTAATAATAAAGGGCCTAACAACGGCCCTTTTCTGCCTTCCTACAAATGCTTCAAGTTCCCTTCCAAATTGTTTTGAACAGCCCAGATATTTTATCGATCATAATGATAGCGTCTACGAGAGATGTATCTGGATTTACTTTAGCATTTCCTACTTTGGTGTTCATTTTGTGCTTTGGAATTCAATTCGCATTGTCACCTTAATCATGCTGGAGATGAGGGGAGTTATCTGATAGATTACAAAAAGAGGAGGTAGAAGATATATCAGCCTATTCCCATTCCCACCTAGGAGACATGTCATGTCATTTATTTCAGATCCATCTTTTTTGGGGGGTGGCGGGTTGTATGGATTACATATGCTGAATCAGACACTCCATTGTTTGTTTGTTTTTCCTGAATGTCAGTAGCTCTTCAAGCAGGGGTGAAATCCAGCAGGTTCTGATAGGTTCTGGAGAACCGGTAGCGGAAATTTTGAGCAATTCAGAAACTGGCAAATACCACCTCTGGCTGGCCCCACAGTAGGTTGGGAATGGAGATTTTGCAATATCTTTCCCGCAGGAGTGGGGAGGAAATAGGGATTTTGCAGTAACCTTCCCCTGGAGTGGGGTGGGAATGGAGATTTTGCAGTATCCTTCCCCCAGGAGTGGGGATGGACTGGGGATTTTGCAGTATCCTTCTCCTGGAGTGGGTTGGGAATGGAGCTTTTGCAATATCTTTCCCGCAGGAGTGGGGAGGAAATAGGGATTTTGCAGTATCCTTTCCCTGGAGTGGGGTGGGAATGGAGATTTTGCAGTATCCTTCTCCTGCCATGCCCACCAAACCTCACCCACCAAGCCACTACCACGCCCACCAAGCTATGCCCAGAGAACCAGTAGTACAAAAATTTGGATTTCACCATTGCAAAAAAGACAACGGTAAACCCCTTTTGAAAAATCTTGCTAAGAAAATTTCAGGTCGTCTTTTGTTTTTCATTCAGGAGGTTTCAGCTGCTAATTAAAGGAGATTTACATTTGCAGTTTTAAAATTATACCCAAACATTCTATCTCAAGTCAATGACTAGTGCATTATATCCATTGAAAACCTTCGTTATGAGCTATCTCAGAATTGACATACATAACATAAATTGAAATGCTTTAGAGTCCAATTATCTTGGAAAACATGGAATTCCTTCTCCTATCTTAGTCCCCAAAGAAATAGTATGACAGCACCGGTTTAATCATTAACAATATAAACAAGTCAAGACTGAAAACCAAAAGGAATGTTTTTTGTTGAAGAACATTGATGGAACATGGAATCTTTCTGCTTTAGATCAAGTTAATAGGACCAACTGATGAAGTTATAGCTGCAACAGAACCATCACCGGCCAAGAAGCACAACAAGATTACATTTTCAGTTAACCCTAAATGGCTCAGAATCCTCAGTATTTTGGAGGATTGACCAGCATTTATAAAACGATAAGGCCATATTTTAATTTATAAATGGCTTTTAGATTATATGCAGGGATGGGATTCAGCCGGTTCAGACCAGTTCAAGCAAACCAGATGTTAATTTTAATCTGGTTCGCCGAACCGGTTGTTCCAAGGCCTCGCTGACCCTGCCCACCCCACCTCACCCCTCCCAGGAGTCTCCACACAGCCCATTTTGGATGCCAGGTAAGTGCAGGGTACGCACAGAGGCTCTGGGAAGACAAAAAATGGGCCCACCGGAAGTCTGGAAATGGACCTGTTTCTGGCCTCCGGAAGGCTTCCAGAGCCCTGGGGAGGCCATTTTTGCCCTCCTGGAGACTCCAGGAAAGCCTCTGGAGCCAGAGGAGAGCAAAAAATGGGCCTACTGGAAATACCAGAAATCCCAAAATGGGCCCATTTCCGGCCTCCGGAGGGCCTCCGGAGACCCGGGGAAACCATTTTTGCCCTCCTGGAGGCTTCAGTGGGGGCCTTCTCTGTGGGGGCTCCCACCCTCTGGAATCAGTTGCCCCCGGAGATAAGAAGAATCCAGGACCTCAATGCCTTCCGTCGTTCCCTGAAAACCCATCTTTTTCAGCAAGCCGGGTTGGCTTAAGAAGAAATTTTTAAATTCTTTTAATTAGTCTGTGATTCTTAACTTTCGGGCCAAATTTATATATATTTTTAAATGTTTTAATATTTGTATTCTATGTTTTTTATCTTGGCTGTACACCACCCTGAGTCCTCAGGGAGAAGGGCGGTATATAAATTGGAAATTAAATTAAATTAAATTAAATTCAGAAAAGCCTCTGGAGCCTGGGGAGGGTGAAAACGCCCCCCTCCCGGGCATGTTGCAGGAGGACAAGTAGGCCACACCCCCATGGCCACGCCTATCCAGCAACCAGGCAGCAAACCAGTTGTTGAAAGTTTTCAATTCCACCCCTGATTATATGGTTTAATATTCAAAAGTTTTAGGAGGCATGGAATAAGGAATTGAAATATCTAGTTCATCAATGCCAACAGAAAGCTATTTTAGCCCATGTGTCACATTTTAATAGATTTACAAAAATAATTAATTCAACAACAACAACAACATCATTATATACTAGAGTCAGTCTTGTGTTCCAGGAAGAAAATTAGGCATCAACTAATTGTCAGACATGCAAGGCTCCAAGTGAAATTATCCTAGAAGGCACACTGATTTTCATGGATGCTTATATTCTATAAATAGCAATCCAATGGCACACACAAGCACCCACTGACTCAAAATCAGGAGTCTGATAGGACGTTTTCCAACTAGATTAAAAAAAAATAATCTTTCAGGGGCTGACATTCACTTCATCAGATACATGTTCCCTTCCCCCCACTCCGTGCCCATATCACCCCCATTTAAATCCCACATCTGTGAAACCACTCCATGCGACTGATGAAGGGCAACTTCCAAAAGCTGATGCGATAATAAAATTTGTTAGCCAGAAAAGGTTCCATCAGACTCCTCTTGATGTTTTTTGCCACTGTAAATTAGCACAGCTCCCCTCCAACGATCCAGTAGTATGGAAACTAGCCAGAAGATGCCGTAAAAATAATAATAAAAATAAAAAAAAATAAAGCAGAAATAAAAAGAAATGACTTTTACAACAGCTATAAATAAAACCTACGCTGAATGCTTTACGATTTACAACATAAATTCGTTCTGTGAGGGAGATGGGCAGTGTCTAAATATGATAAATAAATAATGTCCACTTTCTATAGTTTATTAGTATTACTAATAATCAAATCCATATATCCTTCCCTCCCCCTTCCTTCCTTCTTTCCTTCCTTCCCTTCCCCTTCCTTCCTTCCTTCCTTCCCTTCCCTTCCCTTCCCTTCCCTTCCCTTCCCTTCCCTTCCCTTCCCTTCCCCTTCCTTCTTCCTTCCTTCCTTCCCTTCCCTTCCCTTCCCCTTCCTTCCTTCCCTTCCCCTTCCTTCCTTCCTTCCCTTCCCCTTCCTTCCTTCCTTCCTTCCTTCCTTCCCTTCCCCTTCCTTCCTTCCCTTCCCCTTCCTTCCTTCCTTCCTTCTTCCTTCTCTTCCCTTCCCCTTCCTTCCTTCCCTTCCCTTCCCTTCCCCTTCCTTCCTTCCTTCCTTCCTCCCACTCCCTCTCTCTTTCCTCTTCCCTCCCTTCTTTTTCTTTATTATTAGTTCTTGTTAGTTTTTATACATTCCATCAGAGGGATCTTTGCAGAAAGCACTTTAAAAAGACAAGGCCATGGTTACAATTGTGTGACTGGAGCAGGGGTGAAATCCAGCAGGTTCTGACAGGTTCTGGAGAACCAGTAGCGGAAATTTTGAGTAGTTCAGGAAACTAGCAAATACCACCTCTGGTTGGCCCTAGAGTGGGGTGAGAATGGAGATTTTGCAGTATCCTTCCCCTGGAGTGGGGTGGGAATGGAGATTTTGCACAGGGGTGAAATCCAGCAGGTTCTGACAGGTTCTGGAGAACCGGTAGCGGAAATTTTGAGTAGTTCGGAGAACCAGAAAATACTACCTCTGGCTGGTCCCAGAGTGGGGTGGGAATGGAGATTTTGCAATATCCTTCCCCCAGGAGTGGGGAGGGAATGGGGATTTTGCAGTATCCTTCCCCTGCCACTCCCATCAGGCCACTCCCACCAAGCCACACCACGCCCACCAAGCCACGCTCACACAACTGGTAGTAAAGAAATTTGAATTTCACCACTGGACTGAAGCCCCGCCCCTCTTTTACAACATATGCAACAGCCCTAAAGAGGGGTAGCTTTGATTGCCTAGCTGCCACATTAAATGTTGTGATGGCTTCCTCCTCCTCCTCCCTGGGAACCATTGTCCTTCTTCTGGTGCTTTTAGCTTTCTACCCAGCCATAATCTGATGAGATCCTCCAGTTTGGCACACTTGCTGCCTTGCATTTTAATACAGTTGAGCCAGTGGTGAAATGTAAAATATTGTTACCACCGGTTCTGTGGGCGTGGCTTGGTGGGGGGTGAGGGGTAATGTGACTGGGTGGGCATGGCCAACTTTTTTTTTTTTTACTTTTTTAAAGCATTTTTTACAGCCTATTCGGCCGAATAGGTTGTAAAAAAATGCTTTTAAAAGGTTAAAAAAAGGCTCTGACGATCACACGCGATCGTCACAGCCTTTTTTTAACCTTTTAAAAGCAGGAAGTAACGACACCCGGATGGGTGGGTGGAGCCTCGCACCGCCATCACTACCGGTTCTCTGAACCACCTGCCACAATCGCTACCGGATCACGCGATCCGGTCCGAACTGGGAGCATTTCACCCCTGAGTTGAGCCCTTCTGAAGGATGAGAAAGAACTCAAGTGCAGACATTGCCTGCTCCTTTCCTTCCTGCTTAAACCTATATACATCTATCTATATGAAATCAATTCCCTTATTCAGTGGACCATCGCACCACCATTGCCCATAAAACAGAATGTATACAACTTTGGATACACATTTCTTGCCCCATTAAACCATTCTCTCAATGACAAGAGGCTATGAATAAGTGATAAGACAGTTAACGCAATGGCTGTTTATCTTTGCAGCATAAAATATCTAAAGGAAGACATATTCGAACAGTTTCAAACCCCGTAATCATGGTACCTCCATCAAAGACATATGCAAGCCAATTAACATGTACAAAGAGGGGAGGGGCTAGTCTACAGAGGGCTGAAGGAAGTGGAGAGGAAAGATTTGCAAATAAATGGAATTTAAGCCTCTGTGTAAAAATTTCCCATGAATTCTAAGCGTACACCGGGAACTGAATCATGTAACAAGGGTGGATACAAGTGGTGTATAGAAGATTACTACAAACAAAACCAATTAAGTTTTATATTACAAAATTGGATATAGGAAGCTCATTTCGTATAATATCTTGGATGCAAAAACAAACCACTTTCTCCTAATCAACAAATCTGGGATATAGATTTACAAAAAAAAGCCTGAGTAAGATGTCACATCCCACTGTTTATCATTTGCGCCCAAAAGGATTCCCATCAGCTGCCTGCAATTATTGCAAGTTAGAATCTCACCAGGTTCAAGGTTGACTCAGCCTTCCATCCTTCCGAGGTAGATAAAATGAGGACCCGGATTGTGGGGGCAATAAGCTGACTTTGTATGAAAAAGAATCAGTGCTTGGAGGGGGGGGCGAAAGCCCTACTAAGCAGGTATATACAAAAGTATGAAGGCTATTGCTTAACGCATTGTAAGCTGCCTTGAGTCTCTGGAGAAGGGTGACATATAAATTGAACCAATAAATAAATAAGTAAATAAATAAACCAGCCACATATTTACCCTCCATTCCAATTTTAAAATTTCAAAAGCCCTTCACTTCAACCAGATTGTATACTATGCCCTCAGCAGTCCTTCTTGGATGTTTTAAAGGTGTTCCTAGGCATCTTTTGCTCATTTCTGTGCTGTAATGGTTCATTAGAAACTCTAGGTCCTATGCCAGTGATGGATAACCTTCTTGTGGTCGCATGCCGAAAGCATGTGTGTGATACCGCACACGCATGTGACAGTGCATGCTCATGTGTCAACACCCATAATGTGTGAGCCCCCCCCCCGTGCTCCCCCGCCCCCCGTGCATGTGCGTGCAACAGGGGTGAAATCCAGCAGGTTCTAACAGGATCTGGAGGACCGGTAGCGGAAATTTTGAGTAGTTCGGAGAACCGGCAAATACCACCTCTGGCTGGCCCCAGAGTGGGGTGGGAATGAGGATTTTGTAATATCCTTCCCCCAGGAGTGGGGAGGGAATGGGGATTTTGCAGTATCCTTCCCCTGCCACGCCCACCAAGCCAGGCTGCAGAACCGGTAGGGAAAAAAATTGAATTTCACCCCTGGCATGCGAGGGGTTTTGGGCCTAGCAGGCCACCTTGCAGCCTCCTGGGACCAAAATTGGGCCGTGGGGGGGGGGCTACATCCCCCCTACACTTCCCCCGCCCCACACACATGTGCACGCATCTCCCGCATGTGCCTTCTCGCGCGTGCATAGCAGAGACCCAAAAATCAGCTGGCCGGCGGGAGGCACGCAAGCATGCACGGTTGAGCTGAGCTGGGTTGACGGCTCGCATGCCCGCAGAGAAGGCTATGCGTGCCACCTGTGGTAAGCGTGCCATAGGTTCGCCATCACAGTCCTATGGTATTATATTGTTCCTTATACAAAGACTTTCGACAGACACTTATCCTCTATCCTCTTATATATTCAAGTAGGAAATGAAAATTCTGCTTAATGCCACTCCTTGCAGATTGCTATTTGAAAATACTCCCAAATTGCCCAGTTCTGTGTTACGATTTGTATGATATGTCATACCATAATTTAGGACTGGAACTTCTTAGAATACAGGTAGTCCTTGACTTACAACAGTTCATTTAGTGACTACTCAAAGTTACAACTGTTACAACTACAAAAACTGTTTTTCACAGTTACGACCTTTCCAGCATCCCCATGATCATGTGATCAAAATTCAGATGCTTGGCAACTGCTTCATATTTATGACCGTTGCTGTGTCCCAAGATCATGTGATCATCTTTTGTGACCTTCTGACAAGCAAAGTCAATGAGGAAGCTGGATTCACTTAACAACTGGGTTTCTGCCATGATTCACATAACAACTGAGGCAAGAAAGGTCATAAAATGGGGGAAAATTCACTTAACAATGTCACACTTAACAACAGAAATTTGGAGCTTAATTGTGGTCATAGGTCGGGGACTACTTGTAGTCTTTTATTTGGCTTGTAACTTTATTTTTAGGTTCCAGTATAGTTATTGTTTTTCTCCTATAAAGGTAAAGGTTCCCCTTGCACATATGTGCTAGTCATTCCTGACTCTAGGGGGCAGTGCTCATCTCCGTTTCAAAGCCAAAGAGCCAGCGCTGTCTGAAGACGTCTCCGTGGTCATGTGGCTGGCATGACTAAATGCCAAAGGCACACAGAACCCTGTTACCTTCCCACCAAAGGTGGTCCCTATTTTTCTACTTGCATTTAGGTTGGCAGAAGCTGGGACAAGGAACGGGAGCTCACCCCATTACGCAGCACTAGGGATTCGAACCGCTGAACTGCCCACCTTTCAATCGACAAACTCAGCGTTTTAGCCACTGAGCCACCACATCCCTGCATTTTCTCCTATACACATCCATATTTCTATAGAAGGATGTAGTATGGTATAGGGTCTCCTACTTAAGCAAGGAGTTGGACTAGAAGACATCCAAAGTCTCTTCCAACTCTGTTATTCTATTATTATTGGCTCAATTTCATTATGTCTGTCTTTGGCCTTAGGGTTGTAATACAATTGAATTGAATTGACCCCTTTCAGCTATTCCTTGCGGTCATGTGAAGGAAACCAGAGTTGCTAAATTTGTAGTGTAAAATACAAGAGATGAGTTATTATTCCCTTGATGCCATGACCAAACCAAGCCTGGTACCAGCTGGCATTCCATTCCTGTCAGAGGTTGACCTTTGATTGTATGCAATTGGATCAAGATTCATCTAGAGGAAGTGGGTCAACAGACTGTTGAAAGTTGACAGGGCAGGCAACAGCTGGTTTTGAATTCTCTGCTCAGAATACCACCAGCATTCTGAACTTTTACCAGGCGGATGGGTTAATCGTATGGGTTGCATTTGATTAAGGCTTTCTTTCTGAAGGCTGTCCTTGAATGCCACGGATTAAGGATGATGAAGTTGTTCTCCCATCCCACAAGATCTGTAAAATCCTGTAAAACTTTTCTCTTTCAGTTTACTCTGCAATCTGGTCAAACCATTCTATCAAGTAACAAGATATACTCTGATTCATCATATAACCTGTTTCACTTTTCTTCCTGATGATTGACCAGTTAACTTCCATCTAGTGTCTTCTCTCTTTGCTTCTTATTACTTGTTATTCTAATCCGACATCTGACAACTTTCAATATCCTGCCATCTTCTTCCTATATATAGCCTACCATATGTTCTTATGAATTATAGGTAAAGGTAAAGGTTTCCCTCGCACATATGTGCTAGTCGTTCCCGACTCTAGGGGGCAGTGCTCATGTCCGTTTCAAAGCTGAAGAGCCAGCGCTGTCCGAAGACGTCTCCGTGGTCATGTGGCCAGCATGACTCAACGCCAAAGGTGCATAGAACACTGTTACCTTCCCATCAAAGGTGGTCCCTGTTTTTCTACTTGCATTTTTTTATGTGCTTTCAAACTCCTAGGTTGGCAGAAGCTGGGACAAGTAACAGGAGCTCACCCCGTTACACGGCACTAGGGATTCAAACCGCTGAACTGCTAAGCTTTCGATCGACAAGCTAGCATTTTAGCCACTGAGCCACCGCATCTCTTTTATGAACTATAAAGAACCTTATATTATTTATATTCTTATGATATTGGGTGTAACTTATCTGTAGATGGGCTTATCCATAAGTGGTAACTTTTAAAAATACCTGTATATTCAGTATTTACTGTGGTGGCGCAGTGGTTAGAATGCAGTACTGCAGGCTAACTCACTACTCACTCGAGGAGTTTGATCCTGACCAGCTCAAGGTTGACTCAGCCTTCCATCCTTCCAAGGTCAGTAAAATGAGGACCCAGATTATTGGGGGCAAGAGGCTGACTCTGTAAACCGCTTAGAGAGAGCTGTAAAGCACTATGAAGTGGTATATAAATCTAAGTGCTATTGCTATTGCTACTAATGGATAAGTCAGTCCACAGATAAGTAGATTTTCAAATTTTTAACCAAAATACCATTAAAAATGTACCACCTACAGTTAATCCATAGACAGTTGTGAAAACTAACATGTGAAAATTTTGAAAGCCATCTTATCCATGGATGGTGAATTCTCCATAGTATTTTGGATATAAACTTGAGGGTCAGATTATCTGTGGATCAGAGGTGAGCTACATATAAATTAACAACTGGTTTGCCCAGAATCGAAAATGTGAGCATGTGCGCGGGCATGCTCGGTTCACTCACGTGTGCACACCTTGTACATATGCACACTGCATCAAAAACATGGTGAATGTATAAGACAGGATAGCGCCGGGGCAGGTGGGCAGGCCCAGCTACTGGTCCTAATTGCCAGTTCACCAGAACTGATTCGAACCGGCTGAATCCCATTCCTGCTGTGGATAGGCTCATCTATGATATATTTCTAAATTGAAATTGCATTTCCAGCTCTACAGCATAGTGTTGATCAGTGGTGTGTTGCCCCCGGTTCAGACCGGTTCAAAGAACCGGTAGTAAAACTGGTGGGAGGCCCCGCCCACCACCCCAGATGTCATCATTGTCGATCTGCACGATCTGCAAGATCCCGTTGCGAACCGGTAGTAAAGGTAAGTAGAACCCACCCCTGGTGTTGATCAAAAAGGGGACTGTGAATGATCTCTTTGCACGCATTTAACTTGGTCATTGGTAGGAGTCCTCAATCAAAGTTTCTTTACTCCGAGTTTCCAGAAGTGACTCGCATCTTTCTATTCTAACAATGATTTGCGAAGTCATTTTATTCCCCCTTCAATGTTTCTGCCCAAGTTTCATACTATTGTTTGTAGTTTAAGCATCTGTGGAATTTAAGTGGTGCTTCCTCTTTTAAATAATTTGGCATGATGATAACAGGATCTCATTTGGAAAACCAAACTAATTATGTACTCTATTAATAGCTGAGCTATATTTTGCTACAATTTTCATGAATGCTTGAAACGGTTGTGGAAAGCTGACGTGATATTTGCTCCAGGAAAGATTAACAAGAACATACAATCTTTCATAGAATATGGGGATCTTTTCTGTTCAAATAACTTCCTTGTCCATTTGTTTAAAAAACACATAAAATATTCCTCATAAGACACAGAAACCTACAGACAAAACAAACATAGCAGGAGAGAGAAGAGCTCCTTCAAATCCCAATTCTTAAAATGAGACCAAATTTTAGAAAAAGGAAAATAGCAATGCAAACAAAACAACTGCTCAGAAACATTTGCTTCATCATGTGAAATGAAATGAAATGAAATAACCACTTACCTGATTCTTGAAGATTCAGGTGATGGATTTGACAAACCATAGGACAAAATTTGACATGGATAACTATATCTGGCAATAAAAAAGTATAAAACATGTCAGATCTAGCTGGTTTATTAAACAGTGACAGAGTGCTTGTCACTCGGAGTATTTTGATAAAATTCAGTAGAATGTGCTTCAGATCTTAATCTCCCCAGAGCCACAAAGGCAGAATTGGTCTCCGGTAGGAATATTATCAGCTTTACCACCTGTACCATTCATAGTAAAAACATTAAAGAAACAAGGTATAAAGCCCAATCTACCTGAAAATAGTTTAAAGTATCTGGCTCCTTAGAAAATGTCCAGGACCCCTCTATGCTAAATGTATGTGATAACTTAAATAGATTATATTGAAACTCGTGGTATAAAGCTTTGTCTAATAACTTATTTTGCCAATTAGCTGGCGGTATTTCTATGTCAATTAGAATGAAAATTGTCAAACAATGTAAAAACAATGCTAAGTCTATTGAGAAACAGACAGTTCTTCACTTATGACCACAGTTGGGACTGGGACATCTGTTTCTAAGCAATACAGTTGTTAAATGACTGTCAGGGTTCCAACCAAGGCCCTAATTAAATCATGAGCCTCAAGACAAGCTTCAAAAGAAATCCAGTTATTTGTTAAGAGCTTCATGTTGGCACATTCCAAATGAAGCCAACTCTGACCTCACCTAATTTACATCCCAGTTCTGACCCTGTTTTCCCCTCCCCCCCCAAAGTGTGTCATCAGTCACATTCTCCAACAAAGCAATTTCGCAGGTTGTAGAGATCACTCCCCTCCAGCCACTGTGGGTAACTGTGGAGATGGCCATGACAGAGGGATGGCTAGAATGTGCTTTTGTTTTGACTGAAGTGTGATTCACTCGCTGCAAATGCAAAGTTCATTTTCTCATCCCCCTTGCCTATGGCAACTCGAGAGCAGGCCAGGGATGCTTTGCAAATTGACATGTACCCAATTTTGCAATCTTTTTTTGCCATGGTTGCTAAGCAAATCACTGCAATTATTAAGCCAATCACTGCAGTCATTATTCAAATCCAGCTCAGGCAGAGCTGGGGCTGGCGTGGGGTGGGGTGGAATTAAGCATGTCATCAGTTTAAAGTCATTCCATTCCCACAAATGGTCCAAGTCCAACCCCTCTTGAATTCTGTTGACTCTTATCTGGCATCAATTTAGTGTTGAACTTTAGTTGACTAGATTCTTGTGTATAGGCTTGAATAAATGTGTTGCAACTTTAAAAAATGATCCTGTCTCTGGACCCCTCTTCAGAGATGAGTTCGGAAGAGGAGGATGAGGATGAGCCAGGTCCTGGCATCTTGGAGGAAGAGAGCACAGAGGTGCAGAGAGCTATGGTTCAGGGAGCAGAGGGCCCCAGTCAAATGAGGCACTTCAGCCCAGGTGATTAGACAAGCGGTAGGCTGAGACCAAGCCTGGAGGATCCAGGTGAGAAATGCTTCCGGCAGTCAGTGAGGCTGAGGAGATGGAATCTACACCTCCTCCCGATCCAAGGACATGCAGAGTGAAAAAAAGATAGATGCAATGCTGGTCGGCCAGATTATTCACAAGGAGGCAGTCTTGTCTATTGTGAGGGTCCATACCAGTGTTGCCCATTTAATCCTGCCCAAAGTAAGCCCAAAGTTTACTGGAACAATGTGTCCAGTTACTTGACCAGCGCTCTTATTTTGTGCTTCTTGCTTTTGACCTCTTGTTTGGATGTTGGACTGATTTGGGACTACAAATGTTTTGTGGACTGAGCCTTGTCAAGAACTCCCGTTTCTCACGAGTTTAGATGAAGGTGGCAATTGGATCCACCCGTGGTGTGAAAATGCTTTTGAACTGCTAGAGGTTTGACTCTTTGTGGGGTGTGTGCGTGTGCGTGCGCATGTGTGAGCAGGGCAGCACAAGTCCTAATCCTTTGTCCCTGACATTCAGAAGGTCACAAATGACAATCACTTGACCTCAGAAAGCTGCAACCATCATAAATGTGCAACAGATGCCAAATGTCTGAATCATAATCCTGTAACCATGGAGACATTGCGACAGTCATAAGGGCAAGGACTTATCCTTGGTTTACAGGTAGTCATTGACTTAGAACCATTTGATTGTTCAACATTACAACTGCACTGAAAACAATGACTTACAACAGATACTCACACTTATGATGGTCCCAGCATCCCCACAGTCTCATGATCAAAAGTTGGGTTCTTGGTAACGATCCTTACAATGGGTCATGTGATTACCATTTGCAGCCTTCCTAGCCACCTTCTAACAAGCAAAGGTGCAAATTGGATTCGTTTAGCAAACATGTGATTTACTTAACAATTGTAGCGACTTGCTTAATAACTATGGTCATAAATTGGGTATGATTTATTTAACAATGGAAATGATGGCCCCAATTGTGATCATATGAACAGGATTTGTAGTTAGCTGGCAGGAGAAATCAGCCGAAAGTAACATTAAGAGAGTAGTAAATTCTTGCAAAAAAAAAAAAAAAAGAAGGATATGAAAAGGCTATTCAAGTTTTCATACTGAATTGAAATAAATTGAGGGAGGATCTTGCTTGGCTGTAGATTCCATTTAAGAGTTCCACCTCCTTCCCTTCTTCTTGTCTTTCTGCGGCACATATGACAAGGGATAATTTAAACCACCAAGTGCCAATTTGTTTGAATTAATGGAAGACAAGATGCTGATGAGAGTGGAAAAAAGAGAACAGCAAAACTCTTTCCAATTCTGTATTACCTATTGAGTAATTATCTAATCATTCCTTTAGAGAAATAGAAAATGCCTCATATTATTTTCTTCCCTCCTTTATCCCTGTACTACATAGCAAGTGACACTTTAATGCTGTCATGTTAAACAAGAAGCTAAATAAAAGATTGTGACAGCTTCCTTTCCTTTCCTAGGTAAAGTTTCTAATCAACTGACTTTCAGAGAGAAAACTTCCAAGTTTTTTGGTTGGCTTCTACCAAGGCAAAGTGCAAACAGAGTCAAGATTCATTTCTAATAATCTCAGTGAGTGATGGGAAAGCTTCATTCCCACAGATGGATATAAATAGAATGATTACCCCTTGTGCCCAAAATAGAAAGAACTTAATTTATTTCCTGAGCCAAACAGCATTCAACAAAGCTGTTCCCTTTCATAAAGTGTTAGAAATATTTGCTACATTTTTTTTTAGCTTGACCTTGGAAGATGGGGAAGAGATGCTGTCTAGGGAATGATCAGATAAAAAGGAGGAGGAGCTCATAACTGAGTAATGGAAAGAAAAAAAGAAAAGAAAGAAAGAAAGAAAGAAAGAAAGAAAGAAAGAAAGAAAGAAAGAAAGAAAGAAAGAAAGAAAGAAAAGTTGAGAATGGATCAGCCCTAACGTATCAGGCAGTAAAAAGAGAAGCCAAAAGATTTGCATTTTCAGACTTGCAAGATTCCATGAATGCAGCTTTACAATAACATAGAATTCATCCACTCGTGTTTCCTGTCTGGTCTACTTGGGAAACTGATAAGGGGAATAAAGGGTAAAAAAATCCCTCCCAGGTGGAGTCACATCCAAAAGGCCCAGGGGAAGATACACTTTGACCAACCACAAAGTTCTCAAAGAGCAGATCTTGATTGGAAGTAAAGATGCCACCCAAATACAATCCAAATGTTGGATACCAATACTTCTGGAGGATTCCAGACTGGGATATCCTGTCCTACATACCCTGAAAATCCTTTATATTCAATGTATTCAGTAAAGCTATAAAACTGCCCTCTTCTGTTTTAGTCTTCTTTACCCGTATTTTTTTGAGTATAAGACATACTGGAGTATAAGACGCACCTTAGTTTTTGGGGAGGGAAAAAAGTTCTGCCTACCAGGTATTCATCTAGCTAGTCCTTAGCCTGGTCAGCTTCAGCACATTAGTTTGCTCACTGGTTTTGAGGTTGGGGCTGATTCAGTGGTGGGATTCAGTCAGTTTGCACCACTTCGGGAGAATCGGTTGTTAACTTTCTGAGCAGTTTGGTGAACTGGTTGTTGGAAGAAATCATTAGGGCAGAGAACCGGTTGTTAAATTACTTGAATCCCACCACTGGGCTGGTTGGGGCTAAAAAACAGCTTCAAAAGCATAGCTGATCGTTGGAGGGAGCAGCAATTAGAAAAACAGGCAAAGCACGGAAGATCACTTCGCTTGTGTTTGGGCTGAAAAACAGCTTCAAAAGCACAGGTGATCATCGGAAGCGCGGAAGGAGTAAGAGAAGGCAGCAGCTGTTCTGGGCAGTCATTTTGGGCACCGTGCCCAGGGTTACATTCAGAGTATAAGATGCATCCAAATTTTCAGCTTCTTTTAGGAGGGAAAAAAGTGTATTTTATACTCCAAAAAATACAGTACCTATTGAGAGTGTATCATTTTGGCTCTGCATTTAAGAGAACTTTGCTATACATTTTCCTGTGTGTGGATTGCCAGTCCCAAACAAAGCAAGGTAGAAGGAGAACTAGTTGGGACAAAGTTGAACTGGGATTTGTCCTTCCTCTGGATAAAAGAAAAAGAAAAAGAAGGTTAGAGAAAAAGAAGACAAAATAAGGGAATACCACCCAAGGACACAAAAATGAGGAACCAAAATTAATATCATTACATAAATATCATTATATAATGAAGGATAGATAGATAGATAGATAGATAGATAGATAGATAGATAGATAGATATAGATAGATAGATATAGATAGATATAGATATAGATATAGATATAGATATAGATATAGAGATAGAGATAGAGATAGAGATAGAGATATATGGATATACAAATTACTGATGTAGCTCCATTCACAAAGCTCAAGTTGCATGACTTGATTTTAGTGTACAGTTTATGTATAGTTTGTTTTTATGTGTGTTGTTTTATGTATGTTTGTATATGTATGTTTGTTTATTGTTAATAAAAAAACTAAAAAAAAAAGAAAGAAAAGAAAGGACTTGCTTGTCCCAAAGGTGCTTTCTCAAAAAGCAAACTGGACTTTCTTTGTTTTTCCTTGAAGATGTTTTACTTCTCATCCAAGAAGCTTCTTCAGTTTGAAAGGAAAATGAGGAGGTCAGGATTCTAGATGTGTGTGCATTTATGTTTATCTTTTTTTGTTTTTAAAGCAAAAAAAGCTCTACACCCTCAAAAAAGATGGTGTTAAAAGATGGTATTTAAGGGTTGGTTCTTCTTTTTGGCATCTTCTGGATGGACTATGGCATCATGCAAAATTGCATATTTGCCCAGTCATTAGAAGAAGGACTGCGAGGTAGAAGACATAAGCCCCCTGAAAATTTTGTTTTGAAAAAGAAAAAGAAAAGCCAAGAAACCCAATCACACAATTGTACTTTTTAAACAATAAATGCCTCCTATCCTCACTCCAACAGAAAAAGACCAGCAAATGTATGTCTAGATTGTTGTATTGTCTTAGTGGGATTTTATCGAAGGCAAAATCTGCCCTTTCAAGCTGGTAGTAAAATGCTCCATTCCACACACAGTTGACTCCACTCCAGGAAGCATGCTCCGGATTAGAAACAGAAGACCTCTGAAGACCAGTTGCTGGGGAACAGGAGATAGAGTTAGATATTGCTTTTATGAACAGCTTGCAAGCTTCTCAGAAGCAGCTGGCGAACTCTGGCACTACAATGTCCTTGGTGCAATCTAGCTGGGCTCTCCTCTCCATCTCCAATGAATTTTCTTCAATACATAGAAACATAGAAGCTGTACCCACCCACATGCAGTTATCCACAACTGCATATTATATTTTCCCCAGATAAAGGAAAAGTCAACATTAATGATGGTTTGAATCAAGGTCACACACCAAATAAACTATTTGGCATGTGTCTTTGTATAGACAAGCTACTGCCTGGTTTTCATAGGTAGTGAGAATATTCACAAATTGACTACTTGGCCAACAGATATCTCCACATTAGGATTGAAAAGTCAACATATCCATGACATCCTCTTTCTAGCCCTACTTAGCCATTTAGTTCAAAGAGGGCATGAAAACTCATGAAATTCATCTCCAATTATAGAGTCTACCACTGAGGCAGGACAAGAAGCTCAGTTCACAGAAGGATTTCATTCTCACATCTTTGAACAACAGTAAGGAACTCAAAACAGACTGAAAAGTGTGCATACCCAAAAGGGACTTTCTGTCACTGTCACTTTGCTCTTCCAAGAAGGAAAGCAGACATTTAAATATTACAATTACTCCACTAAAATTACTCTAAAGTCCTAAAGATATACTGAAATGAGCAGGAGCACTAAACATTAGGGCTTGTGCGAAGTTTTGAAGCTGCACTGGGGTTTAACAAATTTCCTGCAAAGCTGGTTCATAAAACAATGCAACAAGATGCTTCTAAAAACAATGCAGAGCAGCAGAACTTCTCTGACTTGACTAGGCTTTTCTGACTCCTGGAACTGCCAATCAAATCTCTGTTACAAGACCAATTGGGCTTCCTTGATGTGAAGAGCCATATAAAGGCAAAGCATATCTATCTCATACACCTACTGTAATGAATATTTTGGCTATCTGGTGGATAAAGTCATAACCAGTGCCTTGAATTACAATGGACTACCCTCAGCCCACCAACTAGCCAAATTGTTCATGAAGCACATCTACCACCTGCATGGAGTACCACAAAGAATTATCTCAGACAGAGGGGTCCATTGCAGAGCTAAGTTCTGGAGGGAATTCCTGCAGTCCATTGGGTCGTCCCAGGGCCTTAGCTTTGCCTTACATCCGAGCACCAATGTGGGGGGCAGAGAGACTGAATGCTATGGTAGAACAATACCTAAGGCGTTACATGAACTATCAGTAGTCCAATTGGGTGGACCTCCTGCCTTTCGCTGAGGTCACGTAGAATAATGCTGTTCACAGTAGCACGGGACTAACTCCATTCAAAGGAGTGAGTGGCATGGACTTCGTCCCAATGCCAGAACATCCACGGGATCCTCCCTCCTCAATCAGCTTGACAGATTGGCTGTCAACACTGACAGCAATCTGGGAGAATGTCAAGAAAGCACGACTAAAGTGGTGCAGATCTATAAGAAACAGTCGACAAACACTGAGTCGTGCAACGGCCATTCCAGCTGGGGGAGAAGGTCTACCTCTCCATCAAGTACTTGAGGTTGAAATTCCCCAGTAAGAAACTGGGACCAAAGTTTATGGGGCCATTCCCCATAGTGAAGATCATCAACCCGTTCACAGTGCAATTAAAATTGCCCCGACTGCTAGGGAATGTACACCCGGTATTCCATAGCAGTCTCTTAAAACCCGTGGTCAGATTGACCCTGAGGCCACTAACCTGTGAGCCCCTGGACCCCATGGTCATAGGGGGGCAAACCCATTATGAGGTGCAATGAATCCTCTACTCGAGGTGGCACAGGAGACAGCTCCAATACCTAATCAAGTGGAAGGGCTACCCCTTATCAGAGGCATCTTGGGTAAAGAGTAGTAACATCCAGGCTGACCGCCTCATAGCTAAATTCCACGCAGACAACCCAAACAAGCCTGGAGGGGAATCGCAATCCTAAAATCTATACCTGTACTCAAATTGTTTTTGCTTTGCACAGCTCGCCTTCAGGAAGTGAAGGGAGCCGAATGTCAACTCGCAAAGAATCCCTGGCCTCCCTTGGGTTGCCATAGGCAAGGGGGATGGAAAACAAACTTTGCAGCTGTGGTGAGGCAGCACGTCAGTCAAAACCACTGATAGAAGAGAAAATTTGTAGTCAAACTATGGAGGCTTCTCCCCATCTTCCTCTTTAATTATCCATGGTGCTCCCTTTTTATGGGGTCATTGGGTGCTTTTTGAGCTTGGCTGTTTTCTTGCAGATGTTTCATTGTCAAACTAAGTAACATCCTCAGTGCTGATGATGTAATGTAGCTTTGGTAATGACATGTCTGCAAGAGGACAGCCAAACCCCATAGAAGGGGGAACCTTCTATGGAAAGTTAAAGAGGAAGATGGGGAGAACCCTCCATAGCTTGACTTCTGAACAAAGGATTGTTTATTAATTGGCACATCTATCTTATTTTAGCCTTGAGAATACCAATCAGTTGCTTCTGAAATGTCTAATGTGTCTATTGATCCCACAGCATTGTATATCCCTTGGCCTAGTATTCTTTTCTCTGTGGATTGTTGCATGCTATATAATAATTTATGTATTAGAAATGTATGCTATATACACATATGAATAATATATACATAAATACATGTTATGTAATTTGTATGTACTATATTACTATAGGAATGCTTATACTGCATTTTTTAAAAGTCAGTCTTGACGGCTGGTGACTGCCTATAATAATACAGTAATGGCATATATTTATACATGTAGATATAGCATTATTAGAAAGATAGATATGTTGATGTATTTGATACACTTAATAAATTATGCAGAACTGTTCCATAAATAAGCCCAAACTCAAAATAAATTAAGTGGCAGCTGCTCTCTAATCTCACTGAACTGATAACAGAAGGAAGAGAAGAGGAAGGGACAGGGGAGGGGAGAATGAAGGGCAAAACCAAGGAAGGTGTATATCCAGTCACCTGTACTTAACTGCTAAGTGTTTATTGCTGATAATTAATGTTCTGGGCCTAATGGTTTGTGAATGACCTAGAGGTAGTAGGAATGAAGCTGAATGCAAATGGATTTCTATGGGTGATGCTACACCTGACAATTATCCGGAAGTTGCAATCGGTGCCAAATGTGGCACCATGGGTCCTCAAAGAGTAGAGAGATCATACGATGCCTTTCTGAACAATTTACACAGATTGCTTACTTGGCTGAATTTAAGGTTAGACGTGTCTATTTAAGAGAGCCCTTCTCCCATTATGAAACTGTTCAGCTATTCAGACTTGGAGAAGAAGTCCTTCTGAAGACACCTCTGCTAGCTGAGGCCCATCTTTTGGGCACAACTCCATCTGGTGTGGTAATTGCACCCTTTCCTGGATCAGAAAGCTCTTCAGATGCATGCTCTACTCACCACACAACTTGAGTACTGCAAAATGCTGTCTGTGTGACACTCACTTGAAAGCTTCATCTGAACCAAAATGCAACAACATGGACAGTGATAGCCATGCTTTACTATACCCATGTAAACCTCTACTTTGCAAGCTGTGCTGGATACCAATATGTCAGGGGTGTCAAACTCAAGGCCCGGGGGCCAGGGGTGGGTTCTACCTACCTTTACTACCGGTCTATGGGTGAGAGCAGCAGTAAAGAAAGTGCTCTGAACTTTTACACGTTGTTCTTTGTTTCCTACACCTGACATCCTTCAGAAGCAGTTTGATGAAGTTTCCCCCATTCGTTTACTTTAGAGATAAGAAAAGCTTCCTTCACTAAAGATCTAAGGGTTCTCAGTCACCGTTTAAACACAGAAAGTGGGAATGGACAATCTCCTAAGCAGGAATTCAACAGAAGGTACCTCTTTAGTTCATTTGCTCATGCAATCAGTCTAATGCCCTGAGTGTAGCACATGCAAAACATTTTGTTGTTGTTACTAGCAAAGTCGTGTCTGACCAATCGCGATCCCACGGACAACGTTCCTCCAGGCCTTCCTGACCTCTACCATCCTCTGGAGTCCATTTAAGCTCACGCCGACTGCTTCAGTGACTCCATCCAGCCACCTCGTTCTCTGCCGTCCCGTTCTTCTTTTGCCCTCAATCGTTCCCAGCATTAGGTTCTTCTCCAGTGAGTCCTTCCTTCTCATTAGGTGGCCAAAGGATTTGAGTTTCATGTTCAGGATCTGGCCTTCTAAAGAGCAGTCAGGGTTGATCTCCTCTAGGACTGACCGGTTGGATCGCCTTGCAGTCCAAGGGACTTGCAGGAGTTAAATGTAATTTAAATGTAATTTAATTTAAATGTAATTTAAATTTAAGTTAAATGCAAAACATTTACTTGCTAGGTAATTTGGATAAAGGGTGGCTTCCTCAGAAGTCTGCAACAGATACAGGAGGAAAACGTACAACAACATTAGAGAAGCCGTATTTTGGCATAGATGAATTCTCTTAGAGGTAGACTGCTGGTGTTCCTTGGCATAGAAAGTTGTTCCCTTGGTTCCCTTCCATTCTTCTCATTCTACTTCTCGCCTCTTGCTTTCATCTTTGCCCTTATTATTGACCAGTTTTTTTTTTAATTTGATTCATATGCCGCCTTTCTCCGAAGAATGCGTTAAGCAATAGTCTTCATACTTTTGTATATTTATACAAAGTCAGCTTATTGCCCCCACAAACTGGGTCCTCAATTTACCTACCTTAGAAAGGATGGAAGGCTGAGTCAACCTTGAGCCTGGGGAGATTCGAACTTGCAGTAATTGCAGGCAGCTGAATGTTAATAACAGGCTATTAGTCTGCTGCGCCACCAGGCTCTTTAGGTATCAGGTGTTAAAAGGCATTAACACCTTTCTTTTGTTTGCTTTGCTTTAACCTCTGAAAATATGTCATTCTATGTTCAGCCAGACGATGCTTCCCTCTTCTTGTTCAATATAGAAACCTGACAGCTGCATTCGGTAGCAGCTGCAGCTGCAGTTTCCATGCTGTCTTCAAGGGAAGACAAACAGCACCTCATGTTCTCACATCCTAGTTTATCCGATTACTGAATTAACCTATTTTCTAGAGTTGCAAAATATATTGTACTGTAAACTAAACAACTCAACATGGTTCAGCCAATCTGGTTAATCCCCAAACAGCAACAACACCTTAGGGCGTGCATAAAAAAGAATTTGCTCAAAATAATAGGTATGAGTTGAGAGTAGAGTTTGTGAACATCATTAAGAGATCTTCTGCACTAGACTACATCAACTTGAGCTCTTCCAGGAATGTGAACTTTATCTTGCAGAATTTTGCAGCCAGCAAGAATGACCATCATCTGAAGTCTGCATCTCTGGAATGACTACCGTGTTTCCCCGAAAATAAGACCCTGTCTTATATTTTTTTGAACCCTGAAATAAGTTATTACCTTATTACCTTATTTCCTTATTACCTATTCTGCCCCAGCTACGGGCCCCAAAGAACGCAGCATACACAAAGTCTGTTTAAACCTTAGTTTACTAAATAAACCAGTCTTTTACAACAACGGCTGTTAATTAATTGCATTAACAGCCGCCAAGTATTCAAAGAATAATAACTGAAAGCTTACTATGGTTGGCAGAATGCCCGGAAGGAATTTGCAGGAAGCTGATAAGATAAGCAAGACAAGACACGAAGGTATGTGAACGAAGTTGTTCCTTGCAAATTGCTTCAGTCGGCGTTCCTCCTTAAATAGGCTAAGGGAGTGGCCAATTAGCCCCAAGCCTTACTTTCAAGGAGACCTCCTCCTGAGGAACCATTCCTGCCTTTTGGCAGCTATGCGTGCCTGTGCATCGAGAAGAGGCTCCTCCTCTTCTTTCTCTTCACTCATGGAAGCTTCTGGAAGTTCTGACGGCCCTGGTTGAATCCCTGCTTCTGGCACCACATCTTCTCCAGCCTCCTCATTGTCCAACTTGAGTGCCAGCTGCACAGGCTGCTGGCGCAGCACCACACCAGCCTCCTCGCTGTCGGAATCAGCTACTAGCTGCACAGGCCGCTGACAGGCCAGAACACAGGGTCAGGCGATCGCCATTTGTATACTTCCCAGCTGGCTTCTGATAAACAAATGGGTGAAGCCAGATTTCTTTAACAATTGTGTGATTCACTTAACAACGGCAGTGATTTGCTTATTTACAGACCCCCTCGCATCCTGGACATAAACTGTTTCAACTCCTACCCTCAAAACGACGCTATAGAGCACTGCACACCAAAACAACTAGACACAAGAACAGTTTTTTCCCTGAACGCCATCACTCTGCTAAACAAATAATTCCCTCAACACTGTCAAACTATTTACTAAGTCTGCACTACTATTAATCTTCTCATCGTTCCCACCACCCATCTCCTTCGACCAATGACTGTGTGACTGTAACTTTGTTGCTTGTATCCTTACGATTTATATCGACCGCTTCCTAATATGATTTGATTGCTTATTTGTACCCCATGACTATCATTACTGTATTTTTCGGAGTATAAGACGCACCGGAGTATAAGATGCACCTAACTTTTTTGGTGAGGAAAAGAAGAAAAAGAAATCTCCCTCTGTCTCTGCCTCTGAGCAATTTTACCTCGTTGCAGCAAACAGCAAACAGCCTGCTTTACTTTCATTTTCATTTTCAGCATAGCTTGATTAGCACAAGGAAAAAAAATCTGCTCCAGCAATTTACCTCTTTGCAGCAAGCAGCAGAGCCCTGCCCAAAACAGCTGAGAGCAAATCAGCTTAGAGTCAGGAGGCCAATCTAATCAAGTTGTGCTAATTAGGTTGTGCTGAAGCTGTTTTTCCTTGCTGTTTGCTTGCAAGGAGGTAACTGCTGCAAGGCACAAGCCAAAGGGTGGGGGCCAGTGGGTGGGTGGGGCTACATTCAGTGTAAAAGACGCACCTAATTTTTCACCCCCTTTTAGGGGGGGAAAGGTGCATCTTATACTCCAAAAAATATGGTAAGCGTTGTACCTTATGATTCTTGATGAATGTATCTTTTCTTATATGTACACTGAGAGCGTATGCACCAAGACAAATTCCTGGTGTGTCCAATCCCACTTGGCCAATAAAAAATTCTATTCTATTCTATTCTATTCTATTCTATTCTATTCTATTCTATTCTATTTATTCTATTCTATTCTATTCTATTCTATTCTATTCTATTCTATTCTAAACAACTGTGGCTAATTAAGATGGTTAATAACCATCTTGATTAACCACAGAAATAGTGCTCCTAATTGTAATCCAATGTCGAGGACTGCCTATATTTCATTTAACAAGCCTTTCCATTTCACAATTTTTCAAGTGCGAAAGAAAAGCGACAGGACAATAATTCCTTTTTCTTCTCCCATTGTAATGTCCCTTTGGAAAAATACCTACTTTACAGTTAGCCACAACCTGTTGACTGTTATTGTTTGCATTGCCGTTAACAACACCTGCTGGTGAAGCTTCATAAGAAAGGAAAACTTTGTGCGTGGAGGAAACATACATACTTTAGGAGAGACATGAAAAATATGCTTTGTTAGAAAAAAAGTTGGGTGTCCACAATTATGTTTTCCATTCCTAAATGTTTTGCTTCCGAGCATCACAAAAGGCGCTATTCAGCCATGTTGGAACACTGTGGCGGACCATAAACCTTTGTTGGGATCCAGCATAGCTCTTTTTAGTGCTAATATAAGATTGGATGGAAAAGGCAATTGAATGTTATAATGGAAAGATAACACATAGCAGACGTTTTTCAGGAAAACTGAGAATCAGGAAAAAAAATGTTTTTCATACAGGACTAAGCCAGCTTTCCTATCTGCTGGTGACAATGCTTCTTCCCATTACTCTGAAGCTACTAAAACGGAATGCTGGGCTTTCCATTTAGGGCTGTTAGCTAGATTTGTACAGATTGTAGTTGTGAGATTATTATTATTATTGGTTAATTTTTAGTGAGATTCATAGCCTTTGAGGCTGGTTAAAAACTCAGCAGCTTGAGTCCTAACCAAGGACCTAGGAACTGTTAAGGTATCGTCGGAGGATGTAAGCTGTTCTGAGTAAGGTGGTTTTTTGTAGAGTCAAAATGTTCAAGTCCGGCAAATTTAGAATTTCTAAATAGCGGGGTAGCCCTTTGGATATTGCTCCAAGGGCTCCAATTACAATTGGGACAACACACGATTTCTTTTTCCACAGTCACTCAACTTCAATTTGCAAGTCCCTGTACTTTGTGATTTTTTCTTGCTGCTTATCTTCAATCCATGCATCACCAGGTATTGCAATGTCAATGAACCATACTTTTTTCTTTTCAACTATTGTTATGTCAGGTGTGTTGTGGACCAAGTGCCTGTCAGTCTGAATCTTAAAGTCCCACAAGATCTTGAGTTTCTCATTATCTAAAACTTTCTCAACCTGATGTTCCCAGTGGTTTTTGCTGTACTCAGATCCAAACTTCTGGCACAATTTCCAGTGAATGATCTTAGCAACGCGGTCATGGCGTTGTAGGTAGTCAGTTTGTGAAATTTTGCTCCACCCACTGATCAGGTGGTCGACTGTCATTATTATTATTATTATTATTATTATTATTATTATTATTATTATTATTTTGAGCTTCATGGAGGCACATTGCTCTGCCTTGAGATGGCAAGCTTATCTGAGGTTCACCTTTGAAGATCAGTGTAGACTTTTGTTGTTGTTGTTGTTGATTCTCTTTCTGTCTCTCTTTGCTTATGTAGCTCTGCCAGGGGTGAAATGCTCCCAGTTTGGACTGGATCGCCCGATCCGGTAGCGATGGAGGCAGGTGGTTTGGAGAACCGGTAGCAAAAATCCCTGCCTCCCCCCATGCCCAGCTGAGCCGCGCGATCATCAGAGGCTTTTTTTTTTTACTTTTAAAAGCATTTTTTCTACAGCCTCTTCAGCCAAAAAAAAAAGCTTTTAAAAGTAAAAAAAAAAAAAGCCTCTGATGATCGTGCGGCTCAGCTGGGATCGTCAGAGGCTTTTAAAAGCATTTTTTCTACAACCTCTAGAAAAAAATGCTTTTAAAAGCCTCTGACGATCCCAGCTGAATTGCCTGATCATCAGAGGCTTTTAAAAGCATTTTTTTTACAACCTCTTCAGCTGAAATGCTTTTAAAAGAAAAAAAAAGCCTCTGACGATCAGGCAACTCAGCTGGGATAGTCAGAGGCTCTTAAAACCGAAGAGGTTGTAGAAAAACTGCTTTTAAAAGTAAAAAAAAAAAAGTTGGCCCCGCCCACCCAGTCACATTACCCCCCCACCAAGCCACGCCCACAGAACCGGTAGTAACAAATTTTACATTTCACCACTGAGCTCTGCTTTATGTTTAACGGAACTAGCTTCATGATCCAGAAAGTCTGAAACTGGTGAGCCTTCTTAGAGCATAGAACATAGAAGGGACCTTGAAGGTGTTCTAGTCCAACTCCTTGCCCATTTCAGAAGATCCTATAAATGGCTGTCGAGTCTCTTCTTGAAGACCTCCAGTGATGGAGTAGCCATATCTTCTGGAGGCAAGCCATTTCACTGATGACTTGATCTGTCGTGAAATTTCTCCTTAGTGCTAGGATGGATCTCTCTTTAATGATCTTCCACCTCTTACTTCTTGGTTATAGCCACCTTGCTTATAAGCCAGGCTGATCGATGTTTTGGCATGGAATATAGGATGACCATCAGAAGGTTAGCATTGAGGAGTCCTTGCCTAAAGCAAATCCAAATCAGAGGTGGGTTTCAGCACGTTCTGACCAGTTCTGAAGAACCAGTAGCGGAAATTTTGAGTAGTTCGGAGAACTGGTAAATATCACCTCTGACTGGCCCTGCCCCCATCTATTCCCTGCCTCCTGAGTCCCAGCTGATCGGGAGGAAATGGGGATTTTGCAGTAACCTTCCCCTGGAATGGGGAGGGAATGGAGATTTTACAGTATCCTTCTCCTGGAGTGTGATGGGAATGGAGATTTTACAGCATCCTCCCCCTGCCACGCCCACCAAACCATGCCCACCAAGCCATGCTATGCCCACCAAGCCACACCCACAGAACCGGTAGTAAAAAAATTTGAATCCCACCACTGATGACCATGCTAAGAAACTCAAATATATTTTGGTACAGGTAATCCTCAATTTATGACTATAATTGAGTCTGGAATTATGGTCATAAGTCATGTTGGTTATTAAGCGGGTCATTCCATGATTCTGCCTTTTTTACAACTTTTGTGCAGTGGTCAGTAGGTGAATGTGGCAGTCATAAAGCAAACACCACGATTGATAAGCAAATCCATTGCCCCCAATGGGTGCTTTTTGGCTGGAAACTGGAAGAGAAGGCTAGTTTTTAGCAAGAAAAACCCAAAAAACATTGTAAGTTGCAGTCATATGATTGCAGGATGGTTGTAAATACAGGTTAGCCAAAAATGCAATTGTGTGGGCATGGGGTTGGGGGCATCAGAACATGGGATCCAGGCAGGGGTGAAATCCAGTATGTTCTGACAGGTTCTGGAGAACCGGTAGTGGAAATTTTGAGCAGTTCGGAGAACCAGCAAATACCACCTCTGGCTGGCCCCAGGAGTGGGGAGGGATGGGGATTTTGCAATATCCTTCCCCTGGAGTGGGAAGGGAATGGGGATTTTGCAGTATCCTTCCCCTGCCACGCCCACCAAGTCACACCCACCAAGCCATGCCCATAGAACCAGTAGTAAAAAAAAATGGATTTCACCCCTGAAGCCAGGTCATAATTACTGTATTTTAGGTCCACCATAACTTTGGTCATTAAGTGATCTATCATAAGTTGAGTACTAACCTGTATAGAAAGTCTACAGCCATGGCATTTGTGGGCAGGGCTCACAAAATTGTCAAGATGGCAGATGGAGCCTCATTATTTCTCTCTGAAATCTTGCCAATTTTGACCTTAACCTCTGCAGATCCAACTATCTATGGTGAAAAGGAAGTTTCCCCTCCCTCAGGGACAGGAGAAGCCCCCGCCCCTTTCTAATATTTAAATTCATAGAACCCAGTATTTAAATCTCCAAAGCTTCTATAAAGCCCCCCTGTTGAATCCTATCAATGCTTCCAGCATTTGCAAAACTGTAAACTTTGCTTAAGAGTAAGAGCTACAGAAGTGTTCACTAAATAAAATCCATATAGATCTTCACCTCCCTTTTCTAAATATAGTTTTTATTAAATCTGTTAAACAAGAAGACAAAAACTAGCACAAAGTAATATAAAGTAAAGATCAAAGAAAAAGCAAAAAGTTGAAGAAAAGTTGAAGAAAAATACAAAAGAAAGCCAAAAAAAAAAAAAGGTTTAAAGAGATGGCTTCTGTTATTCTTCATGGCAGTTATATGTAGCAATAACATTTTAACCTTCCTTTCTAAAGTTTCATATGCATCTGTTCTTTCTATTATCTATCATGTCTAAAATTGTCAAAAAATCACAAGTTTTTCCATTTTTACACACAATATCCATAAGAGGCTTCCAGTCACCAGTGCTACTGCTGCTGTTGTTGTTAGTTGCGAAGTCGTGTCCGACCCATCGCGACCCCATGGACAACGTTCCTCCAGGCCTTCCTGTCCTCTACCATCCTCTGGAGTCCATTTAAGCTCATGCCGAGTGCTTCAGTGACTCCATCCAGCCACCTCATTCTCTGCCGTCCCCTTCTTCTTTTGCCCTCCGTCTTTCCCAGCATTAGGCTCTTCTCCAGGGAGTCCTTCCTTCTCATTAGGTGGTCAAAGTATTTGAGTTTCCTCTTCAGGATCTGGCCTTCTAAAGAGCAGTCAGGGTGGATCTCCTCTAGGACTGACCAGTTTGATCGCCTTGCAGTCCAAGGGACTCTCAGGAGTCTTCTCCAGCACCAGAGTTCAAAGGCCCCAGTCACCAGTAAATACAGAAAATTATTGTCTTTTCTCTAATCATGGCTAATTGATGCATTTTAGCCAAATTAGATTTTCTGCTCCCTATTGAAGGCAAAAATCAAGGAGAAGCTACAATATATGTGTGTAGGAGATCATATAACTGCTACACTTTTCTTCCTCACCTCACCTTAGAGGGGAAATGAATAAATTTTAAGACATTGGAACAATCTATCATTCCAAATTCAAGGTTTGTCGTATCTTGCTGTTCTTGGCAAGTCTCACCACTTTGGAGAAGTTTCATTTAGAATCATCGTTGGTAAGGTTCTGCCAGCTAGTACATTTAGCACTTTATTTGCTAAATTATCCAAGGAAAGTATAAAAATAGCCCTCAATCAAGCAGCCAGCCAGAGAAGAACGAGTTCCTGGCCAATCCTGACTGCCCAGAGGCATATAAATGTAATTAATAGTAATATTAACAGCAATCTGAAATCCTTGGGAGGGACTCGATAGGTGGATAAAAATGCCAAATCCAGTCTAAACATCTGACTGATTGTGTGACAAGCCATGTAATAAAATAAAGAGCCAACATTCTTTTCTCTTGGTGTCTTTGTCTTTTTAAATTTAAAACAATTCAACTTTCATTATCCAAAATAAGTTAAACTGCTTCCATCATGTCCTAAATCAGAGGTCTTCAAACTTGGCAGCTTTAAGACTTGTGGACTTCAACTCCCAGAATTCTCTGGCTGAAGAATTCTGGGAGTTGAAGTCCACAAGTCTTAAAGCTGCCAAGTTTGGGGACCCCTGCCCTAAATTCAGGCACTCTTCAACTAACATCCAAAGTTGGGACCAAAATTTCTATTGCTAAGCGAGTTGTGACAATTTTGCAATTTTTTGCCATGGATCTGAAACAAATCACTGCAGTTATAAGTGAATCGTGTGATTGATAAGCAATAAGCAGCTTTCCCATTGGCTTTGCTTGTTGGAATCTAGTTAGGAAGGTGATCACATGACCCCAGCATGCTGCAATTGTTGTAAATGCATGTGCCTGAATTTTGATCATGTGACCATGGGGATACTACGATGCTTGTGAGTGCAAGAACCGGTTGTAAGTCCCTTTTTTTGGTGGTAATTCTGAACACTTACTAAATGAATGGTTGTAAATTGAGGACCACCTATAATCCAGAAATACTTTATCTCTTTTCTGGGTTTTCCTCTCTGATTCTGCAAAATCTTTTCCTCTTCTCTTTTAAATCTCTTTAACCTATTTGTCTCAGGGGTGGGTTCCTCCCGGTTCGGCCCAGTTCGGCCAAGCTGGTAGCAGTAACGATATGATGTCACTGAGCCAGTTCTCTTTGTTCGGGATCTGGGCCCTCCTTCCCCCCCCCATGTTATTCTTACCTTTTATTTGGCCCCGCCCCTAATCTATTTGCTGCCTCCCGAGTCCCAGCTGATCAGCTAGAAGGAAAAAACCTGTTTAAACTCTTGTCACGGGGCTTCAAAGGGCCGCCCTACAGCTGATCAGTGTTAAAAGGCAGTGTGGTGGTAGACCAGTGCGCTCGAAAAACAAATGGGTAGACCGGTGCCTCCAAAAACAAATGAATAGACCGGTGCCTCCAAAAACAAATGAGTAGACCGGTGCCTCCAAAAACAAATGAGTAGACTGGAATGCTCCAAGAACAAATGGGTAGAACAGTACAGCTCTGCAAGCAGTTAAAAGCCTGGTAGACCAGTACCTCTGCTAAATCCTAAAGAATTGTCACATGACCATCAAACCACGCCCACAAAATAAGCCACACCCACAGAAAAATTTTAGAACCCCCCCTGATTTGTCTTCCTAATTTTCTTGCCGCCAGTCTGGTGTATTGATCATTTTAGCCCTAGGAATGTATAGTAACTGCCTCTTCATCTTTTTCTCATTGAATTGAAAATAAATGCCCCTATAACTTGTTAACTACCTAAGATCTCTGTGTTAGCCTTTATTGTACTGACTGTGAGCATCGAAAACCAAGTGATTTGATTTGCTCGGTGTACCGTTACTCTCCAATATTCTTTAGTTAACTGTATTGATTGGGTATTAATTAATTATCGTCTTTGGAGAGAACTGGCTCAATGGCCTTGAAATGGAGATGAGCACCACCTCCTATACTTGGCAACGACTAGCAAAATCCACAGTGTCACCTTTAACTTTTATTACCTTTCCATATATGCCTGAATTCCATGCAAAGAAAGTTGCCTTACAGAGTAGGAGCAAAACTACCTCCCAAGTTTTAAAGTGACACTACCAGCTAAACAATTAACAAAAAAGGAAAGGAGAATCAAATAGGATATGTTTGGTTGTTGATCCCAGGTTACTGAAATGAAATAATTCTGTGGGCATTCTTATGACACCTGGTTTAGCCACACTTCTAGACAATGTCTAGACAAGTCTAGACACTTCTAGACAAGGCTCTAATAAGAGCCTTGGTAGTACAGGGGTTTAAGGCACCCTGTTATTAAGCTGGTTATTAAGACCAGCTGCCTGCAATTACTGCAGGGTTCGAATCTCGCCAAGGCTCAAGGTTGACTCAGCCTTCCATCCTTTCTAAGGTAGGTAAATTGAGGACCCAGTTGTGGGAGCAATAAGCTGACTTTGTATAAATATACAAAAGGATGAAAGCTATTGCTGAGCACATTGTAAGCCGCCCTGAGTCTTCGGAGAAGGGCAGCATATAAATCAAATTAAAAAAAATGGATGAGAATTATCAGTGTGCATCATTCATATTATTATAAATGAGCAAATAGTAGCAACAAATATGCATGCATCGAAGAGTCACCCATGATGGGTAGATTATAGGTAAAGGGTTGGGTTAAACTTCAGGAGGAAATGACAATTCAAAGTATTCTACCAAGAAAACTACCATATTTTTCAGAGTATAAGATGCACCGGAGTATAAGACGCACCTTAGTTTTTGGGGAGGAAATAAGAAAAAAGCTGATTGGCAGGTAGATCCGCCTCCTGGAATACCCCCAATCAGCTGTTCCCAGAGGTGAATTTTAGCAACAGGTTCCTTGGTTGGGAGCTCTGTGCCTTGCTTTTTTTTTGCTTCTTTTTCTGCCTCTAAACTTCTGAAACTCTGTTTCAGAAAAAAACTTTTTTTCCTGCCTCTAAAAGCCTCAGAGCTTCGGAAAAAAAGCCTCTGAAGCTCTGTTTGGGGGCTTCTTTTCTGAAGCTTCATTTCTGATGCTTTTTTCAACCTCCGTTTGAGAAGCTGGGTGGGGCTACATTCAGAGTATAAGACGCACCAAGATTTTCACTCTCTTTTTTTGGGGAAAAGGGTGCGTCTTATATTCCAAAAAATACAGTAAATGATTTTACAATCAAGATAACATCAGTATGATACTGGATCTCCAGATTGGAAAAAAATCCAGCAGTTACTTTGGAAGAGCAAAGGATGAGTAATCACTATGAAAACCAAGTACTGATATTCTGGAAATCAGTGAACTGAAAGAGATGAAAAGGGTCACTTCATATCAGAGCCGCATATTTTATTTTACTGCAGACAGAACTATAAATTGAGCAGCCATGCTTATTAACTGCAGGGTGCCAAATTCAATGCTTAGATATAAGCCCCACTCCCCATGGCAGAAAAATCTCAGTTCAAAACCCAAAGTAATGTAGTCAATATTATGACCATTTAAATCAAAGCTTCAACCATATATGCTGGAGAAAGAGGAAATTAATATTTCTATGCTAACCTAGGAGACATTATTGATCCAAAATCCAAAATATAAAAAACTCTTATGCTGACTGGGAAAGTTAATAGTGAAAGAAAAGTAGCACAAAAAATAATAGGAAAATTTGGCCTTAGTCTACGAAATAAATCAGGTGAGACAGACTCAGGGGTGAAATCCAGCAGGTTCTGACAGGTTCTGGAGATCCAGTAGTGGAAATTTTGAATAGTTCAGAGAACCGGCAAATACCATCTCTGGCTGGCCCCAGAGTGAGGTGGGAATGGAGATTTTGCAATATCCTTCCCTCAGGAGTGGGGAGGGAATGGGGATTTTGCAGTAACCTTCCCCTGGAGTGGGGTGGGAATGGAGATTTTGCAATATCCTTCCCCTGCCACACCCACCAAGCCACGCCCACCAAGACACACCATGCCAACCAAGCCACGCCCAGAGAACTGGTGGTAAAAAAAAATTGAATTTCAACACTGGACAGACTGATCAAATTTTGACTAGAAAATTCAGCGCTGATAACAAATGACCTCTTCCAACAACAGAAAATATGTTTCTATACACAGGGATCACTAGTTGGACAATATCAAACTGACTACATCCACTCTAATCAAAGATGGATGCTATCTATTCTATTAGATAAAAAATCTCTTAGACCTGGCATTGTTTGTGACTCATATCACAGATTTATAACTTAAGCTACAGAAAACAACAACATGATAACACTAACAAAATAAAAACATATTTCACAATGCATGTAAAAATAGATGTAATGGATTTGATTGGATAAATTAATTACGAATGGACCTATAATAATAAGGGAAGTTTCAAAAAGCAATCAAAAAGAATAAACTAGGAGAAATGCCTTAACCAGATTGATTATTGAATCTGTTATAAGTACTTTGAGGATGAATTTTTACAACCTTTACAAAGCACAATGAATTCTATTTTACAGGGAGGAAAAATGCCAGAAACTTGGAAGGAGGCTAATACAACAGTAATATCTAAAGAAAGAACAGATTTCATTTCAGTAAAAAATTACAGACCAATGTCATTATTGAACAACGATTACACTTTGTTTACAATGATTTTAGCTAACAGACTGAAAATAATTTTGCAAGAATCAATTCAGGGGAATTGATGTGGGTTTTTACTTAAAAGACAGCTGAAAGATTATCGAACTGTTAATGTTAGAACTGTATTTGATATTTTGGAATATTTGGAACAATATAATAAAAAGCAAGTCGCATGTATTTTCTTAGGTGCAGAGAAGGTTTTTGATACTTCAACAGGACCTTTTTGAGATTTGGAAATTAAGATTTGGAAAATATGAGTTTTGGAGACAACTTTATTAAAATGGGAGAAATTAGTTTATACTTCACAAATACTTTATGTTAGCACAAATAATTGTTATTGGAGATCTAAGCAAACCATGCAAAATAAAAAAGATGTAAAAAAGTTGCCCACTGTTTCCTCTTTTGTTTATTTTCCCACGTGAAATATACAGATGGATTTGACACACATAGACATATACAACATAATGAGAAGATTGTGGGTGTCCCAATTTAAAAAGTGTCAAACAAGTTGAGAGCTTTTGAGGATATTTAATTTTGGTTTTAGCAGACCAAAATGAAATAAAATTATTTTGGGGAAAAAAAGGAATTTAACTTTTGATAATTACAAGAATTTGGGTTACTAGCAGGTTGCAAAACAAACATTAACAAAAAATGAAGATACAAGATCAAATTGATTTGATGAATAAAACAGGTTTTAAGATTGAGAAGATGATAAAATATTTGGTTATAATTATGACAAATATTAATTGCACATTATTTCAAAATAACTGTGTTAAGATACGGAATTAAGTTTTAAAAAGACATGTTAAGATGTGATCAGTTACAATTGTCATTGCTAAGTAGAATTTATGTGATTAAGATGAATGTTTTATCATGAATGCTTTTTATTTCAGACAATACCGGCTTTGACAACTGATCTACCATTTAAACAATGGCAGAAAAATACATCTACGTAGCTATATTTGTATCACAAGAGGAAAAAAAAACCCCATGAGTTAAATATAAGGTATTAAAAGATGCAAAGGAAAGAGGAGGAGTCATGATCAGATCTAAAACTAACTTTTGCTGCCTGCTATTTGGTTTGGGTGAAAAACTTTAGTTGCCTAGAGCCACCTCTAGGTGAGATGGGGGGCATATAAATTGAAGGAAGGAAGGTAGGAAGGCAGGAAGGAAGGCAGGCAGGGAGGGAGGCAGGCAGGCAGAAAGGGAGGAAGGCAGGCAGGCAGGCAGGCAGGCAGGAAGGAAGGAAGACAGGGAGGGAGGGAGGGAGGCAAGAAGGAAGGCAGGCAGGCAGGCAAGAAGGAAGGCAGGCAGGCAGGAAGGCAGGCAGGAAGGGAGGGAGGAAGAGAGGGAGGGAGGAAGGCAGGCAGGCAGGCAGGCAGGCAGGAAGGAAGGAAGGAAGGAAGGAAGGAAGGAAGGAAGGAAGGAAGGAAGGAAGGAAGGAAGGAAGGAGTTAAATGGAAGGTGATCAGATTTTGAAGGTCATGATTTGAGATTTGGATGGCACGGTTATCTGTGGTATGATAAAGTGAAGGTAAATGTAGATTTTAAAAATCACCAAGGCAGGCTATTCTTAAGAATATGGAATAAATATGTATTTAGATTCTACCTAAAAATATCTTTGTGGCTTTCAGTGCAAGAAACATTTTACAGATGAGAGAAGATAAGTAAACTTAAATGATTAACTTATCATGATGTATTAGAATTCTTTCAAGGAGACAATAAAATGAAATCAAGGGGAGATTTGATAACAAGCGATACACCTCTCAGTGATTTTCTTATGTACACTTAATAAAAAAGTTTAAAGTGACTAAAAGACTCTTTGATTTTGAACAAAATGAAAGTGACTTTGAAATAGAAGTATGTATCAATAACGAAAATTTATTGCTAAAAATGTATAAACGTTTGGTGAGATATGAGACATAAGAAGAACTGAGAGAATGTTTGAGAGAATGGATTAGAAATTTGTGTATAATATACACAAACCAATAGATTTATCACCAGATAAAAATGCTTAAAATGTAAAAAGATACTTCTACTTTTTTGCTGGAAACATGACTAACATGAAGGACATTTTTGTCATGCTTGATGGACATGTAAAAAGGTTAAAAAAGAATGTGGATTCAAATACATATAATAATTTGAAAAAAATTAAAAGTTAAATTACAGTTGAAACCAGAGACTTTTCTTTTGGGATTAATGAACAGGCAGCTAGAAAATGTCGTAGAATTTTGTTTTTATATATGACAACCAGGGGTGAAATCCATCAGGTTCTGACAGGTTCTGGAGAACCGTTAGCAAAAATTTTGAGCAGTTCGGAGAACTGGCAAATACCACCTCTGGCTGGCCCCCGAATGGAGTGGGAATGGAGATTTTGCAATATCCTTCCCGTGGAGTGGGGAGGGAATGGGGATTTTGCAGTATCCTTCCCCTGCCGCGCCCACCAAGCCACACCCACCAAGCTACACCATGCCCACCAAGCCACGCCCACAGAACCGGCAGTAAAAAAATTTGGATTTCACCCCTGATGGCAACTGTAATGAGATTACTATATACTCAAAAGTGGAAAACTTTGTCAATACCCACAACAGGGGAATGGTTGGTAAAGATGATGGAACTTGCCAAAATGGCTAAATTAAGCTAACCTCTTTGATTAGAAAAAAATGATATCTACATTTATGGTTGACTTCAAACCCCAAATAGACTTTTTAGATAAAATGGAAATAAAATGTACTTATGACTTATTGCTTGATTATTACAACCCCCTCCCGGCTAATAGCTTTCTTTTATAACTTTGTAATTGTACTTATATTTGCTTCAAAGGAAACCAGAAACTTCTTCTATTTCTTTTTATACTTTCTGTACTTTTGTCTTTTCTCTCATCTACTTTTACTTATGAGTTGATGTTCGTTTTTCTGCTCTTTGTAAAACTTTCAGTAAAAATCTATTTTAAAAAAATCCAAAGGAATGGCAACTATAAAATAAAGAGCCATGAGGTAGAAAGATGTCTGCTTCTTGGGGGGAAGAAATGAAAAATTTAGAGGAACTATAACAGTGTGGAGACACCACACTGTCAACAAAGGCAGCTATTGTCAAGGCCATGCTTTTTCTAGTTGTGACAACAGACTATGAAAAGCTGGACATCCGAAAAGCTGAGTGAAGGAAAATAGATTCCTCTGAAAAGGAAATTGCTGAGAATTTCTTAGATTGCAGGAAAAATAATACATTTAATACTAGATGAAATAAATCCAGACTGCTCACTGGAAGCATGTGTGCTAGCCGTTTCTGACTCTAGGGGGCAGTGCTCATCTCCGTTTCAAAGCCAAAGAGCCAGCGCTGTCCGAAGACGTCTCCATGGACATTTGGCTGGCATGACTCAATGCCAAAGGCACACGGAACGCTGTTCCCTTCCCACCAAAGGTGGTCCCTGTTTTTCTACTTGCATTTTTTACGGGCTTTCAAACTGCTAGGTTGGTAGAAGCTGGGAGAAGTCATGGGAGCTCACCCTGTTACGCGGCACTAGGGATTCGAACCACTGAACTGCCGACCTTTTAATCGACAAGCTCAGCATCTTAGCCGCTGAGCCACTGCGTCCCATTTATTTATTTATTTATTTATTTATTTATTTATTTATTTATTTATTTATTTATTTATTTATTTATTTATTTATTCAATTTGTATACCGCCCCTCTCCGAAGACTCAAGGCAGCTTTATATTCTGTATACATAATAGGGGGGAAAATGAATCACTGAAGATGACCCCAAGGCTTAGAAAAACAGAAAGCAGCTGAAAACAAAAGCAACAGAAGACAAGATGTCTATACTGCATACAACTACTTAATACAGCAAACTTTGGCTGCATTATCTATAAAATGCATAGCCAATTAATTAGTATTCCTGTTAATTTTATGACTAGTACCTGTCTACACATATATAAGTTTTATTATGAATGGTCATTACCCGCAATAAATATTCCTCTCCTCTCCCCTCTCCCCATTCCTATTTCTATATGTTACAAGGGAAACTTACAAGTAGTCACAAGCAATTCTCATGAAATGATGACCCTTGGGTTGCAAACTCTGATTTGGTATCATACAGTTATGAGAGCATTTAAGTCAGTGGTGAAATCCAATTTTTTTTACTACCGGTTCTGTGGGTGTGGCTTGGTGGGTGTGGCATGGCTTGGTGGGCGTGGCGGGGGAAAGATACTGCAAAATCCCCAATCCATCCCCACTCCTGGGGGAAGGATACTGTAAAATCTCCATTCCCACCCACTCCAGAGGAAGGTTACTGCAAAATCCCTATTTCTTCCCGATCAGCTGGGACTCGGGAGGCAGAGAATAGATGGGGGCGGGGCCAGCCAGAGGCGGTATTTGTCGGTTCTCTGAACTACTCAAAATTTCTGCTACCGGTTCTCCAAAACCTGTCAGAACCTGCTGGATTTCATCCCTGATTTAAATCCTACAGAAACTTTAATCTGGTTCTGTCTGATGAATAACAATTAGGTCTGAATACAAAACCTGGTTTTACCTGGTACCTGGTTTTACAGGGAACACCTCTTTCTCTTAGTCTTACAATCTGGTTCAAGAATGGGACCATCCCCCAACTTAAATCAAGCATTCCCAGTTTCCAATTAAAAAGAAAAAATCCAGCAAATATTCAGCGATAGTCAATTGCTCTAACTCTTCTACCCAGGAATTACACATGACATAAATTGAAGCCAATTTCTGAGTTCCTCATCTAGACAAATAGTGGAGTCGTTTTTAGTTTTAAAAATATTTCCGAAATGCTAATAAGATGAACAGCAATTCCCAGCAGAGAGAGCAATTCGTATGTTTCTACTAGACTTCAAGTAAAGGCATTAGGAAGCAAATTCAGAACTTCCTTGCCAAGTATAGCAGCTGGAAGAACCAGGAGTTTCTTCAGAAAGGGAGACCACAAAACCTGAGTTTCTTTATAGAAATGTGGAGAACCTGTAATTTTTTTAGCCCATTCCTTCTGCATCCTCTTTCAACTGCTCCCTGCTATTTTAACAAAATAACAGTTGGAAGGGACATTGGAGGTCTTCTAGTCCAACCCCCCAGCTCGAGCAGGAAACCTTATACCATTAAGGACAAATGGTTGTCTGATCTCTTCTTAAAAACTTCCAGTGTTGGAGCATCCAAAACTTCTGGAGGCAAGTTGTTCCACTGATTAATTGTTCTGTCAGGAATTTCCTTAGTTCTAGGCTGGTTCTCTCCTTCATTAGTTTCCATCCAGTGCTTCTTGTCCTGTCTTCAGGTGGTTTGGAAATTTGGTGTGAAATTAATCTTAAAATCAAAATAAAATAAATTGCTTGGATTTTATTTTATTTATTAGTCATATTTCTATGCCACCCTCTCTCTGAGGACTCTGGGCGGCTTACACCAAAGACAGTATACTAAATAGCATATTGTCCCCAACAATCTGGGTCCTCATTTTACCCACCTCAGAAGGATGGAAGGCTGAGTCAACCTTGAGCCGGTGAGATTTGATCCGCTGATCTGCTAAACTAGCTGTCAGCTGAAGTAGCTGCAGTACTGCACTCTAACCACTGTGCCACCTCGACTCTACAGGGGTATCTACATGGGGCTCCCCCTGGGGTGCACCCGGAGGCTCCAGCTGGTCCAGAACGCAGCCGCGCAGGGGATTATGGGGGCAACGAGGCGCTTCCATGTGACACCTCTCCTGCGCGAGCTGCACTGGCTCCCGGTGGTCTTCCGAGTGCGCTTCAAGGTGTTGGTGACCACCTTTAAAGCACTCCATGGCTTAGGGCCGGGGTACTTACGAGACCACCTTCTGCCACTAATAGCCTCCCACCGGCCAGTACAGCCAGTACCAATAGCCTCCCACCGGCCAGTACGCTCGCACAGAGTGGGCCTCCTCAGGGTGCCGTCCGCCAGACAATGTCGGCTGGCGACCCCCAGGGGGAGAGTCTTCTCTGTGACGGCGCCCACCCTCTGGAACAACCTTCCCGCAGAGATACGTACAATAACAGACCTCCGGATTTTTCGTCGGGCCCTGAAAACCCATTTATTTCAACTAGCTGAGCTGGCTTGAGTTAAATTTTAAATTGATTTTAAATTGGGTTGTTTTAATTTACGGCCAAAATATTTAATTATTTTAATACTGTTTTTTAAATTTTGTATGCTCTGTTTTTACTTTGGCTGTGCACCGCCCTGAGTCCTATTTGGAGAAGGGCGGTATAGAAATGGAAACAAAAAAAAAAAAATGATCTACAGGGATATGATCTAGCTGTTCATTTTTGATCAAGTGCCCTATTTGGTTTAGCAAGGCATAGATCTCTCACTTACACAACACACACCATTTATCCGTGGTCATTCATGAAGACCAATTGTTGGGTTTTTCCTGTTAGTTGTAAAAGCTCAAAATCGGTACACAACCAATGTTTCAGTGTACATGAGCATTGGTGGTGCAGTGGTTAAAGTGCAGAAGGCAAACGCTGCCCCCAGCCTCGAGTTTGATCCTGGCGGGGCTCAAGGTTGATGCAGCTTTCCATCCTTCTGAAGTCGGATGAGGACCCAGATTGTTGGGGTTAATATGCAAATAATGCTTCAATATTAAAAACTGCCCAGAGATTGCTATAAAGTGGTATATAAACCTAAATGCTATTGCTATTGCTATTGCTATAGAGCCTTGGTGGCACAGAGGTTGGAGTGCTTTACTGCAGGCCACTTCTGTTGACTATCGGCTGCCTGCAATTTGGCAGTTCAAATCCCATCAGGCTCAAGGTTGACTCAGCCTTCCATCATTCCAAGGTCGGTAAAATGAGGACCCAGATTGTTGGGGGCAATATGCTGACTCTGTTAAACAACTTAGAGAGGGCTGTAAAGCACTATAAAGCGGTATATAAGTCTAAGTCCTATTGCTATTAAAGTTCTCCTTCTGCAGTACAACACAGAACTTCCTGCTATAGCCCCATACCTAACAATGCCTCTTCTGCCGTTAGTAGTGTGTTGGGAAGAGGCAACTGGATTAAAAACTGCCTTTTCTTCTCGCAATGCAGTTTATTCCTTTTAACCACAGGCATCAGCTACTAACCATGGTGATGAAGAATGAGGAAGCTTGCATCATGGTGTCATTATGCAAATCTTGCCCTTTTGAATTTGCATTCCAGTGTTGGGCATGAGTCCATAAATCAAGGCATTTATGTCATGATACCATGGCACACATTTTATCATTTTCTCCTCCTTGCTCTCTCCCATCCCTACGGATGCTTAGATTTTGTCCTTCTTGCTTTCCATTGATGCAGTGAAAGTCGTTTCTCACACGGTGAAAAGTAAACAGCTCAAAACTGTCCATTGTCTGTCTATTACCAAGAAAAGGAATACAGGTAGTCCTTTGCTGATTTACAACAATTCATTTAAGTGACCGTTCAAAGTTAAAATGACACTGACTTATGACCTTTTTTCACACTTACGACTGTTGCAGCATCCGCAGGATCAGATCTGATCAGATCACAATAGAGCTGGAAGGGACCTTGGAGATCTTCTACTCCAACCCCCTGCTCAGCAGGAGATCCTATACCATTTCAGACAGGTAGCTGTCTTTTCTTTATGTTTTTTTTCTTTATAAGTCTTTTCTTAAAAACCTCCAGTGATGCAGCACCCACAACATCTGAAGGCAAAGCTGTTCTACTGGTTAATTCTCCTCACTGTTAGGAAGTTTCTCCTTAATTCCAGGTTGCTTTCCTCCTAGATTACTTTCCATCCATCGTTTCTTGTCCTGCCCTCTTGTGCTTTGATAAATAAGTTGACTCCCTCTTCTTTGTGGCAGCCCCTCAAATACTGGACTACTGTTATCATGTCACCCCAGTCCTTCTTTTCTCTAGACTAGACATACCCAATTCATCAAGATTCAGATGCTTGTGCCAACCCTGAAGTTGGCCAAACTGTGGCCATTTTCTTTTTGGTAGTTTTCTCTAGGGAGGTTTCTCTTTCTCACTGCTTCAGGGCTGATACATCCTGGAGCGATGGGCCCAGGGAAGTGGGTGTAGAGATAGCTATGGTGTAGCCTAAATAAAATTCATTCCCCTGGGAATCAAGGACGTTGGTGCAGGTCTGTGGTGGGTTGTTCTCGGTTCTGTCCGGTTCTTGCGAACCGGTAGTAAAAGAGGTGGGAAGCTCCGCCCACCCACCCAGATGTCATTATGGGTGATCTGCGCATGCGCGCGCTCCCTTTATGAACCGGTAGTAAAGGTAAGTAGAACCCACCCCTGGTGCAGGTGTTTGAAATGTGGAGACTGAGGTCACCTAGTAACTGGACTGTATGCTGGTTGAACTTCTAACTTCAAGTGCTAAATTACCAAGCTGATTAGAAATTCCGTTGACATCAGATGACATTAGAGTTTGTACCATCTCAAACCAACTTGTTTTATTTTCAAAGGAATCATAGTCCAGGCAGAAATGAGGCTTCATCAAAAGCAAATGACAGCTGGGGAAACTTTTATTAATATCCTCATTCCACCCTAGCCCTGTGCTGAACAGGCTTTCCATACATAGATGGTGTTTCTTTTTTTCTTTTTTCTTTTTTAAAAAAAACATGTTTAAGTTTTTATTTTTTATTTTTAGACAAACAAACATTTAATACATCAGTCATTCTTTCCATGTGACATCTCAGTGTTGTCTCCAAAAATTCTTCTTGTTGTTTCTTCTATCTTCATTTTCATCATCACAACAGTTCATCACTAACACAATATTCTAATCATAGCACTTTTTATACATAACTATTAATTTAATTATTTGTATCTCTTTTCTAACCAATAGTAAAATTGATCCCTTATCTCAAAGTATTCTGGATCTTCTCTTTCTTTAATCATCAAAGTCAATCTATTCATTTCTGCACAGTCTAAAACTTTTTTAATTACTTCTCCTTCCAAAGGTATTTTCAGAGAGACCTAATCTTAAGGGCAATTCTACCCAGCATGTAACACTCTTCCTGTTGCCAGTTGTACATTAGTTAGTTGACAGAATTGCCTATAAGAGAGATGGAAACTATGTGGGTCCATTAGGCTCTAAGACAGTGGTGGGCTGCTGGGGGTTTGCAGGAGTTTGAGAGAACCTCTAGCTAAGATTCTGTGCAGTTTGGAGAACCTCCAAATCCCACTCCTGGCTGGCCCTGCCCATCCTGCCCTGCCCCTCCCAGGAGTCCCCACGCGGCCTGTTTTGGTTGCAGGTAAGTGAAGGGCGTGCATGGAAGCTCAGGGAGGATGAAAAACAGGACTACGAGAAGTTTGGAAAGGCTAGAAACAAGTCCATTTCCAGCCTCCAGTGGGCCTCGGGAGCCTGGGGAGGCCGTTTTTGCCCTCCTGGAGGCTCAAACAAAGCCTCCAGAGCCTGGGAAAGGCAAAAATTCCCTGTGGTATAGGAGGCCAACTAGGCCACGCCCACCATGGCCATGCCCACCCAACAACCAGGCAGAGAACCCCTTGCTAAAATTTTTGAAGCCCACCCCTGCTCTAAGAGCTGACTATCCAAATCAGGTATAGGGAACCATGGCCCTTTTATGACTTGTGGGCTTCCATGGTGGCTCAGGAATTCTGGGAGTTGAAGTCCACAAGTCAAAAAGGGGGCATTGTTCACCACCTTTGATCCAAATGGTCCCCTGTGTCCTGCAAATGTAGTTATGAATCGTTAACCAAAACCGGGAATGATTTGACTCTTACAATATGTTGATAGTCTTTCCTTCTCCAGATGATCATGTAATTTATGTGTTTTAGCCTCCAGTCCCCTAATCATCTTGGTTGCTCTTCTCTGCACTCTTTCTAGAGTCTCCACATCTTTTTTACATTGTGGCAACCAAAACTGGATGCCGTATTCCAAGTGCGGCCTTAGCAAGGTATTATAAAGTGGTATTAACACTTCACGTGATCTTGATTCTATCCCTCTGTTGATGCAGCCCAGAACTGTGTTGGCTTTTTTGGCAGCTGCTGCACACGGCTGGCTCATATCTAAATGGTTGTCCACCAGGACTCCAAGATCCCTCTCACAGTTACTATTATTGAGCAAGGTACCACATATACGGTACCTATGCATTTGGTTCATATAAGGCATGAATATCCTTAAATTCACATCTCTGACAAGCCAAGATCATTACTTTCACCTAGCCAAGTTTAAGTTACGCCTTCATGGAGGAATGTGGTCTTTTCCCAAAAACCTTTGGTGTTAACACAAAAAGCTCTCAGAGAACATTCTTTCCAAAACTTTTTTTTTTAAAATCAGCATCTTTGTCATAGCAGATGGAAGTTCTTATTTTGTTGGTCTAAGAAAAGATTTTCTCTCCATTGTGACAGAGAACAGAGAACACTTCTTTGGAGATGTGAATTCTTGTGGCGCATCCTTATATCATTTAAATCTAAAATGTGTTTTGTTATTATAACCAAACAAATGTTATTTGTGTAAATGTATGCAGTTATCTAATGCCGTGATGGTGAACCTATGGGACTGGAAGTTGGCAGATGGGCCATTTCCGGCCTCCCAAGGGCCTCCGGAGCGGGGGGAGAGGAACGCTGTTTTTGCCCTCCCCAGACTCCTAGAAAGGCTCTGGAGCCTGGGGAGGGTGAAAAACAGGCCTACCGGTCCCACCAGAAGTCAGCAAAAGGGCTATTTCTTGCCTCTGGAGAGCCTCGGGGGGGGCGTTTTCGCCCTGGGGAGGGCGAAAAATAGGCCTACTGGGCCCACTGTGCCATTGTGTGCCAAAAGTGGGGGGAACCGCGGGCGGGGGGGTCACACACACATGCGTGGGGGGCAGGGGGCATTGAATTATGGGTGTGGGCACACACGCGCATGACCCCCCTGTGCTGCCCCCGCTTTTGGCACGCGACGGCAAAAAGGTTAGCCATCACTGATGTAATGAATAGATTTAGGTTTGTTTCTTCAGAAATAAGCACTCAGTTCATTCAATGTGAACCCAGGTTACATGTGTGTGTAAAATTGGAGACATAACCTAGTTATGCACATACAAATTTAACCAAAAATCCTGATTCATGTTAACACCATGATTCATGCGCATATGGAATGGCTATCTCTACATTGGAAAGGGCATACCCGGAGCACAATATTTTAAGCATGAACGATATCACATATTTCCAAAGGTACATACAGTATCTTTACAGTACATACAGTAAACCTACTGCCATACAATGGCAGTAGGTTTAGTGCCATTCAAGAAAATTACAATGGAATACAATGAAAAAGACTGAAAAGAAAAAAAGGGAAAAGAAGTTGTGGGTGCTCCCCACAAAAAAACTCTGCAGTTTTTAGGAAGAGGTCAAACAGCTATTTGTCCAGAATGGTACATAGCAGAGGTCTCCAATCTTGGCAACTTTAAGACTTGTGGACTTCAACTCCCAGAATTCCTCAGCCAGCTTTGCTCCCATGAATTCTGGGAGTTGAAGTCTACAAGTCTTACAGTTGCCAAGATTGGAGACCCCTGCTATATAGGGTCTCCTGCTTGAGCAGGAGATTGAACTAGAAAACCATCAAGATTCCTTCCAACTCTGTTATTCTGTATGTTTTTTTTACCAGTCCTTCCATTTATGACTATCGCAGCATTTCTATGGTCATGTGACCAAAATTGTGCACTTGACAACCGAGTAGAGATGGGTTTCAGCAGGTTCTGAGCAGTTCTGGAGAACTGGTAGCGGAAATTTTGAGTAGTTTGGAGAACCGGTAGTAAAAATTCTGGCTGGCCCTGGCCACATCTATTCTCTGCCTCCCGAGTCCCAGCTGATTGGGAGGAAATGGAGATTTTACAGTATCCTTCCCCTGCCACGTCCACCAAGCCATGCCCACCAAACCATGCCACTCCCACCAAGCCACACCCACAGAACCGGTAGTAAAAAATTTTGAAACCCACCACTGCAACTGATATTTAACAATGACGGTAGTCGTATCCTGCAATCATGTGATCATTTACAACTTGGCCAGGGGGCTTTCGGTGAAACCCATTGCAATGATTCACTTAATGATGACAGCAAAAATAATCAGGTGGGACTCACCTAACAACCACATTGCTTAGTGACAGAAGCTGTTCTGCCCCAGCTACGGATCCCAAAGAATGTAGCACACACAAAACTCCGAACAAAACTCAGTTTACTTCAAAACATCGTCTTTTGCAAATGCAGGCTGTTAATAAAATGTCTTAACAACCTGCCAGAAATTCCACAGATAAGATAGAGTCTTACAAGAATTGGCAGATAGCCCAGAAACCAGGTTTGCAGAGAAAATTCAAACTCAATGATCAGCGAACGAATGGACGAACACACATTGTTTCCTGCAACTTTTTACAAGCTGTGTGCAAATTTAAATAGCCTAAGGGAATGGCCAATTAGCCCCAATCTTTTCTCTCGATCAGACCTCCTCCTGAATAACCACTCCTGCCTTTTGGCAGCTCTGCGTGCTCGTCCATTGAGAAGAGGCTCTTCCTCTTCTTCCTCTTCACTTAAAGGAGCCTCTGGAGGTTCTGAAGGCGCTGGCTGAATCCCCGCCTCTGGCACCACTTCTTCTTCAGCTTCCTTGTCCGACTCGCACGCCGGCTGCACAGGCTGCTGGCGCGACACCACACCAGCCTCCTCGTTGGCGGGATCAGCAACAATCCATGCAGGCCGCTGGCGGGCCACAACAGAAACTCTGCTCCCGGTTATGGCTGAATCCCAGTGGTGGGATTCAGCCAGTTCGCACCACTTCGGGAGAACCGGTTGTTAACTTTCTGAGCAGTTTGGTGAACTGGTTGTTGGAAGAAATCATTAGGGCAGAGAACCGATCGTTAAATTATTTGAATCCCACCTCTGGTTGTGAGTCAAGGACTACTTGGAGACAAGCGTGCAGATAGTTGTCGTAGTTTCCAGTTCATATTTCTCATGATTTCCATTTGGGAAAAAAAATATATGTGTCTGATAAAGGAAGAAACAAATCAAAGAATTGTTGTTGTGTTTATGTGCAGTGTACAAGGCTACACGCACAGCAGATGTTTCTTGTCAGTTCTATGCAGCATCTCTGCTCTTAACAATTCCCCTTTCCCTTCCACTAATCTTGATAGAAACTGACAAGTAACAGACCCGTGAGTCTGACATTCAGTCACTTTTCAAAAGAGAAGTTAATACAAATAATAAAAGTACCCAGACATAAGTGTATATTTGTGGAAAATACACCAAGAATCGTATCATACCCAGACCCAAGTGTCAGAAAAATATGCAGATTGTAAAACACACACACACACACACACACACACACACACACACAATACATGAGGTGGAAGAAGCTAAGACATCACTTTCCGTGTGTAGGTTTTCAAAATTATTTCAAACATCTCTTCCCTATCACCTGCTCTTACCACCCCATCCATCATCACAATCGAGTGAGCATTTTCCTTCAGCACATAACAATAGGAGCTGCTATGTTGAACCTCTAGAAGTAGCAAGGTCATTGTACAAGTCTGTGCCACACTTGGGTTCAAAGTCAGAAAATTATTTCAAGAACACGGGGGGGCAGGAAAGAAGCATGATCTATAGTTATGTAAAAAAAAATTTTTTTTTCTTGAGAAAAAAGCGGAAAGATCTTAAAAAAACCATTCACAAGATATGGACAGACTTAAGCATAGTTTTGACTATGAAACTGTGAGCATCCTAGATAATGCTGCCAGGTGTCCACTATTTGAGCGGACAGTCCGCTTTTTTCACATTATGTTCACTATTTTTTTTCACAAAATAGTGGACATTTTTTTTATTCAAAAGCTTTATGATGAAATTAAAATGTAATTTAATATTTTACATATTATTATAATATATTTGATGTTTTGAATTTTAAGTGAAGTTTTGAAGTGATTATTTTAATACGTGTTAAAAGGTTTGTAAGAAAATATATAATTTAATTGTAATTTTTTAATTATTTTTTTACTACTTAATCCCCTCCCTCCGCTTGTCCGCTATTTTTTGGAAGCAGACCTGGCAACCCTAATCCTAGACCAAACCCAGCCCAAAAATGCTAGAGAATTCTTAGAAGCCTAGCATTCAGATAAATAGGCCATCAACAACACCTATATCAGGGGTGAAATCCAGCAGGTTCTGACAGTTCTGGAAAACTGGTAGCGGAAATTTTGAGCAGTTTGGAGAACTGGCAAATACCACCTCTGGCTGCCCCAGAGTGAGTGGAAATGGAGATTTTGCAATATCCGATTGCAGAAAGTATGACTTCAGCCAGAGTGACCAATGCCTGGAATGCACTACCTGACTCTGTAGTTTCATCCCCAAACCCCCCAAATTTTAACCTTAGACTGTCTACTGTTGACCTCACCCCATTTCTAAGAGGTCTGTAAGGGGCGTGCATAAGAGCACCAGTGTGCCTTCCATCCCTGTCCTAATGTTTCTTTTAATTGTATTCATTTTATGTATTCAATTCATGCTTATACATATATATTATCTAATATGTACTAGATAGATAGATAGATAGATAGATAGATAGATAGATAGATAGATAGATAGATAGATAGATAGGTAGGTAGGTAGGTTAGGTAGGTAGGTAGGTAGGTAGGTAGGTAGGTAGGTAGGTAGGTAGATCTAGAAGGACCCAAGAACGCAAACCTGAACATTAGGAGGCACTGTATCAGCATTGCAAGGTAGTCCAGACAAGAAAAAGAGCAAGAACTGCTAGCTGTTACTTTAAGGTTATATAAGCAAAATATTGTAAAAGTGCTTCTCTTCTCCTGCCTTTTCAGTTAAAAAAGTGGGGAGGGTTTGTTCTGAGGTGTCTCTGTGCCCCCATTTCCTTTTGTGGGCTCAGCTATCTCTTATTTGATTCTGATCCAGTCTGCAGCATTTCCTTCTGTCTCCCAAGGTTATCCCCACGTACTATTTACACATCGAGACTTTTTATGGACTCCTCAATTGCTTCAGTCTGAAAAGACTGGCGAGATACATCAAACAATGTCTTCACAGCCTGTTCTAATTGAAACAGACTTCTGTTTGTCTTTGAGGTGAGTTCCAATCTCTTTTCTGTTTCTGCCATAATTTCATAAGCTTCTGTCATATCCGCTTAGTCCTGTTATGCCCACAATCCAATCCAAGTCATTCTGTCACAAAGGCCCTTTCCAGATTCTGCATTATTAACAAGCTTACTGAGTTCCAAAGCAACTGTTTCCAGGTGTTTTTTTTTTGTTTGTTTGTTTTTACAATAACCCAATTGAGGAGTAAATAACTTGCCCAAGATGCAATCCCCTCTTTTTAAATAAGGTTATAAAAGTTATACACAAACCATTTGCAGTTCCTGTTCTACTTGAGTGATATTTGATTATATCTCCAATACCTGAATGGGCAACAAAATCAAAAAGCAATTTCACAGAACAAATGCTGTACAACTGATTTGCCAAGTGGGTTGCCCCGCAAATGAGAGGAATGTCTCCTATGTTTGGCAAAAGGAAAAGAAAAATCATTAGCCAGGCACTCTTTGCCGCTTCAAAAATGAGACTTTGCAGAGCATGAATGCTAACAGGAAATGAGTACAATTTCTTTTTTCTTTTCTTTTTTTAAAAAACGACTTTAAACTCCAGACATCTTAAGGAAAGTACACTTATGGAATCCAGAATAAACAAACCAACTCATTATGGTTTGCAATGGTGTAACACGACATTCATTACATCCATGTAAGGTGGCTTTGCTTTGTAGGATGGAGGCAATATTTATTTATTTATTTATTTATTTATTTATTTATTTATTTATTTATTGGTTCGATTTATATGCCGCCCTTCTCCGGAGAGTCAGGGCGGCTTACAATGCATTAAGCAATAGCCTTCATCCTTTTTGTATATACCTGCTTAGTAGGGCTTTGCCTCCCCCCCAAGCGGTGTTCTTTTTTATACAAAGTCAGCTTATTGCCCCCCACAAACCGGCTCCTCATTTTACCTACCTGGAAAGGATGGAAGGCTGAGTCAACCTTGAGCCTGGTGAGATTTGAACTTGCAGTAATTGCAGGCAGCTGGTGCTACTTAACAGCACATAAGTCCACTGCGCCACCAAGGCTCTATATAATTCTCCTTCTGGGAACCAACCTCTTTGCCTTGGTGAAATGTTTTGCATTGCACCAATATCTACAAAAAAAGGTCTTAAGCTTGTATTCAGTGGAAGTCATTGAATGAAATTAAAGAACAACATGGCTATTTTTTTTATTTATAAACATAAGGGAATGGTTCGCTTTGCAAATTATCATTGAAGCATTCCCTGCCCTGGCTTCAAAAGCTTTGTACAGCTAGTCCTTGCTTAATGATGGTCATTGGGACTGAAATGAAATAATCAACATGGTCATAAAGTCCTATTGCTTTATGACATCACATGGCAGCCATTTGTGACCTCCTGCCAACTTCCCCACTGACTTTCCTGGTTGGAAGCTGACAGGGAAGGTCGTAAATGGTGAATTGGGTGGCTGTGGAGATGCTGCAACAGCCTCAACACAAGGAACTAGTTAAATGCTGCTCCTTCAGACCTGTTGTAACTTTGAACAGCCACTGAACAAGTGTTCTTTAAACGAGGATGGCCTGTAGAGTCTATCCAGTAGAATGGGAAACTAGACTGGAGAAGAGCTGACATTTTTCTCTAGAACAATTGCTAGGAACAGGTTGTGAACATCTCATCAGAAAGCCTAAAGAGAAGGATTATCATATTTTTCGGAGTATAAAACACTCTGGACTATAAGATGCACCTACTTTTTGGGGGGAGGAAAGCAAGAAAAACAATCTGCCTCTGCCTCCCTGCAATTTGCCTCCTTGCAGCAAACAGCCCGTTTCAGCTTCAGCTTCAGCTTCAGCACAGCCTGATTAACACAAGCAGCTGATTGACGGTTGGATCGGCCTCCCGAAGATCAGCTGTTTCAGGCTGCAGGGATTGCCATAGCCTATTGCCCTTTCTGCGTGCCCCATTTTCCAGGGCCTGGCGGGTAGACGGGGCTACATTCGGTGTAAAGACGCACCCAAATTTTCACCTCTTTTACTGGGGGAAAAGTGTGTCTTATACTCTGAAAAATACAGTAATTACTTTTTTTTGGCACAGAATACAGAATAACACATTTGAAAGGAAGCTTGGAGGTCTTCTAGTTCAACTGATGGCCATAGTTGGGAGTTGGGAAACATCATGGTCTGGTCATGATTTGCCAGGATCATCAAGTCTCTATTACCTCCTCCTGTTAGCAGGATCCAGTAGATAAGCCACATCCTTCCTGGCTAGTAATCCAACCACCATCCTATCCCAAAAATCTGGATTGTGATAGCACTTTAAACCAAGGTACTAAGAACAGTTGGCTTCAATCTTCCAATACTACTTATAACATTTCCCCATTCTATACCCTTCCCAGCCTGCTGTCTAGTTTCCATGCTGTTCCTTCCTCTCTACCCTACACTCACAGCATCTCTGTTATCCCTTATTGTATGTCAGTCTTAAAATTTTACTCCACAAGTGTTTTCAGAATATTTTCAGTGGTATTAATCCCCATTCCATTATTTCAATCTTTATTCTTTAGATTACACTATCTTTAAATAATAGAGGCATCTCATAACCAAGTCTACGATAATTCTGGTAATGCTTATTCCTGCCTAGTTAATAGACTTATGCATTGTTGATTACGAGCAAGTGTAATATTTATACTTGCATGCTTAATACTGATATTGAATCTGATCAACCTAGGACAATTATGCTATCAGCTAAGCACAATAGATAAATCTTGATTTAAACACCTGATCAATTAGACATTGAGATTAGAGCTGGGATTTAACATGCAATATCTCCAGTTCAATATCTAGACAGTTGGATCTGCTTCTATAAATTTCAGGAGGAATTTGCAATTGGTCTCCGTCTTAATCACATTCATCTCCAGTTCAAGCTGGGAATCTCTCTTACCTGTAGGTACCTGACTGATCTACAACATTCCAGGTTGAGCACAGGTTGAATGGTAACCTTGGGACAGGGGTGAAATTCAGAATGTTTCCCTGTGGGCGTGGCTTGGTGGGCATGGCAGGGGAAGGATACTGCAAAATCTCCATTCCCACCCCACTCTGGGGTCAGCCAGAGGTGGTATTTGATGGTTCTCCGAACTACTCAAAATTTTCGCTACCGGTTCTCCAGAACCTGCTGGATTTCACCCCTGTCCTAGGATCCAAATAAAGATAACAGGGAAGTCAAGTCAGGAGTGGGAGAGCTGTTTGTAGTAAAACACAAGGACCTGGGAGTTTGCCCTTATATAGATTCAGATGCTGGTATGGCTTGATTAAAGGGACGTGGTGGCTCAGTGGCTAAGACACTAAGCTTGTCGATCAAAGATTTAGCAGTTCAGCAATTCAAATCCCTAGTGCCGCATAATGGGGTGAGCTCCCATGACTTGTCCCAGCTTCTGCCAACCTAGCAGTTCGAAAGCACGTAAAAAATGCAAGTAGAAAAATAGGGACCACCTTTGGTAGAAAGGTAACAGCGTTCCATGCGCCTTTGGCGTTGAGTCATGCCGGCCACATGACCACGGAGACATCTTCGGACAGCACTGGCTCTTCGGCTTTGAAACGGAGATGAGCACTGTCCCCTAGAGTCGGGAACGGCTAGCACACATGCTTCCAGTGAGCAGTCTGGATTTATTTCATCTAGTATTAGATGTTTTATTTTTCCTGAACTCTAAGAAATTCTCAGCAATTTCCTTTTCAGAAAAGTGTGCGAGGGGAACCTTTAACTTTACCTTCGTGGGTGTGGCAGTGTATCCTTCCCCTGCCACACCCACCAAGCCACACCACGCCCACCAAGCCATGCCCACAGAACTGGTAGTAAAAAAATTTGGATTTCACCACTGCTCTGAACCTTTAGAGCAGAGGTCCTCAACCTCTGGATGGCAACTGACTACCGGGCTACAGCCCGGTTAGAACCAGACCTCAGAAGCAGCAGGTAAGCAGCTTCAATTGCATCAGCAGTGTGCAACCACACACACAATTCCATTTGCCCACTACTCACGCAAACCTGATCAAACAGAACCATCCCCTCTCCCCCTCTGTAGGTACACAAAGCTGGGGAGATTGGGGACCACTGATTTAGAGAATCTTGCTTCCTTTGGCTTGATAATGAAGGAGGGTATCCAGCAGAAGACGATTCCTGATAAGAGCCAACTCCTGGCAGCTGGAGAATTGTGTCATTTAAGCCAATAATGAATAACTAATAGACAAGCTCAGAGATCTTATTAATATGTGTCTTGGGGCATGGAGAAGTGCTCTGATAAACTTAGTTTGCATCACTTCCATCTACCTATAATTTGAATAAGGACCTAACTGGGAACCATAAAGCAGCTGAGCCAGGGATTTCGCTACGAAAAACGTGAAAGCTGTAGGAAGAGATTTCCCATGTTCAACGTGAAACACAAAATTAAAATGTCCAAAGCATTTTATGGCATGAGGAATCATAGAATCACTAGGTGCACTTCATGACGGTGTCTTGAAGGATTATACCTAGGTATTTAGAAACTCTCACCTGCTCAGTCTCTTGACCTTCCGTTCTCCCTTGGAGCTTCCAGGAGGTTTCAGCAAAGAGCATTATTTTGGGCTTCTACTAACTTCTCAGAAATTGGTACCCACTACAATAGCACACTAAAGTATTAAGAGAATGCCTAAGGCAATTGTAATTGTAGGAATAAAGACTGCATCCTGTAATATGGAATATTGATACAGGCAGGGGTGAAATCCAAAATTTTTCCCCACCAGTTCTGTGGGCGTGGCTTGGTGGGCGTGGCAGGGGAAGGATATTGCAAAATCTCCATTCCCACCCCATTCCAGGGGAAGATACTGCAAAATCTCCATTCCCTCCTCTCCTGGGTGAAGGATATTGCAAATTCTCCATTCTCACCCCACTCTGGGGCCAGCCAGAGGTGGCATTTGCCGGTTCTCTGAACTACTCAAAATTTCCGCTACCGGTTCTCCAGAACCTGTCAGAACCTGCTGAATTTCACCCCTGGATATAGGTAGTCCTTATTTTAAAACCATTCATTTAATGAACATTCAGAGTTGCAATGGCACTGAAAAAGGTGAAATACAATCGCTCCTCACATGCAGCATTCCCACGGTCACATGATCAAAATTTAGATGTTTGGCAGTTGGCATTTATTTATGACTTTTCCACAATCTTTTGATCACCATTTGTGACCTGCCCAGCTGGTTTCTGACAAGCAAACTCAATGGAGGAAGCTGGATTTGCTTAACAACCACAGGATTAATTTAACAGCTGCAGTGATTCACTTAACATCCATGGAGAAAAAGGTCACAAAATGTGATTCACTTAACAGCCTTGCTTAGCAATGGCTGTTAAATGAGGGAGATGGGTGGTTAAGAAGTATAAAATACAAATAAATAAGTAAATAATAAATAAATTGAAATCCTGGTCCCAATTGTAGTCGTAAATTGAGGACTATCTGTATCTGAGCCCTGGTGGTGCAGTGGTTAGAATGCAGTACTGCAGGCTAATTCTGCTGACTGCCAACAGTTCAATCCTCACTGGTTCAAGGTTGATTGATTTGAGGCTGATAAAGAAAAGAAAATTGAGCAAGAGATTGAAGTCCAGTGGAAGCAGATGGAGATGGAGGCAATGGAAATACAAGGAACTACAGGGGGCTTTTTGGATGAGCCGTTCCCGGATTTTCCTTTAAAGGTTAAAGGTGAACCACCTAAAAATACAAGAGAAGTGGCTTTGGATCTTGATCTGATGTCCTATAAAATTAAAGATCAGCGTATAACCCGATCAGCCTACAAACAAATTCCAGAAAAACAACAACAGCAGAGGTTTAAGCCAGCACAAGGCAAGAAAAGAAGCAGGTTCTACAAAACTAAAAAATTTTAGACCAATATCTCTTTTGAATATGGATTATAAAATTTTTGCAAAACTATTAGCCAACAGATTAATGCCAGTTATCTAAGAGCTAATTCACGATGAAGCAGGATTTATAGAAGACAGATATATGAAAGATAATGTGAGGCAAATTATAGATTTATTGGACTATCTTGAGAAGAATAAACAGATCCCTGCAGTGCTGGTGTTTTAGGATGCGGAGAAGGCCTGTAATCGAGTGAATTGGAACTTTCTATTACAGACTTTAAGAAAGATGGATTATGTGTACGTTGAAGGGAATAGCTATGAGGCAAGAGGATTATGGAATAAGGGCACTTGCAGTTGATCTGGTTGTTACCCTAACATGGTCGATGGAACTAATAATCTAGATGAAACACTTTACAGAAGATATCATACGGAATATAAATATAAATATAAAGTCACTCGGGGGGGGTTATATATAGAAGTACTCTTCAATGATGGGGGCAGATGGCAACTAAAGACATTAAATATACTGTTGGAAGAAGGATTTGATGTAATTGTTTAGATGCTATAAATTATTATATATGGTGGTCCTGCGGGAAAGTGGATGAAACAAAATTGATATGGTATACGGTGATAGGCTAAGTTACTGATTGTTCAATATTGGAAAAGGGATGTTATGTTTATTATAGAAGAATGGACTCTGAAGGTGGCCAGTTTCGCAGAAATGGCGAAGATATCAGCATACATAAAAGACTGGACCCAAGAGATCTATGTATGGGAGTAGAGGAAATGGATAGATTATGTGTAGAATAAATATTAAACTAGGAAGTATCAGATAACTTTTAGTTGAATGTTGTGTAGAAATGTATAGTATATAGGGGATAGAATACTAGAAGGTCAGGAAGAAATGTATACTACACAGGGGGTAGAGTAGATGGGCGGTAAAGTATTATATAATGTGATTTGGATTTGGATTTCATCCTGGGGAAGCCATGGGGGGAGGGGAGGGTAAGGGAGGGTTAGGGAGGGAAAGGGGAGGGAAGGGGGGGAAATTTGTATTTGTAAAACTTTTTCAATAATAAAAAAAAAGATGTATAAAATACAAATAAATAAGTAAATAATAAATAAATAAATTGAAATCCTGGTCCCAATTGTAGTCATACATTGAGGACTATCTGTATCTGAGCCCTGGTGGTGCAGTGGTTAGAATGCAGTACTGCAGGCTAATTCTGCTGACTGCCAACAGTTCAATCCTCACTGGTTCAAGGTTGATTCAGCTTCCCATCCTTCTGAGGTTGATAAAATTGTTGGGGGCAATATACTGCCTCTGTAAACCATTTAGAGAGGTCCGTAAAATACTGTGAAATGGTATATAAGTCAAAGTGCTATTGCTATCTTCAATTTTGGGATGATGAAATTTTGGCTTTAAAACTCCTTAGACAAGGAGTTTGTTGCTGTTAGTTGCAAAGTGGTGTCTGACCCATTGCGACCCCATGGACAACGTTCCTCCAGGCCTTCCTGTCCTCTACCATCCTCTGGAGTCCATTTGAGCTAACGTCTACTGCTTCAGTGACTCCATCCAGCCACCTCGTTCTCTGTCGTCCCCTTCTTCTTTTGCCCTCAGTCTTTCCCAGCTCTTCTCCAGCGAGTCCTTCCTTCTCATTAGGTGGCCAAAGTATTTGAGTTTCATCTTCAGAATCTGGCCTTCTAAAGAGCAGTCAGGGTGGATCTCCTCTAGGACTGACCGGTTGGATCACCTTGCAGTCCAAGGGACTCACAGGAATCTTTTCCAGCACCAGAGTTCAATGGCCTCAATTCTTTGGTGCTCAGCCTTTCTTATGGTCCAACTTTCACAGCCATACATTGCAACTGGGTAAGGAGTTTACATATACATTAATTGGGGAAGGAGTGGCAATACATCTCTGCCTAACTCCCATATGTACAGGAATTGGGTTTGATAATAGGCCTTGTAGGTCATATCATATTTTAACCTTGGAATTCTCTGATCTCTTGACTAGGGCCCAACAACTGCCATCAACCTCTGCACTGATGCTGAATTTAGATTACTTGGTAGACTCTTGAATAGTGCAACTGCTTGTCTTTTCATAACTCTAATAAAAAGTTGGGGAGTAATTTATGGCTTTATAGCACAAATATGCTAGTAGGTGGGCTGAGTTATGACTATGGTCTCTGCTGGAGGCTTATTTAGCTAAACTATGGTTAAAACAAATCATGGCATAGCCCAATGAATGAATTCACATTGCTAGGAATGTTTGGGCAGCATAGTCCTTAGCTATGATGTTGTGAAATTTGGGCACTAGAGTGACAATATATTTGGGGAACACTGGAGGAGACATACTAATGATCTGAATAACAAGTTTCTGAACTGTATATCAACTTCAAAAGTACTGCTACAGCCAATGCTCTGTCCCCATCACAGATCTATTTATAAAACAAATGGCAGGTGCCATGTATCTTTCATTCTGTAAGATAATTCACACACGGGCAATCCACTGGAAGTGACCAAAAACATTGACCAAAAGATGTTCTTCTTTTAGATTTGCAGGGCAATCATACTGAAGCTTTTAAAAATAAGAAGAGAAAGGAAACTCAAACAAACAGCTCAGCAGTGTCAGATTCTTGGGCACTTGTGACTCAGCAGTAAGCTAGGTGTGTGTGTGTGTGTGTGTGTATCTACCTCTGTCTCTGTCCCTATCTGTATCTGTATCTCTATAGGTGTGTGTGAAAGTGGTTAAAGATGCTGAACTTATCAGCTGACAGCTTGGGTTCGAGACCTGAGCGCCGCCCAATATGGTGAGCTCCTTGCCCCAGCTGCTGCCCATCTAGCAGTTTGAAAGGATGCAAATGTGAGTAGATAAATAGGTACCACTTCAGTAGGAAGGTAACAACATTCTGTGCACCTTTGGTGTATAGTTTGGACTACTGCAACGCTCGCTACATGGGGCTCCCCTTGAAGAGCACCCGGAGGCTCCAACTGGTCCAGAATGCGGCCGCGTGGGTAGTCACAGGAGCCGCATGGTGCTCCCATACAACACCTGTCCTGCGTGAGCTGCACTGGCTCCCAGTGGTCTTCCGGGTGCGCTTCAAAGTGTTGGTTATCACCTTTAAAGCGCTCCATGGCATAGGGCCTAGTTATCTTCGAGACCGCCTGCTGCTACCGATGGCCTCCCATCGACCTGTGCGCTCCCACAGAGAGGGAGCCTCCTCGGGGTGCCATCAGCCAAACAATGTAGGCTGGTGACCCCCCAGGGGGAGGGCCTTCTCTGTAGGGGCACCTATCCTCTGGAATCAGCTGCCCCCAGAGATAAGGAGAATCCAAGACCTCGGTGCCTTCCGCCGTGCCCTTAAAACCTTCTTTTTCCAGCAAGCCGGGCTGGCCTAACACTTTTTAAAATGTTTTTAATTGTCTGTTATTGTTTTTAATCATGGGGCCAAATTTATATATATCTTTTTAATTGTATTTTAATGTTTGTAGTTTATGTTTTTACTTGGCTGTTCACCGCCCTGAGTCCTCAGGGAGAAGGGCGGTATATAAATTTTTAAATAAATAAATAAATGAATGAATGAATGAATGAATGAATGAATGAATGAATGAATGAATAAATAAATAAATAAATAAATAAATAAATAAATAAATAAATAAATAAATAAATAAATAGTCATGCTGGTTATATGGTCTTCAGACCACGCTGGCTCCCTCGTATAAGAAATGGAGATGAGCACCACTCCCTAGAGTTGGACACGACTGGACAAGGGAAACCTTTACCTTTATATATATATAGTGGGAGCAACTATGACTCTCTTAAGGGGGTCAAGTTATATGGCCTCAGTCAGTGCCTCCTCATGGTGACCAGTGGAAAAGGCATGAGAGGAGTCTTGGCACCTGTAGTGTTAGGCCATCCCATTGCTGGGCCAGCACTTTGCAGGGGGTGAATCAGGGGTGAAATGCTCCCGGTTTGGCCCGGATCACCTGATCCGGTAGTGATGACGGGGGATGGCTTGGAGAACCAGTAGCAAAAATCCCTGCCCATGCCCAGCTGAGCCGCACGATCATCAGAGGCTTTCTTTTTTACTTTTAAAAGCATTTTTTTTTGGCCGTAGAAAAAATGCTTTTAAAAGTTTTTTTTTTTAAAGTTGGCCACGCCCATCCAGTCACATTACCCCCCATCAAGCCACACCCACAGAACCGGTAGTAACAAATTTTACATTTCATCACTGGGGTGAATTGCTGATTTCACCAAATTAAGAGAAAAATCTTCCTGGTCCCTCTGGATCCCAAGACCACAGCAGCAACGAGGCATCGTTGTTCCCAGACTAGTTGCGTATGTTTGTGTATGTGTGTAATGTAATATTTCCAGATTACTTGAGGAATCACTCATTGCCCTCCCCGGTGTTTCAGCTGAGCTGTCATTCCTGTCATTTTTAGCTCCTTTGGACTTTTCAATGATATGCCCTTTTCTGACAAGCCAGCAGAGAGGCTGTCAGCCTCATACATCAAATTGGCTTCCTCAGAATTATTCAGAAATCAAGGTGCCTCTCCCAAAGAAACTGCTCACGAGAGACGAGAGTGAACAACATTCCTTTCCTTTTCTCTCCCCCCCCTTCTTTTTTCTCTGGCTCCTTTTAAATTCATGATAATGAGGGCCACTTAATGTATGGCAATGGTTATCTTTGAAATATTCCATAGTTTGCTGTAAAATAGGTTTTATTTCATCGTCGTCCTTTCATTTCTGCAAAAGAAGAGGGAGGACGTTCGTTTCTTTTGTATATTTTAAGGAAAGGGAAGTACAGTCATGAAAGAGCCGACGTTAAAGCTTTTAATTTATTTTTAGTGTTTTCATTTGGTATTCCCTTACAGTATATCCAAGCTTAGTACAAATCCCATTTTTGTTCCAATTAAACAAAAGCTCATTCCTCCAAAGAGAGTTGAATCCATATGTTTTCTTGTTTATTAGAATCTCGTAGTTTATTAAGATCTCCAGAGATTTTCCAGGGTTTTTTAATTTTATTTTACTTCTCTCTTTCACTTCCTTTGAGATTTTGGTAATGATCCATTATAAACCCACGTGGACTTGTTCCAAATAATATTACTACTAATGAAATGCCAAGAAGATTCAAGTTGGACCTGTAAGGCAACATTAATTGAAAGGTCATTGGGAATAAAGGAAAATTTTCTTTAATGATATAGGATATTGAAACCAATATCTTAGCCTGTTTATTCTTTTAAGGTCACATTATGTCAGCTTTATTATGTAGAACCCATAAGCCATGTTTTCCCACATTGGTGCTCTCCAAAATGTATGGAGGGAAAATAAAGATCTATTATTCTATTCTATTCTATTCTATTCTATTCTATTCTATTCTATTCTATTCTATTCTATTCTATTCTTTCACTACTGGTGGAATCAATGGGGCTTTATAAAGCTTTATGCTTTATTAGATTATAGAAATAACAGAAATGATTCAACCTTCATCAAGAGCAATGGAAAAACCAGCCCAGAAATAAATTCCGTATCATTTAATACATAAACAAACCTGAAACCTGAAATAAATGTCTTGTTCATTCAGACACTACTGCAGTGAAGATATGTTCTTTTCTTTTTTTTTTAAAGGCAAGTATAAAATAGTTAAATATCCGTTTATTCCTTCCTGTAATATTTGTGTCTTGACTTCCTTCTTGATGATGGAAGAATGGGAGGGAGGCAACAACTGAGAGAAGATCATTCTTGGCCTGAGAAAAATGTTGCTGCTTTTCCCAATGTGCATGAATCCTGTGATTCAGTCAAGACGCCAATCAAAAGTGGAGGTTTATTCAACTGCTTGGTAGGGATGTTTGAAAGACCTACATTCAACATCAAACAGGGAAGCAAAACCAACCAGAAACTTTGAGATAACTGCTGTAAAAGATTAAAAAGTGAAAGCATTGACTATCTCCTTGAACTTTCATAGCAATCAGCAGCATTCCAGATTCAACTAGCTGTGATTTATGATGGTTGCAGTGTCCTGGGATCATGTAATCACCTTCTGACCAGCAAAATCAATGGGGAAGCCAGTTAACTTATTAATTAATTAATTAATTAATTAATTAATTAATTGGTTCAATTGATATGCCGCCCTTCTCCGGAGACTCAGGGCAGCTTACAATGCGTTAAGCAATAGCCGTCATACTTTTGTATATACCTGCTTAGTAGGGCTTTTGGCCTACTAAGCAGGTATATAAATTGAATTATATTACAGGAATAGTCCGACTGCTGCCTATATCTTGGAGGAAATAAACATTTAGAAAGCATTATGAGAAATATCTGTTGCCTTGCTTTTGCATTCAAAGGGCATTGTTTGGTGGTAACGAAAAATGGCTATTGAATCCAAGAGGAGTCTATTTAGCCCTTTACCAAGCCATCTGTGAGTTCACCAATAAATGTATTTTCTTGCCTGCCTGCTTATTAAGATATTCTTGCCTTTGCTATTACAAAATCTGGAGATGAAGTCATAAATGGAAGTCATAAATCCCAACTTTTTGAGAAATGTAGGAATCTAAATTGAAATATTGCTGATATAACCAATCTCTACTTGAACATGTCTAATAGTTCTAATAGGCTTCCCTGATGGGTAGGCAGCAGCCTGGATGCACCTCTCACATGTGGGCAGGGATCAGTGGTGAAATCTAAAATTTGTTACTACCGGTTCTGTGGACTTGACTTGGGGGGGGGGGCGTAATGTGACTGGGTGGGCATAGCCATTTTTTTAAAAAAAACTTTTAAAACCATTTTTTCTACAACCTCTTCGGCGAAGAAGTTGTAAAAAAATGCTTTTAAAAGGCTCTGACGATCCCAGCTGAGTTGCCTGATCGGCAGAGGCTTTTTTTCTTTTAAATGCCTTTGATTATCCCAGCTGAGCCACACAATCATCAGAGGCTTTTAAAAGAAAAAAAAGCCTCTGCCGATCAGGCGACTCAGCTGGGATCCTCAGAGGCATTTAAAAGGAAAAAAGCCTCTGATGATCGCATGGCTCAGCTGGGCATGGGGGGTGGGCAGGGATTTTTGCTACCGGTTCTCCAAACCACCCGCCTCCATCGCTACCAGATCGGGTGATCTGGTCCGAACCAGGAGCATTTCACCCCTGGCAGGGATGGTGACACCACAGACAGGAGCATGAAGTGGACTTGTTCCAGGCCCATCGACTGGCTGCACCTGCAGGAGGCTGGATCCAGAGACACTGTGGTCAATGAAGGGAGATGTCACAGGGGGAGTGCGTTGAATTGTCCCTCATTGAGTTTCCCACAGCGATTTGTCCCATGCCAAGATGGGTGCCGAGATAGTCACACCAAGGTTGCCATGGCGATATGTCTGTGACAAGATGGTGGTGCTGAGATGGTGGTGCCAAGGCAGTAGTGGGTTGCTCCTGGTTCTGTCTGGTTTTTGCGAACTGGTAGTAAAAGCAGCAGGAGGCTCTGCCCACTCGCCCAGATATCTAATGGATGATCTGCACATGTGCAGAAGCAAGCAAGCATGTGCTCCAATTGCAAACTGGTCGTAAAGGTAAGTAGAACCCACCCCTGTGCCAAGGTGTCATAGATATGGCCCACCACACGCCTGACATTACTATTGTTTTTACCAGTCCCAGACTGTGAATCAAATTGAAGATTAAATCTTTAATAATACTAATATAATTTGTTGCCCTCCTCTTCTGAAATATCCCTTTCCTCTCAAATTTCTGTAAGTATTACACAGTTTTGGAAAGCAATTAAATGTTCTGCCCCAGCTACGGACCCCAAAGAACGCAGCACACACAAAGTCTGTACAAACCTTAATTTACTAATTAAGGACTACTAATGAGCTTTCTTAGTAGTTGTTCGAACACAAGTACAGTTTAAATCAGTCTTTTCTGAACAAGGGCTGTTAATTTAACTTCATTAACAGCCGACAAGAATCTAAAGAATAATAATTCAATTTTGAGACACAGTATTTCAGATAACCGTAATCTTACTGTGGTTGGCAGAATGCCCAGAAGCAGTTTGCAGGAAAACTGACAAGAGATAAACAAGAGCCGAATCAAACGTTTCTGGAATCAAGACGCGAAGGAATATGAACGAAGTTGTTTCCTGCAAATTGCATCAGTCGTTGTCCTTCCTTAAATAGGCTAGGGGAGTGGCCAATTAGCCCCAAGCCTTACTCTCGAGGAGACCTCCTGAGAAGCCACTCCTGACTTTTAACAGCTCTGCACACTCGTGCATCGAGAAGAGGCTCCTCCTCTTCTTCCTCTTCACTTATGGGAGCTTCTGGAGCTTCTGAAGGCCCTGGCTGAATCCCTGCCTCTGGCACCACATCTTCTCCAGCCTCCTCATTGTTTGACTCAAGTGCCAGCTGCACAGGCTGCTGGTGCAGCACACCAGCCTCCTCACTGTCGGAATCAGCTACTAACTGCACAGGCCATTGATGGGCCACAACATTAAAACAGATTTTTTAATAAGTCTTCAGAGAGTAACACCTATGCCCATGATGGCAAACCTATGGCGCGTGTGCCACAGGTGGCACACAGTGCCCTCTCTGTGGATACGCAAGCCATTACCCCAGTTCAGCTCCACTGTGCATGCGTGCATGGCTCCCGCCAGCCAGCTGGTCATCGTGCCTCTGCTGTGCATGCATGGGGGCGGGACGTGGGGCTGCACGTGCATGCGCAGGGCGGGGATGCATTTTGGGGGTTTGGGGACCTGCACGCTTTGGGCACTTGGTCTGGAAAAGATTAGCCATCACTGACCTATCTTTGCTTTCTCTCCAATCAGTAGTACATTTTTTTAAAATTACACTGATGCTTTATGAATTTCTTTACGGTTTCACTTCAAAAAATACTTCATGAATCACCTAGAGAGGAGTAATTGGAAGGGCAGAGAAACATTGACGATGAATAAATTCCTTATGGATTTAAGTCCCAGTCCCTGAACCTACCTTATTTGCACATACAGCAAATAGCATCTACTGAATGTCTCTGAAAAAGTGGCGCCCAGAAATGGAACCAGAAATTGAGGTGGGTGAGTGCAAAATGATGAAAAATTATTAATTTCTCCAGAACAAAACTCCAAAATTTAACGTAAAACACATTCAGAAGCATATAAGAAGAGGTAAAAAGTAAAGGTTCCCCTTGCACATATGTGCTAGTCATTCCCAACACTAGGGGGTGGTGCTTATCTCCGTTTCAAAGCCGAAGAGCCAGTGCTGTCCCAAGACGTCTCCGTGGTCATGTGGCCGGCATGATTGAATGCCAAAGGCTCACGGAACGCTGTTGCCTTCCCACCAAAGGTGGTCCCTATTTTTTCTACTTGCATTTTTTACGTGCTTTCGAACTGCTAGGTTGGCAGAAGCTGGGACAAGTAACGGGAGCTCACCCTGTAATGCAGCACTAGGGATTTGAACCGCTGAACTGCCAACCTTTCGATCAACAAGCTCAGCATCTTAGCCACTGAGCCACTGCATCCCTCTCTATACATATATATATCAAATTTATATTTTGCTGATAATATATATATATATATATATATATATATTTCATACTTTTCCCAAGGTCATCACAGTAATCTCTTTGGTCTTATCCATTATCTTCCCTTCTCTGTTCCTCAACCTTGCCAAGTGGAGTCATTTTTAAAGTCCATCATTCTCTTGCATCACACATCCAATGTCTTTGACTTCCTGATTGCTGATCATTGCCTGAAGGGAGCAGTCAGTCTTTATTTGGCCCAGGACTGATTGATAGGTTCTTCTTGCAGATCATGATGCTCTTGGTAACTGTTTCCTGATCCATAATTCAAAGGGATCTATTTTCTTCCCTTGTCCTTTCTCAGTGCCCAGCCTCTACAGCCTTATATTATCCCAAGAGAGACCACTGCCTTAACTATTTTGTCATTGATCTATCCTTATCCTGCATGATCTTGTCTAAGTTTACTATTGTTTTCCTCTCTAGGATTAATCTCCCCTTTAAGATGCTGAGCTTGTCGATTGAAAGGTCGGCAGTTCAGCAGTTCGAATTCCTAGTGCCGCATAACGGGGTGAGCTTCCGTTACTTGCCCCAGCTTCTGCCAACCTAGCAGTTCGAAAGCATGTAACAAATACAAGTAGAAAAATAGGGACCACTTTGGTGGGAAGGTAACAGTGTTCTGTGCACCTTTGGCATTTAGTCATGCTGGCCACATGACCATGGGGACGTCTTCGGACAGCGCTGGCTCTTCGGCTTTGAAACGGAGATGAGCACCGCCCCCTAGAGTCAGGAATTACTAGCACATATGTGCGAGGGGAACCTTTACATTTATACCATCCAGCTCTTTAGCTCAAGAAAAGAAACCTCACCTCATTGAGCTTAAAGTTAGCAGAAGCTTCCGAATGGCAGTCACTTCATAACAAAGGTGTTTCAGCTAGGAAATCTCTGTATATCCTCATCCCCATGATGGGCAATCCCAGTTCTGAGATTGTGGAAAGTTCTTCTTTGGCAAACTTTAATCCCTTAGCAGATGCACACCAGGAAAGCCATTTCAGAAGGTCCTCTGCCATCACAGTATGATAGGTTATATTGAGATAGGTCTTCAAACTGATGGCTCCCCAGCTGTAGAATCCTCTTCTGCATTTAAGGCCTATTATTTCCCCAGGTGTCAAGTATGAATTTGTTTTAATGACTGCTGTTTTGCTGCATTTTCTTCTCCTGTTAGGTTGCTGATTTATTACCTCCATTTGAGTGGTTCTGGTTTTTTAAATGTCATTTTAGGGAAGGATTAGTAGTGCCTGAAAAACAGAACAAAATAAATAGTCTGCTTCACAACCCAGAAAAGATCATATGAAATTTATATGCCCTGCTTAACAGATGGGCCAGCAAGATTGTTCCAGGAAGAATTCTCGTTATTATAGAAGAGTGGAGTTTTAAGTTACCTGCAGTATTCTTTTTAAAGCTTAACATTTTTTTTAAATACTTATGGAGTCTTTTAAAGTCCTCATATAATTTTACAGACAACTGAATTCATGTATTTATTCGACTAGGATTTGCTGAAGATTTCCCTCTTACTTCTGGCCCCGACTCGCTGAACTCAGCTAGTGCCAACAGATGAATCAAGACAGCCCGAGTTGAAATGTCATGAATTAGAGCAACTCAAATTGAGATGTCAGACAAATGAATGTGTTTAACTCTGGAATGACCAGCTTGTTGATTACCAAGGGCTACATGGGGGACATATTGTGAGCTGAAGGCCATGTTGATTTGCAAGTTTTAATTGCATATCGTTAACAAAGCTGGCCTTTTTCATGAGCCGTGAGACAACATGTTCTTATCACCCAGATGGAAAGAGCATCATCAGTTTGCAACCTCAGTACCAGTGGTGGGTTTTAAATTTTTTTACTACCGGTTCTGTGGGTGTGGCTTGGTGGGTGTAGCATTGCTTGGTGGGCATGGCTTGGTTGGCATGGCTTGGTGGGCATGGCAGGGGAAGGTTACTATAAAATCTCCATTCCCTCCCCACTCCAAGGGAAGGATACTGCAAAATCCCCATTTCCTCCCAATCAGCTAGGACTCGGGAGGCAGAGAATAGATGGGGGCAGGCCCAGTCAGAATTTTTACCAGTTCTGTGGGTGTGGCTTGGTGGGCGTGGCAGGGGAAGGATACTGTAAAATCTTCATTCCCACCTCACTCTTGGGAAGGATACTGTAAAGTCTCCATTTCCTCCTGATCAACTGGGACTCGGGAGGCAGAAAATAGATGGGAGCGGAGTCAGCCAGAGGTGGTATTTACCAGTTCTCCGAACTACTCAAAATTTCTACTACCGGTTCTCCAGAACTGGTCAGAACCTGCTCAGTACCTAGAACTACAATCAGAACTGGTAGAAATGTCCAAGCTTCTCATTGTAGAAACTATGTAAAGAATATATTTCCATAATACGGTCATCAAGTTATAATGATTTTTTGAAGTATTTTTTTTTCAGAACTTCAGTACTCCAAGACGGAAGGCTGTAGACTGACTAATTATACTTAAAGTTATAGTGAATATTTATGGTTTTTTTAAAAAAAAAAATCCCTAAGATTTTGTATACCCTTTCAAGTGATAGCCCCAATTAAATATACACAGGAAAAATAGTCAGGCTCCAGTGAAAGTTTCAAAGCAAGAGTTCAGATTTCAGTCAAGCAGTACCAAGCGGGGCAAAATCAAAGTTTCAGCAGACAGTTTGTAATTCATCCCCACAGGGAGATGAAGCAGAAGATTTCAGGGTTCAAGGCTTAGATGTTACTTTGATGCAAGACAAATGCTTCTCCAGGAAATCTCTTTTTCCAACAATGATTATAATCCTTCATAGGAACACTTCCACCCTGCACCACCCCCAAATTCAATAATTACTGATTCTCGGAGATTGCCTGGACAAGTCCTTACAATTTTCTTGGCAATGTTTTTCAGAAGTGTTTTACCCTTGCCTCTTTCTTAAGGCTGAGAGATAGTGACTGCCCCACCCCAGAATTGTCCAGCTCTTTTGTGTCGAAGGCAGGACTAGAACTCATTATCTTTCACTGTCCAGCCTGATGCCTTAACCTCTTACACCAAATTGGCTCTTAATAGGCACCATAGACATTCCTAAAAAGTGCAGCCCATACTTTACGAGGGTGCCTATTATCCAGGAAACAACAATAATGGCAAAGTGAGCAAAGGGTACAAAAGTCTTGTTAGAAGAGGGGTTAGGAGGAGGAGGAGGAGGAGGAGGAGGAGGAGGAGGAGGAGGAGGAGGAGGAGGAGGA